>BMAW01102856.1:106712-134208 GCA_019974015.1 Nephila pilipes
ACACACACACACACACACACACACACACACACACACCACACACACACACACACACACACACACACACACACACACACACACACACACACACACACACACACACACACACACACACACACACACACACACACACACACACACACACACACACACACAATAACACACACACACACACACACACACACACACACACTACAAGCCGTTGCCGCTCATAAGTCGCATAATTCTCTGTTTACTCTGAAATTGTTCAATGATAAGCAATATGTAACTGAACCGAAGTACAACATGTGTGTGTGTGTGTAACTTAATACGTAACTTAAAAGCTAAATCGGAATGACATCAGGAAATAAAGATCATTTTCTGTGACACTTAAAATGCAGGACAAATTAAGAAATTAAATTAAATTGAAGGAAATTCATTATACATACACCCACATATATATACAGGGTGGTTAAAACTAAAGAGAGCCAATTTAGACCCCTGTTAAACCCGTTCTGCTTATCAGATTTTGATAAAACTTTGTACATACGTTATATGTACTAAGGGAGAAAGATTTCTTTGATAAAAATTACTTCAAATTTTGACCACCGGATGGCATTTTGTAAGATTCAAAAATTCCTTATGCAAATTAGTCAAACATATAAAGAGACTTGCAGTCAGA
This sequence comes from Nephila pilipes, assembly GCA_019974015.1. NCBI lineage: Eukaryota > Metazoa > Arthropoda > Arachnida > Araneae > Nephilidae > Nephila > Nephila pilipes. The sequence goes on from BMAW01102856.1 coordinate 107,374, forward strand.
GCCAGAAAAATCATTATGCGTGCCTTTGTTGTCATTTATCATGCCCTTACAGAAAAAAAAATCTAGTTTGATCAGAATGGCAGCAATAGCTTAGCTGCACTGCTTGAATATCGACGTTTAAAGGGATTGCGAAAAAGGTTCATGTTTAAGAATGGCTTATAGAAAAAAATTATGAAATTTGAAGAGACTGGAGACTTGGGAGTACTACGAGGAAAAGGACAAGAATGAAACTGTCGAAGAAGTCGCTACTGCTGTGGTTGAAAGAGCTTTCAGTTCCATATATTCTTCATCAAATAGGAGATCAGGGTCACGCGAGTTGGCGATTCCGTGGTCGACATTACGATAAATTCTGCGATCCATTTTAAAATGGTTTCCATATAAGATGTAATTGTGCAAATGCTGCAACCTCAAGACGACCAAACACGCTCTGATTTTGTTTGCCAATTTTTGGAGAGAAGGTAAGTCAGAGACACTTATTTGGAAATTTTTATGGTCAGATAAGGCGCAATTTTCCTTATTTGGAAATATGCATAATCAAAATTGCCAAAATGGCATGATTCATCTCCTAATGTCCTGTTGCAACAACAATTGTATTCTGATTATGTGATTTCTTGGTGTGAATTTAGTGCCGATTTTATCTTCAGACCCTTTTTCTTTGGAACACTCACTCCTCAAGGTCCTAAAAGGTGCTCTGTCACGAGTGCACGGTACAGTGAACTCCTCCAAAAGCAGGACATTCCTAATTTACAGGAACAATAAAGTTTACATATCACTGTGTTTATCTAAGATGAAAGGACTCTTCCCATTCGGTGACAATTTAAAGAACTGTTGGGAAATAACTTTGATGAGAATCATGTAATATCCAGAACTCTCTCGGATTCCTGTTTTTTTTTTGTTCATTTGATTTAAATCCCTGTGATTTCTGGTTGTGGGGATTCCTGAAAGACCACGTTAATGGAGGATGAATTAGGACTTTATATGATTTGAAAGCCTGCATTATACGCCATGTATCTGGAATCACTCGAGAACTTCTTTATGCTACCATTAAACAAACTATGATGCGCATCCAACCCGTAATTAATGTCAATGGATTAGACGTTGGGCACATTCTGTAGTTAAATAAATTTTAATGATTCTGTCAGATTTTTTTTTGTCCTTCATTAGGCGCCATAACTCCCCCTGGCGGTCAAAATGTGAGCTAGTTTTATTGCAGAAATCATTTTCCCATCTTCTTTAAAACATATATATTACGTTTCATCAAAGTTCAATAAATAAAATGGGTTCTAGAGGTGTCTCAGTTGGGTCAATTTATTTATAACCACCCTGGATATACATATATATATATATATATATATATATATATATATATATATATATATATGTGTGTGTGTGTGTATATAACAGGTCAATTGAAAAGTCCCCGACCTGACACATAGATGGCGCTACTAGAATTAAATCTATAAGTTTTTCAGTTAGCCCTAACCCTCAAAAGATGCGTGTATAAATTTGACAGCTGTCGGATTATTACTTTGTGAATTATAGCATTTGGAGTGAAGCAACTTTTGTTATTGTGAAAAAATGGATAAAAAGGAGTTTCGCGTCTTGATAAAATATTGCTATTTGAAGGGAAAAAATGCAGTTGAAGCAAACACTTGGCTTGATGCCGAGTTTCTGGACACTGCCCCAGGAAAATCAACCATCAAGGATTGGTATGCTAAGTTTAGACGTGGTGAAATGAGCACCGAAGACGGTGAATGCCCAAAAGAGGTTGTTACCGACGAAAACATTAAAAAAATCCACAAAACGATTTTGAATGACCGTAAATTGAAATTGAATGAAATAGCAGACACTCTAAAGATATCAATTGAACGTGTACATCATATCATTCACGAATATATGGGTATGAGAAAGCTCTGTGCAAAGTGGGTGCCGCGCGAGCTCACTTTTGACCCAAAACAACGACGAGTTGATGATTCGGAGCAGTGTTTGACGATGATCAAGCGTAATAAACCCGAGTTTTTGCATCGATTTGTGACAATGGATGAAACATGGCTCCATCATTTCACTCCGAAGTCCAATCGACAGTCATCCGAGTGGACTGCACACCGAAATTGCCGAAAAACGGCCGCATTTGAAGAAAAAGAAAGTGCTGCTTCACCAAGACAATGCACCATGTCACGAGTCAGTGAAAACGATGGCGAAAATCCATGAATTGCTCTTCGAATTGCTTCCTCATGCACCGTATTCTCCAGATGTGGCCCCAGCGACTATTTCCTGTTCTCAGATCTCAAAAGAATGCTCGCTGGGAAGAAATTTTCGTCGAATGAAGAGGTGATCGCCGAAACTGAGGCCTATTTTGAAGTAAAGGACAAATTGTAATACAAAAATGGTATCGAAAAGTTGGAGGGTCGCTAAAATCAGTGAATCACCCTTGAGGGGAATTATGTTGAATAAAAAAAAACTAATGTTGCCAAAAAAATGTGTTTTACTATGTTAGGCCGGTGACTTTTCAATCGACCTGTTATATATATATATATATATATATATATATATATATATATATATATATGTGTGTGTGTGTGTGTGTGCGGGCATATGTATGTGTGTTCTGAATGTTTTCGATTATAAGACGATCATCAAATAAGTTAAACTATAAATTAGCGTCAATTTTAGCATATATCTGACTTGTAAAACAACCTTCAAACGAAACAGCCTATGAATTTAGTTTAGAAACAACGATCATTGTCTACTTTACATTTTTATTTTCTTAAATTCGATGCACTGCTTTAAGCGCACGTGTAGAATCAAGAACTCACAAACACCTCAAACAAGTTTATTGGTTGCCTATTGGTGATGACCACGATCTCGTGATCGGCGTTACTTCGTCGAGACGTTAGTTTGAGTCGTGATACTTTTAAATTACGAAGTCCTTCGCCATTAGCATCGTGTTTGTTCCATGTGCGACGTTAAGAAGCAATCAATTAAATCAATCAATCAAAGAAACTTATTCTCTTGCGTCTAGCATCACTGCCAAACCACGAACTCACATGTACCTGCAACAAATATTTCAAAAAGAGTAGGATTTCTAATGCTATGGATGGCACTGAAGACTCTTTGTCATCTCAAATTGATGAGGAAGCGGATATCGACTCGCTAGCTACAGAATGGAAATTCATATGACAAGTGTTCAATAAGGAATGGGAGCATCACATGAAGAAGTATATATCTTAGAAGTGGAATTAGAGGATTTTTCAGGGTTTTAAATACATTGGTGAATGATTTCTTTTGAATTATAATTGGTTTTAATATTTTTATAAATTTCAATCTAATTTTTTTATCTGTCGTGTTAGACGACCTAAGGTTTAGCAGTCCTATTTTTATGTTAAAAGTATCATCTTATCAGCAGCTGAAATATACGGTTATATACATGATGAATTATTGATAGTAATTTTTAATAAATTTTTTGATCTTATTTTTGACACATTTTAAATTACGAAGGTCAGTGAAAAATTTAGTTGCACTGCTTAAGAAAACCAAACGGGATAGAAGTTTTAGAATAACTTTATTTGTATCGTAAAGTTCTATTCAAAATCTACTTTTCAACGTAACTATATCCATTGCTTAAGCATTTGTCGAGGCGTGCTACATGCTTCTCGATGCCTTCTGCAGAGAAATTTCTTCCAAAGCTCGATAATTATTCTTGGGTTGAAACTCTCACTTCGTCATCCTAGTTGTATCGTCGCTTTGAAAGTTCTTCTTTCGTGAGAACAAAAAACATGGAGGTCACAAGGTGAAAGTTCTTAGCTATAAAGAGGGTGATCCCACACTCTTCTCACCTAACTTTTCAGAAGTCCGTACATTTGCTTGTTTTACTTCATACGGTCTAGATTGTCCTGCAAGAGCACAATGCTTATTGACGATTTATTTGGCTGTTGAATTTTAAGTGACTGTTACAATACTTTTAGTGTTTTACAATAAGAAGATGCTTTAATTGTGGCATCCTTAGGCATTAATCCTGTATGCACCACACCATCTCCATCGAAGAACAACGACATCACCATCTTTCCCGCATATGGAACAGCTTTATACTTTGTACGAGTCAAGGAAGTAGAATGTTTCCTTTCGAGGAAGCTGCGATTCGTTTCAGGTGAAAAGTAGTGAATCTAAGTGTCATCTCCGATCACAATTGAGGCCAAAATCTCATTTCCTTCATTTTGGTAACATTGCAGAAATGCAAGTGCACTTTCAAAACACTTCCCTTTATGTTCCTCTGTGAATAGACGAGACACCCATCGAGCACAAGCTTTATGAAATTGAAGGTGATCTACAATACTTTTATGCACATTTCCATGAAAAATATCCAGTTCACTTGATATTTCGTCTATTGTTATGCGTCTGTTTACAAGAATGTATTCATTCACGTTAGCAATGATTTCAGAATTTATCGAAGTTGATGGTCTTCTCTTGCACTCAGCGTCGTCAATATGTGTACGTCCATTCTCAAACATGTTGCACCACTTCGCGATAGCATAAAACAACACAGCATAACTGTAAGACTTTCTTTGCAGATGTTGAGTCAAATTAATTACTACTGATTATCAGAAAAACTAAAATACCATTTTAAAAGCCTCTATGCCACATGATAAAGATAATTGTCTGAAGTGTTGTCGCACAGTTTCATCAAAATACCTTTTACCGAAAATTTTTACGAAGTAATAGTACTATAACTTTCTGACTGTCCAAAGTATTTCATTGCAACAATAGTACCAAAAACAAACAGTAATTCGCTGCTTCGTAATTTATTTCACATTAGGCACGAGAGAAAGGTAGTTACCACGAGATAGCGGTGAAGATGCAACACAAAATGAGGCCATTCGCTTCCATAATGGGTCAAAAGTGAGCCTATTATTTCCCTGCTTGTTTCCAGGGAAGATGAATTTAGGGATTAAATTAGAACATATACTATTGGATTTAGGAATCTTTAGGTATTTTATATGACGACTAAATATATAATAGGGCTTGCCCCTACAAGTTCGGAATATGAGGAAATGCCAACCTATGCAGATTTGGAGCATGTGATTGAATAAGTTATTGAATAAATGAAATTTTATCCGGAAAAAAAAAACGATGAACTTCTTACAGTGATATTTAAAGTATTGCATAAATTAAGAAATTAAAATAATTTTTAAGAGTATATATATATACAAAAATTAAGGTTTTAGTATAAATAATCATTTATGAAATTTTATTATTCATTGCTGCAAAATACAAATATGTAAAAGTTAAAGTTACCTCTAATTTAATAAGGAAGCAAAGGAAAAAGTAATAAATAACAATTAATTATATAAATTAATTAGTAATCAATATAAAATGTTTCCTGCAAAATTAGTATAAATTAGATTTGACTATTTGCTTTAGAAGTTGAATAAAAAACAATTTAATAAAGCTATTTTAGGATAGCTAATTTAATTGTCGTTTCACAATAATTAATTTGTGTATTCTGTTCGAGATATACTTGGTTTATTGCCAATATGTTTTTCAATTTTTTCTTCTTTGTTACAAGAAAGATTAGTTCTAAATAAATTAAATTAGCCAAATATATTTTTATTCCTAGCGGTAAAATATATATCTAATGTATTATTATTTCGCGTGTAACAACATATTCTCTAGAACAATATTGTAGTTTCCATAGGAATGTGTTATTTTTCCAAGAGATATAATTTTTTTTTATAATTTCCTTGGCGGATATGGTATTTTACATGCATAAGATGAATTATGGCTTTCCGTTTTCCTTATAGTACATACATAATTATTGATCGGAAATAATTTGTTTTCTAATTAAGGAAAGCTTTTAGACTACGATTTTTTTTTCTAATAACTATTTTTGAAAAAATAACTAAGAAACCAATACTTTCTGAAGTTGTAAGTTTAATGAATTCAGAACCACTCTCCCAGACACTATAATAGAAAATTAATTTATATCTAAATATGTTTATAAATGAGAATTCCAAAGATTCTATGTTTGGTGAGCGTATAAATTATTACAATGAACTATCTATTTTGGTATTTTATTAGTTTAAGTTTTTGCCGAGTAAATTGTAAAAAAAAAGTAAATTGAGTAAATTGTTAAGAAAAAAAAACCCTTTAGCCTATATATAAAGCCATTTTTTTAATTTTTGAATTTTAAAGGAACAATTCTTCATTTTGTGTAAACAAAAGCAAAATGTATCTAGATAAGAATATGTCTGGTCTTAAAAATAGCATAATATAAATCATTGTAACTATATTTGTTTTCTCATTTTTCCTATTCTTTTTTCACAAAGCCTTATTTGAAGTAATTAAAGCACGTAGTTTGTGTGTCTGTGTCTGTGTGTGTGTGTGTGTCTGTCTGTCTGTCTGTCTCTGTGTGTGTGTCTGTGTGTGTGTCTGTCTATGTGTCTCTCTGTGTGTGTCTGTGTGTATACGCGATATATATGTTGTTATCGTTTACTTTCGATACCGAATAAAATCTTTGAATATTTTTCATTTTTTGCTTGCAAACAAAATTAAGCTTTCCATTTTTATGAATTTTTGGTGCTAAAAATAACCTTCAGCCTTATAATTTTCTCTTCACTTAGATTTTTGAGTAACTTATGTAAAGAAAACAATCCCATGTGTCTACACCTTCCAATCTTTTGCAATAAACGTACGTTGTTAGTTTGTGGTGATTTCACAATGGTAGACACTGTGCCCGGTCTGCAAAATGGATACAAGATGTACAGTTTCTATGTATGTCATAGAACCCATCATGCGAGGCATGCCAGTATTAACAGAGGATATGACTTCTTTGCTGCCGGGCAATATCTATATATCTGCAAAAGGCCTAGATGTATCAATCGGATAACCTTTAATAGAACGATTGACTAATTGATAGTTTACTAACGTAACTCTTATAAGAAGAGAGCATGAAGATTATTGGTGGCGGACCATTTAATTTTGAATTTTGCTCAAGTGAACAGTGTTTCATCGTATTCAGAAAAAGTAGCAGGAAACGGTAGTTTTGTGCGAAATAATTCGCATGTTCTTCCACCAAACATAAGGGATATGTATCTCTTTAATCAATTTTTGTTTATTCCAAAAAAATATCATTATTTTCTCAAAAAGCACATGTCTGCAATGCAACATGTTTGCGATTTTTTTATTTTATTGTTACAGGTGTGATTTTATATACTTCTATAAGCAATAAACATGATGCATGTTCAATTTTCAATTTCAGTTTTGAGAGCAAGTGTTCACTTCTATCTACCACGCACATTTATTTCTTTTTAACCACGGCGCTGTAAATTTTAACGACTCACTTGAATAATTAAGATGGATTATAGTGCATTCATCTCAAAAGATAGAAGGCCAAAATTGTTGATAAGAGCTGAATTATTTGTTTACGAATTCTGTCGAAACGTATTCATGTATTAAACACCAGAAGTCTCAAAGCTTCCAACTTTAGGGCAACTAATTAAGTTGATACCTAATTAAATCCGCGAGATGTATAGCGTCTGGCTGAAATAAATCTCCAGTGTCTGGTCTGCATGCATCCACTGTAATAACAGTCCCAACACGGAGTAGACAAATAATGCCCAGCTGATGAATATTTAGGAGAATAAATTCGGCAGAAGATTAATTTTAATGATGATGCAATTTTCTGCCAATTCAAAGTGAGATGCATCATAACTGATTGCCTCGAAAAAAATGAAAATGGTGATTCCAATAGTTTGCTGATTATAAAGATTTTTAACAATTTTGTAAGTAAATATAATCAAATACTGGATTTAATCAAAGTAAAATAATCAAAATCGTGAATAAATCAACCCAAGTGAGTAATAATTAATTTTATGAGTAAATCAGTCAAAGTAAGTAATAAACAACTTTGTGGGTAAGTTAATCAATGTAATAATCAATTCTGTGACTAAATTAATCAAAGTAATAATCAATTATATGATTAAACCAATCCTGGGAAGCAATAATCAATTTAGAGTTAAATCAATCAAAGTCAGTAATAATCAATTTTGGGAGTAAATCAATCAAAATAAAGAATAATTAATTCCTATTGTAAATCTATCACAAAGTAAGTAATAAATATCTCAGTGAGTAAACTAATCAAAGTAAATAAAATATTCAGTTCAGTGAGTAAATTAGTAAAAGTAATAATCAACTCTGTGAGTAAATCAATCAATGTAAATAATAATCCATTTTGTGAGTAAATCAATCAAATTAAGCAATGAACAGTTCTGTGAGTAAATCAATTGAAGTAAATAGTAATTAATTTTGTGGTTTTATTAACGTTGCACTAAGCGCAAGACGAGAGACATTGGCGACAGACCTGGTAATTTTGAACATCGGTCAAATGACGAGGATGATATCTGAGCTGGCACATCCTTCTCCTAACTTCCACATCACGCCAGCATTAATTTTCGAGTACATCTATCAAAGTAAATAATAGCTAATTTTGTGATTAAATAAATCAAAATATCAATATTGTGAGGAAATCAATGAAAAAATGTGATAATTAAATTTGTGAGTTAATTAATCAAAGACAAAAAACATCTAGTGCATTTAACTCCGATTGTATATTAGCTGCGCGAATTAAAAATGTATCCTTAATAAAATAAGTATACATTTAAAACTATATTCACAGAAATCATGCTTATGAAGATTCATTACTCTAGAATTCTACGAAAAGAGAGCAAATTAAGATGCAACATTATATTGTTGCAAAATTCACGTCAGTTCATACTTTAAACAAAATCTTTGTAACATTATCATTTAATATTATAAAACAAAGTTGTACCATATTTTATAACTATTTTACATATTTATTTTGATGTAATACTTTGATTTAAGGTATTTTGTGAAAATCATCTGCCTTCAAAAATCAAAGTCAGGTTACGTAGGTAAATGTAAAAGTCATATAATCAGATAATCGAATTGTATATATCATTAATTTTACGCCACTTTAGAAATAAGTATGGGGGAAAGATATTTTGTTTTAGTTCTTACAGTTTTAGACTTAATTAGCTCAGATGTGAGCATGGAGTGGAATATTGAGATTTAGATTCTGTTTCTCCCGCTCTCCGTTTGATTATGTAATCAGGAAAATTGTAAAGCCGATACGGAATTAAATAATTTTTAACTATTTATTAAAGTTATTTCTTTGTTACTCGAAGAATGTTGTGATTTTCATCTGATGTCCATATTTATTCATGAAAATTTCGAATCTTAATTAAAGTTGAGAAATAACATTTTAAAATTATCAAATTATATCACAAAAAAATAGATTCTTTTTCTAGACCTATACTGTCCTTGGTATCACCAGTTGCTAAAGAAATTTCTGTTTCCTTGGAGCTTTTACAAAGAAGTTGCCTTTAGATTCCGGAGTTGCAGAAGGGAAATGTGTAGCTTCTTATTAAATTGATTTTTCTCAAAAGAAAAATAAATTATGTAAGTTATGCAAGTAAAATCTTATTCTTTTAAAATTTATTTTAATATAATAATTATTTCAAATTAATTGGTGGCCAATGGCCTTTTCATGCTTTGGTAAATTAATTATAAAAACAATTATTAAATTTTTTAAACCACGTGATTTTTAAGTAATAAATTATCGAATTAAACAATTTGAAACATAAAAAAGTCCCTGATGAGTAAATTGATGCCACTTTTATTCTACCCTATATTTTTTTATGTAAAATTTAGAAATTTCGAGATTCGTGTCAGATAACGAGGACTAAACTAAACACAATGCTTCTTTTCTTTATCTCCACACACCGTCATGGGAAAACGTAAAGGCATTATAGCGCTTGACAAATTACTATCCATGTTATCCCATAAAACGATCTTCGTTTGAAATCAAGACTCGACGCGAACTCTATCTGTTTTGGTTTTTGAAATTATGGCTAAGAGATTACCATGGTCCCTGGTGTTCACAATTTTCCTCGGACAACTGCAATGTAGTTTGAGAAACATTGAGCTTAAATATTCTGAGTCATTTTAGCCTTTCGGAGATAACAAATAAACAAACCTAGTTGCAAACAAATTTGGATTTTCGGAATATACATTAAGTGAATCTTAAGTTACATTTTTAAAAGATATATACTACTGTTAAGTAGAAATAATTGCGAAAATTCTTAAATATTTACTACGTTTTTATAAGTCTGTAGTATATTTTATTACAAAAAATAGACACAAATTTTTTAAACAATCTTAATTAATTTCCAAATAAAAAAAAATTGTGGACTATATAAACTGTAGTTCTTTGCATAAAAAATTAACAAATTAATACATAGTTGTTTGAATTAAGTAAATCATTTAAAAACAGAAGAAAAATGTAGATGATTTACTTAAAAACTGATTTTTTAAGATTTGTAAGATAATGTGCCAAAACCTTTACACTTTACTTTTCAATTTTTTAAAAAACTCTTTATTATTTCCTAAAGATCTGCAGCTTTAAAATAAATATTTTTCAGGATAAATATCATTTTTGATAGGTTTTATTCTGCTTAAGAATCTTAAGATTTCAATGGAAGTATTCGAATCATCTCTTAAATTTAAAACAAGCAATTCAACTTTTTGTGATGCATAGGAGAACAAATCATTTTCCATTCTTTCGTCAATATTTGTTTTGAGGATCTAGCTTAAATTGATTGATGAAATTGATTTTTGACAGAAGGGGTTTGTACTGAAACCTTGATTATCCATTTATAAATTTCGAGCTATCAGTTCAAGTAACCGTGAATCAATATTTTGGCTAGTACAGTATATGTTTAAAATATTCTATAAAATGGGATTTTCAGAAGCACGGAAGAAATTAAAGCTATTAAAAAACATGATTTTGACATTTTAAAAAATGCTTGAATTAATTACAAAATTTTTCATTTACGTGAAACCTAAGACATCAAAAATGTATTTATATCACTCATAATTTAAATTTTAAAAACAGATGAAATAAATACTTAAAATTATTTGGTAAAATCCTATTTTAGCCTAATGCATGGATACGGAAAGCAAAATGGCACCATAAAGTTGCTTGTCATCACTAATATTTAAAAGGTTGTATTATTGCCTGTAATGAAATAATACATTAAGTTTTAAGAATTGAATCACATTTGGTGTTCGTTAAAAACGATCTCGAAATTTTTTCAACAGTATTTTTCAAATTCTTAATAAATTGGGTCAAATTCTTGCGGTTTATAACCTGGGATTTCCATTTTACCAGAAAAGGCTTGAATCTACTCTAAGCCATAACTATAAACTTTTCCCAGTTTTAAGAATCGTGAGAATAAATTAAAACAATTCATTCGATCAAATTCGGCACATCTTAAGTGTAAATTCACATTTCATCCGTAGAACTTCAATAACACTAAATTCTATTTATCTTAATAACAGCAAAACTGGATTCGAATTAGACAAAGAAAATTGTAAACTAGATTCCAGTTATGCAGGAATATTACCTTAAACTTCTCATCCTGATATCTTGTGCTATGCAAAGACACTACTTCTTACTACCAATCACGCCAATATCTTTGATCACTCGATCATATTATATCTTAATCATTGTACTTCTGCCATAGTAATACTAATTTACATAAGTAATGGTTCCTGTGCAAGGGGAGCTCCTGTGCCTTATACAGTGTCCCAAAAGGTTAGTTAATTCCTATCCAACCCAAAAGACGTGGCAGGCCGCATTATGTCTGCATATATATATATATATATATATGAGAGGGGTACGTGCGTGCGTGCAAGTGATGAATTCGATGCTGATTCAAATTCTCCCGTTAAAAACTAGTTCAACTTTCTCCTTTCGAGTCGTGGGGAGCGACTAACCCTCCCGAACTTCATTAGAGAAATCAAGAACATTCTGCTATAAATTAAGTGAAATCACATTTTAATGAATTAAATATATTTACACGAAATACAATTTTAGAAACTCTCCGGCAGTTACAGCATAACGCTGGCATTAAATTATTTGCGATATAAAGATACCGAGCAGTCAGTCTGTCCGGAACTGTACGTTAATGCGTCAAATAGATTAATCTAGCGGCAAACAGACTGGATGCTGCTATGTTTTATGTTCCACGTGTCGCATTCCTTCCCTACGTCTAGTAATGCTCACCCGCGCTAATCAGTAAGTTTGCTGGTTAGTTTTACATTGTGTATCACCCGATCGCCTCAGATGGCCTGTTCGCGTTTTAAAACGAGCTTTGTAATTGTTTCTGAACAAAATTAGAGAAGAAGAAATGTGATAAAAGTTTAGTGGTGTAGTGAGATATTCACATGGTAGTAGGATGTGGTACAAAGGACTTGTGGTGGAATATTCTTTCATACTTTTATGCACAGTAAAAGTTTAAATTTTTATTCAGATGACCCACCTTAGGTTGACACCTGGTGAGCCCCATGCGGCCCTAGGATTGGCCATGTCTGGGTTAGATAAAGAGAAAAACGCACGAGAACTCATTATCTGTAGAATGTAAGCTTACCTGTAGAATGTAAGCTTATCAATTATTTTAAGAAATACATTTAGGAGTGTATTTCTTAAATAATTGATATTTGTAAATCTACGCATAGATATATCAAAAAAGAAATATCTCACTTAATGTTTTTAAAAATGGAAACAAAAACTCAAAACCATCAAGTAGCGAAATTTCATATATATTTAAAACTAAGCTCGTTGATTAACCCCTGACAGAATTTTTACAAACATTTTCAACCAAATTAAACCCAAAATAACACACTCATTGTAAAAATATTTTTAAGTAATTATAGAATAAACGATGTGTTTATAGTAAAATTTTAATTTATGCTAAGAAATTATCCGAAATGATTGGATAAAATTTATTCCACCTAGTAATTGGTCCTTATGCACATAGAATTTTAAATTACAGCTATTAATATTGATTTGTTTGGTCTTTGAAAGCCATAGATTGAAATAGCCCGAAGTATCGTGAATATTTAACTTCTTTACCAGGGTAGCATAAATTTTATTTTTTGCTAAAATTTATCGAGATAAATTTTTTTATTTTATGTATTATTCTTCTCTATATAGTCATCCGTCAGAGTTATACATTTCAACCAGCATTTCGTGAACTTTTGAAAGACATCACTGCAGAATTCAGCAGATCGAACTCCGTGCAGAAAGTTGCTTCAATTTTCATCTTCCTGGAATCAAACAAATCAAATAGCATCGTTACGAACTCTATGTACATAAGTATCAACTAGAAAATATTAATCCAGGTATCTAGGTTATTTTTGGTAATAATTAGGACTTAATTATACCCTGCGATAATAATTAAAAATTTACGGTATTGCAGGCTACTTCAATCTACAACTTTCTGAAACTAAAAAATCAACATGGATGGTGTAATACAAAACACTATGTATGTAAAAATCAATAAAATAATTCTAATCCATATAAACTCTGTTATTTTTAGTAATAATTAAAGCTTTAAAGTACTAAGGCTTAATAATTAAAACTTAACGGTACTGTGGTTTATTTCAATCTGTGACTTCATGAAACCAAACAAGTCAATATTAAGAGCTGTCGTTTACAATATAATATTCACAAGTATCAAATAACATGCAGAATAAGTTTTATCCAGTTATATCTTGGTTACTCACTAATAATAATCAAAACCTTAAGATAACCCTCGTAAGGAAACAAGACTCTGCATTTCTTCGCACAAATATTTAGGAAAAGTAAAGAAACAAATGGCAACACTCGAGAAAGAATTGCTCATCTCGCGTTCATCCATCCTCCGTCAACTCTCGAACGCGACACATGCGAGAGGAGTTCTTATTTTCCTGTTATTCCGCAGCATTAAACTTCGGAGCGAAGGCTGCACAGCGTCGCGGAGCCTGATGGGAAAATAACTGACTCTAAATCTTCGAATCATGGAGGCAGAAAATGCATGCAGATGAAGAGGTGGGCATCTCTGCATTTAATGAGAGCCTTCATTTATATGCATTTTCCTTCGCTCTCATTCTCCTAATTGAATAGAATGTACCAAAAGAGATTTCGAGTTACATTGTTGAAGAATGTTTAATACATTCTTTCTTTCTTCCGAGACTAGTCATGTAAGCTAATAAAGTTATACTTTTTTTTATCAGGTTATGATGATGTTTATTAGTTTACATACGTTATTTTTAAATCTGTTTGGATACCTGCCAATTTTTTTTCTGTAACGACGTTGGTTGATTCTCTTAATTTACTTCTCGAAACATTAATATTAGCCTTAAGTCAATTGAGTACTTTGGTTTGGAGCTTAGCTGCAATAAAAATGAAATTTGTTTTGATTTAATTTTATGCTGAATAATTCTTTGAATCATTCTCTGATGGTTAATTTCCAATTCAATGCTATCCCATCTGAATATTGATTTGATCGAATAAATATTTCTTATTTTATGAATCTAGTAGATCACTTTATTCCATTAACCTAAAGATATTTTTCTACTGAAACTATCAGGCTAACTTGCGGTAAATCCCTTCTCATATCGTTATAGTGCCACACATAGGTTCTATTATTTATTCGAATCAAGATTTATTTTAAATTTAAACAACCGATTTAATACTAAAAATGAATTTTAAAAACGAAGAAAGTGTTGCAATTATTTGACATTTTTCTGCTACAAATATAATTTTTAGGTCAAAATTAAAGCATATAGAATATTAATTAAGATACTTTGTTTCAAATCAAGGGAATAAGTAGAGTTTATAATTTTTATACTGCATTGAGAAAGTTTCTAAAAATAAAAGAAAATTAAACAAAGGATAAAACATGCAATCTATTCAAAAATTCAATTAAGTATTGAAATGAAGCTTATCAGATATTCTACGTGCAAAATAAGATATTTGGCTCAGCTTTATCTTTCTCATAAAAAAAAATCTTCAATTCTTAAGTTTTTTTTTTTATTAAATGCATTCTTTTAAAAATTACAAATGAATACTTGTAGGATATTTTTTTTATTTTGATGTCATTTGTGAGTAACATATTCATTTAGTAAATGTTAAATAAAATTTTACTTAAATTAAACTTAATTGTGAAATGGATAAAAAGTACATATATGGGCATACTCATACATACACGCTCATATACACATATATGGACATACTCATACATACACGCTCATATACACTTATATGGGCATACTCATACATACACGCGCATATACACACATATGCACACACACGCACACACACACACACACATATAAATAGAGAGAGAGAGAGGGAGAGGATGTTTACATTTTGAGACGCCTTCTAACAGTAGATGGCCCCACGAGCTTTATCTCTACTTTGTAACCTCATTCTAAGGGGCCCACACGAGTACCAGCAGACGCGAGGGCACGGCCAACATAGAAAGACGTGCGATCTGATAGCTCTTTAATATGTATAACAAACAGTTCTGTTTTAACTTTGTAAATACTGTATAATAATATATTTTTTAATTAAATGTCATCTTCAAAAAATTCCTATGTCATTGAATCCAGAAAACCCCTAGACATAAACAGACAACGAGCCATGTACCCCTTTTCTGTAGTTAGGATTCTACAGAGTAAGAAATTTGGTAGCTCCAGCCTTGATTAAAAAGTAATTAATCAATTAGAATTCAGAGTGCCTTGCCGTCTCACTGCAACATTAATTTTTTTTAAAACAATTAATACACCATGCATTTCTGGAGCAATTTAGAAGAGTAAAGTTTTGAAGAAGTGCCCCCTGTTCTTCGGGTTTATGGAAAGTGCCCCCTGCACTTGGAGTTCACAATAAATGCATCTCACATTCCTGGAATTGCCACTGATAAGAAGATTTCCAACATCGAGCCGCCATCCTGGTGAAAAGAAATCTGTATAGTGAAAAGATCATCCCGATTTTTGAAGTGCCTATTTCGATACTCCGTAATGTTGTGATATGTGTTATCTATTATATTTTGTGACAAATTACCTTTGAGACATTGAGAATCGCCAAGAGAATTTCGGGTATGATGGCGCAAGTTTATCCCCTTATTGTGAAAAGTTCTTTTTTTGAAAAAATATATTTTATGATTTTTGTTGTGTCGCTTATTCTAAATTGTTAGTTTTCCTTTTAGCTAACATTGGCGTATTTTACAGTCACGGGTTCAATCCTTGGCCGCCAAAGACCCGCCGTGTAGCCGGAGATGATGCACGTTAAATCTGTCGGGGCCCAAAGTTCTTCCGTTGGCATGGTGTGGATGTTAGGAGAAGGGGTACCAGCTCAGGTGTCGTCCTCGTCACTTGATCGTGGTTAAAAATTACGTGGTCCGTTGCCAATATCCCTCGTGTTGCTTCTAGTGCAAATGGAAAAACGTGGATATATGCATAGGATTTTGCAAACACTTGAGTGAGCTTGGATGTTGTGTATCTTGATCGGTACAGATCATTTTAGGAAATCCATTCTGAGTAAATAATATTTTCAATAATACGTTGCATGTGATTTTAGCACTAATTTCTCTTACTGGTATGGTTTTGCTCCAGTGCTCAAATCTACGGCACATATCACAAAACGATATTTTCTTTAGAACTATTACCTTCATTTCGGGAGTTGGATTTTCTCCCGTTTCTTCAGCCAAATTACTTAAATCTTCTTTTTTACCCTTAATTAAAAATTCTATAGTACTAAGTGTTTAGTAACCATTTTTATAATGTATATAAATATATAGATAGATAAAAAGAGAAATATAAATCTTAAAATTAATTCGGATTTTCTAAAAATATATATCGAAGAAAAAATTATGTATATGACAATAGATAATATATGGGTTAAATCTGATAAAACACTTCTAAAACATATGATACAATAATGAACACCAATAACCAGAGTCTTTTTCTTAATATTAACTATGTCAGCCCTTGAGAAACAGTAATTAATAAATATTCAAATAACTAGATAATAATTCCCTAATAACTATTAATGTGTAATCAATGAGCACTATACGTAAACAAACTGTTCGAATTACTAATCTGTAATACTGTATGTACAGGAGCACATTATTAGATTCATTGAAAAAACATTGACAGATTTAAGAACAAACACTAAACAAGTTTCGTGTTCGCAATATTGTGAATAATCATTAAATACCAAAACTTTCGTTACAAATAATTTGAGTACAACTCAATTATTTTCAAATTTCCGATATAATGTATTTGTTAAACATCACAATAAAACTGAAAATATTCTTTTATCGGAACACAACTTACATATAAAATAATCAAGCTTATTTATTTTATTCTATGCTATTCGTCAACATTAAATATCCTGCCAAAAATGTACTTGCACAATCTTGGTGCTTCGAATATCTACCAAGAGTAAAACTCAAGTGCATAACCATACATTAAAATAACATCAAATAGAACCTTCAGTTCTGTCGGAATTACTCTATTTATAATAGATATAAACAATGATACGATATACATACAAAAAAAATCAACAAATCATCAAAAAAATGCTCTTATTGAAACCTTAGCATGAAAACCGTTAAAAATCAATTAGCAAGGTGACAAAACCGAACAAGTTCATAAGAATACACTGATATAAAATTTATATATACAAGTCGACATTTTCGAATTGATAAGTGTAATTACTAAACAAAACACCTTCAAGATCTTCAAAATTGATGCATTGAATCTGATAAAAATACACGCACACTCAAAGTTGTTCTACAACTCCTAGTCAAGTTGAGATGTTCCTCTTCATAAATCTTTATAGAGTTCTTGAAATAAAAAAATGTTTTATGTAATTTTTAGTAAAAAAAAGTATTTTGTAATTATTAAACTGAATTAAATCATTTTTTTGTAAAAGTATCTTGTAATTTATGAAATTGATGTTTTTTTTATGTTTTGTGATAGATATATCCAGCCCAATCTATGTCAGATTGGGCTGGATGTTAGAGTAACCACCCTTTATTTCGGTTTGCCCGCACAGAAAGTAGTAGAGTGCTGAAGAAAAGCAGTTTTATATTAATTTCATTAAAAATTTTTGATCACATAATATATGTACCATTATTTATTTTAAGTAACTTAAAATACAATTTCATACCTTTCTCATATCTTTAACTTTAAATTTTATTCAGTATTCTTAAATAAAAAAAACTTTTGAAATCTTTACTTGTCATTATGTCCTTTTTTTGTTTGTACCAACATTAATAATAAAATAATTTGTTAGGTAAAATTATTTGGATAAAATATATTTAATCAAGAATTTTAGGCAAAAACTTGAAAACAGTAATTTAAAATACTTTGTATCTACTCTTTGAATTTTTATCTATTTAATTTTTTCAGAGTTTTAAAAAAGAATTTAGCATTTTTTGACTTTCTGGTCATTATAATTCTTAGGAACATAAATGAATCATAATATTGATATATCAGCTATTTTTTACTTTATAAGTTTTATTAATTAGAATTACTTTTTGTTTTGATTGCATTATACATGAATAATAATTGCATTTTATTTTGTGCACCATTTTAGTACTTTTTATAATTTATACATAGATGCAATATATATATATAATGGTTTATATATGTTTGCATTAAAACTTTCAAGTACAATTTGCATTTTACTATACTTAACACATGGATCAATAAGTTCCGAGACTAACCCAGAGATGGCGCTCGTAGTAAACCAGTAACCAGGTCTTTCTAGAGTACTAACCTTTGCTTGAAACGTGTCAAAATTTTAATTCGATCGGACCAGAAACAGCTGAGTTATCGAGGTTGGAGTAAAGTCGTTTTGTAGTTTGTTTAAAAAATGGAAAAAACCGAGTTTCGTGTTCTGATAAAACATTGTTTTTTAATGGGTAAAAACACCGTGCAAGCGAAACAATGGATTGAAAAATGTTACGCGGACTCTTGTCCGTCAAAAGCAACGATTTGTCGGTGGTTTGCCGAGTTTAAACGGGGTCGTACCGACACAAATGACGCGGAACGCTCGGGTAGACCTGTGGAAGCCGTTACACCGGAAAATGTGAGTGAAGTGACAAAAATTATAATGAAAGATCGTAAAGTGAAGCTCCGTGAGATTGCTGAGATGACACAGATATCATATGGAAGTGTATTTACTATCCTTCATGAAAAATTGAGCATGAAAAAGGTTTTTTCCAAGTGGGTGCCGCGATTGCTTTCGATGGAACAAAAACAGCAACGAGTCGATGATTCAGAAAGCTGTTTATCGCTATTTACTCTCAACAAAAAAGATTTCTTGCGTCGTTACGTGACCATGGACGAAACATGGATACATCACTACACTCCAGAGTCGAAGCGGCAGTCATCTGAGTGGCGCACAGCTGGCGAAAACGCAGCAGTCAGCTGGCAAAGTCATGGCGTCAGTTTTTTGGGATACGCATGGCGTGATTTTCATTGACTACCTCGAAAAAGGTAAATCGATCACCAGTGATTATTATATTGACTTGCTGGTGCGTTTGAAGGAGGAAATCGCAAAAAAAACGACCGCACAGTCTCGGGACTTATTGATCCATGTGTTAAGCTTTTTTCTTTATGATAGTTTGCATCTTTTAATTATTAATAAAGTTTTTAAGATTTTGCTTGGTTATTTTGATAATTTACTGAATTCTTCATTTAATCTCGTAATTTTAGTTGGTTTTTAGTTTTAATAAATCTCTCATATTATTTTTAAAAGTTTCAATCTGTATTTTAATATATATATATATACTACGTTATAATTTAAGAAGATATTTTATACATGTTTGTACATACACGCATCCCCTACACTTAAAAGTAAGTTACGTTTCAATTAGTACATGATTAAATCATCAATTTTAAATATAATTTGTAGAGGTTTCTTCCGAAACTAACAGCTGCATAAATTGCGTAATTTATTGCACTTTAATGAACGATAAATGTAATTAACTTGCTTGTTTTTATTCAGACAAGTTTGTTGAAGCTCATCCTGTTATACACAGCGTGAACGTTGTTATTAACTAATTTTAAATATAATTAACTTAAAATATCTTTTGGCGGTTTAGTTTTATATATTCCTTTTAAATCATTTGGCACTGCAATACATTATATGTGTTAAGATAAATTGCTTGCTAAAACAGCTGCCGTACCTGATTTGTAAAGTATAATTGGTGATAAAGTAATTCCAGAGTTCAAAGTTTGTCTTGAACTTTTTAATATGATCGAGAAAGGTAACAGTGATAAGTAATGGAGTATTTTAAAACGCTATTTTTATGCGTATGAATCCGTTTCTGAACTTAAAGGGATTGAAAGCAAAAAAAAAAAAAAAAAAAAAATGAGGATTATTTTAATTGTCATCACTTACTGACAGATAAGAAATGTTTATTTGTATATGCGTCTTTTAATTCAAGCGAATCACTCTATTTTAGTACAAGAAGCATTTATTAATTTCTATTGACTACATTTGTATGATTTTTATCAAGAAATTTAAGAATGAACTAACTTATTGCTAATTTTAAAGGTACTCGAGCCTCAAAAAATTTCAGAATAATTAAAGACTATTTACTTTTTGACTGTAAATATATGTATATATGCAATGTCTTTTATTTTTAGAAATATATTTATATTTAATTTGAATAATTTTGGAGTTATCCAGGCATTTTTTGTGTCACATAACTCGATAGACTATTAGCGCGCTGCTTTTCTTTTTTTAAAGTTATTTTTTCCTCTTATAATGCCCTTTGTTATTCAAATTTTGCTAGGGAGGAACAAAATCTGAAAAATATGTTTTTATCACAAAATAAGTAAATGTTTCATGAATTTTCTTCGATAATTTGCTGAAAATTTAGCAACTCCAAACACATTTTTGTGTTTTTCCAAAAGAAAATATAAGCTGAAAAAGTAAAATTTATTTTATTTTTGATTAATGATTTAATTCAAAACATTTTGTGTTCAAATTCTTTATTTTATTTTTTTTCATACGAATAGAATTTATCTGAAAACGTTACTTTAAATTTTAAATTACAAATGTAAATTAAATACGATGAGTGAAACAATGAAAAAATTATAATTCAAGAATTCGTTTCGGGAACTGTTAATATATTTGAAATTAATACACATTGATAATCTGTTATGCTGAATTTTTTATGAGATTTCCACTAATATGATAGATATTACCTATTTAATTTACATATCACTTAATCCCACGTAGTTTTTATTCCTGTATTTAAATGTCCCAATTTGATACCATAACTTGCAGCTGGATTTACAATGTTCAAGCTTCATATTAATCGCTATTGTTCTCTTCAAAACTTTACTTCGATGAAAAACTAATTTTATGAGTGTCTTTAAGCAATATCGAAATCAATTTATGGAAGAGACGGAGTCTTCATTTGAATATAAGTGAATAAGTATAGAGTGGGAAAAAGTCTACTGAAAGGAAAAAAGAAGAGACTGATAGAAGTTAAAGGTATGAAGAAGTGATCTTCTTTCTCGAGAGGAAAAAATCCCGCCTGGAAACGAAGTTTTCGTGTTCAGAAGAGAAGGAAAAAGAGCAGCCACCTGCGCCTCTCTTCACTGCTTAACCAATAAAAGAAAGAAAGATTATTGGCATACAGGAATCAACAGAAAATATCTCATTTCTAATTCACTAAGCTCTTACAAAAGACTACACGTATGATCTTTATTTTTTATTTATCGTCATATTCAAGTTTAGTCATCAGTAATTTCCGCCTTATAATAGACATTTATTTTGCTTTCGGTAAATAACAAAGTTGTATTCAAATATTATGTATAATCTTATGTCATCTTCGTTGCAGCTTATTACTTTCTTCCTTAAAAATGTGGTTGGTTTGAACTGGAAGAATTTTTCCCCATCTTGATTCAATTGTTCGTTAAAATTAAAGATTTTTTCATTCAAAAGGTTTTGTAAGAAACAGTAAAGATTATAGTCTGTCGGGGTAAGATCCAGAGAGTAAGGTGGATGTGGTAAAACAGACCATTAAAGCTCAAGACTTTTGTTTGAGTCATTAAAGAGATCACGTTTTTACTTTAAGCAGAACGATTTTCATGGAATTTTTTTGTTCATTTTTGCAGCTACTGAACGTGTTAATCTGGTTTAATAATATATAATCCTCTATCCGTAGGGATAGTTAAATTTCATTTCAGGAACTCTGGATGAATTATACTTCAACTTTCCCAACATACATACCGTAAACTTTTTATTCCATGGACGTTTGCTTTCAGATCTTATAGGGGTAGTTGATCCTTATCAAACCACCTTCATTTAGGGATTACAGTGTGACTCATTTCTCATCGCTTGTCCTAATCCTTTTTGGAAAAGGCTCCATTCTTAGATGTGAGAGCAGACATGAGGCGATTGACTTGCAATCTACATTATTCCGTTCAATGTGAGGGAATCCCACACAAAACTTGTTGAAGTTCCCTAATTTCTTCAGGGGAGGGCAAATAGTTCATTGTAAAAAAATTTAATCTTTCAGCTATAATTATTGTTGATTAACATGGATTTTGTTCCAGTATTGCCATTAATATTGTAATATTGTCGTCAAGGTTGGAGCACTCTCGGTTTGTATTTTAAGGAAACTAAACCAAACCAAACTTAAAAATTAGGTATTACTTAGTGAAAAAATATTTTAGGTTCACTATATGCATGAGTACCTTATATAGAATCATAAAAAAGTTTTGAACTAAGTTGAGTGATAATTTTCTTGAAAATGATACCTAAATGCAAATATATCTCACAAAACATGCCCATATTCAAAAGAGAGGGGGGAAATCCTTTTGATTAAAAAGTTACTTTTATAGTTGTACAGAAAGATCGAAATACCATTATTAGGCACACAAAAAATCTTTGCTCTTCTAATAATTTGCAAAGATATATATCACGAAAACAATGAGTCTCAGATTTAATCTTCCAGAATTCCTCGGATATTCTGGTACTCTCAAAGAAACGGAAGAGAAATCGAAGTCATTTTTGGGATGCCAGACGATCAGACATTGCTCACGCAGAACAAATCTACTTATGTACTTGAATTTTGGAAACTTGTTACATATTCAATATGTAGGGTTTTTTGAAACCCATGGACGAAAATTTCAGGATTGATAGATAACATCTAAAAAAGCAATTTTCACTATACTTTGCACAGGTGGAGAGCAAATGGAGAACCGCTAGACGGCGTTGTAATAGAAAGCATAAAAGTTTTCATACACATCACCATTTCTACCATGAATTTCAGGAGGTATGGCGAGGCACAGTAATCAGAAAAAAGCCAATGTCAAAAAAAAAAAAAAAAAAAAAAATGGCAGAAATGATGATGTGCGGCTTAGCGGTTCACCACGTGCTTTGAGCCTGTACATTGTATGGTGAAAGTTGATTGTTTAAATGTTTTCTATCACCCTTTAAATTTTTGCTCATGAGTTTCGAAACACCCTTTGCGAACGCTTGACCCTTCTTTGTAAGATTTTTTTCTTTTTTTTGTGTGTGAAATAAAGCAGGGTGATATAATACATGCTCTAAATTAAAACGAAAGGGTTTAAGAATATCCATGATTAAATACATATTATAAAATAATTAAGAAAACAGTATGATGGAAATATCAACAAATTTACGTGTTAAGTTCAGTATAAAATAAATAAAAAAGTAATTTATAATTGAATCACTATCCACTCATTATCGCTTTTATTAGCAGAAAGTTCTCAGATTAAATGTAAAAAAATATTCAAGAAATCGCACGTTTCTTCCAACCACAACAAACAGTGAAATGACACATTCAAACCCGCTATAATGATTGTGACATTTGATTTCTTTTACAAAATCAAAATTCTCTACATTCCTTATTACGCTACAGTCGTGAAAAAAGTTGCCGGCAGCAACCAATTTACAGTACACCTATTTGAGTACAATTTTTCGTTCACTAAATGTTATGATGGAAATTTCCATCATCATGCAAAGAAGAGTTAAGCGCTGCTTGTGTTGTTTAATTCCAATTTTTAGTGATATATATTTCTATGAATATTTGTACTCCAAATGGAGTTCATTAATTCAAGATATCATTCGCACTTCACCAATAATTATCTCTATCATTATATAGAATGAATTTAATTAATCTTTCCCCAGATTCAAAAGATTTAATCAAAAGTCACCCTTACACTTTTATTAATTCATATTTATGATGTATTATTTTATTTATTAAAATTTTGAAATAATTAACGTATTTCCCATAATTGTATTTTTTATACATTGATTTGGTGGGAGAAAACCCCCCTGCAACTTATTTGCTTTTTTGAAACAAATTGGTCTTTTACACCATATCTGAAGTGTTAACATTTCACATTTTTTATCACATGGTATTTGTTCCAAACTTTTAAATTCATATAGTTTTGATGATTTAAACAAATGTTTGGCGCAGAATAACCTGCTTTGGCTCTTTCGCCATTAAAATGAACTTTCACTCACTCACTTAAACATTTATACTCAAGCACGCAACATAGCATTAAAGACATCAGTGAAACATGTAACTATATCCCTTAAATTATATTAAATTTATTGTACTGGTTATTACGTAGCTACGGTGTGATTCTTTGTTAAAGATGAAAAGCGAGAATGTGGTTCTTATTGCATTCATGTGAGCTCTTCCCTGGAATATGGTTTATAAGTTGGAAACCCGAAACACTGTAAGAATCACTGGCTCAAAGATATAAGCTGCTTTTGAAAAAAAAAGTGGAGTGCTTCTAAAGACGCTCTCAACCCAAACAACGGTAATCTGAGGTTGCAAAATACCGCATCCCTTCCCCCAACGCATCGGTGCAAGCATAAATTGAACTTCTTTCCAACCTCAATCAATCGACGATTTCAACTTCAAGAGAGGAAGAAAGATAAATAAAGGATTGGGGAGGGAACACACGGCATGTCGTGTAGCCAACAACCGACTTGCCTACCCCCTTTGTAATACATCTTCACCCTCAAGGAAAAGTAAAAGGGAATCACCTACGTTCGGTGGGGGGGAAATAAGAAAAATGTAAAAAAATAAAAAATAGGGAAAAAGAAGGAGAGGAGATAAGAAATTGTTGCGGAAAATAAGGAATGAAAACCGTTGGAGTAGAATTGTTGGTTGAAGGAGGGGGAGTTTATTGCTACCCCAAGGAGGGAAAGTGGCTGCACGTGAACCGCAAGTCAAGGATTTGGTCGGTCCCCGTTGTTTGTTCGTAATCAGGATGCCCCTGGATATGTAGGAGGGGGTGAAGATCAGCGGGCAAGAATGAAACTGGAATTGGAGTTGAAGGGACAGTTATCGAATATGAAGAACTTGCCCCGGAAGGTAAATTGAGCGGAACTGGACTGATAAGAATTTTGTTATAGGTTCTTTTATTTATCTATTCATATTTCAGTGAAGGAAAGAGAGTTAGAAGGATGGTTTGTTTAATAGACACCATGTATCTGCAAGGAATGATGTTATATATTACCAGGAAAAAAAATAATTAAAGAAATATTTTATTTTCATTTAATGTTGCTCCAAATGCGAAACTATAATGAATGTTTTATTAAATGGCATAATATCATAAAATCCTTTCAAATATTTCACAGACAGGTTTTATAAATCGTAAAACAAATATTCTAATTATTTTTTTTCATAATTTGTTATGCTTTTCCAACAAAAGACATAACAAGAATTTAACCCCCGTTTAATGATCCATTAACTGATAAGAATTAAACCGATTATTGATTTGTTAAATAAATAATAGCCCTGCTCAGAAGCTTACCAGTTTTCAGATTCTTTGTAAAATAAGGTATAAAGATGCACAAATCTTTTCAAACTTTACGAATTTAAATCTTGGCTTATGAAACAGTAAAAAAATAATCAAAAAGCAACTCGGAAATAAAACAAAAATAAAAATGATTTGTGTAAATGCGAATTCATGAAATTACGCATAAGATTATGTATATGCGACGGGCTATCATAAGTTATAATTATCACTACACTAATCGAGATAAAAAGTAATTTTGATTCGTTATTCTTCAATAACGAATCAAAATCAATGAAATCACGCATAATAAATTGTTTCCGTATATCTCGGTTATTTTTAGTAATAATAAGAACTTAATACCTTTTCGTATATTATCGATTGATTAATTAAGATGTATCACTTAAATTAAATATATCTGTATGATTTTTTCTAAATTGTTATAACTTGTTTTAATTAGTTTAATACTTTAATATTTTGCATAAGTTAGTTTTAAATCAATAATTTTAAAAAATATATTTCATAGTTTAAATTTTTGTTTTCAGGAAATTTCAAATGATTCCAAGAAACTGGTTCCAACTACTATCTGAGAATCAAATGGGCTATATACATTCGTGCATTCAGAATGTTTGAATTTATTCGAATCCTTCATATTAGGATTGTCAATACACTTTATTTCTCTGATACTACCTCTTTTAGTCATTCCCTTGAAAGAATATATAGAATCGTCCATTGATCATCATATACATAACACAGTTTACATAAAACTCTACTTTTCTTGAAGGAAAAACGACTCGCTTTTATTTTCGGTTTTCAAAGTATGATAATGTAATGTCACTGAAGTGTCCTTTTACTAGTAGACATGCACTAAAAATAATTTTTTCTTTATACGTCTATATTATTCATAGAAAGGTCCCTATATTTCGTTTCTAAACAATAATCAAAGATATTTCTATTTCATTTTTTTTAATCTGATAATTTCCAAATTTGAAGAATGGACTTATTAAATAGTTGTCGTTAAATAATTTGTAATCTTTTTGAAAATTTTATTTTCTTTGTTTATACTAAAAAGTTTTCTTACAGCTCAATTAATTTTTAAATTTATGAACTAAGGTTTTTAAA
>BMAW01102866.1:233-25921 GCA_019974015.1 Nephila pilipes
AATCGATATGGGAACTATTTATCGAGTCCCTTCTGTGACTATAATATTGAACGTTGTTTCATGTGACTGTATGGTTTTGGATTACATCTCTATTAGTAGGAGAATGGATCTAATAATTGCCTTTATAGACAACTGGAAATGAATAATTTGATGCAATATGTATTACATAACACACATTCATCACTGGAGATAATGAGAATATATTGCATCTTATATACTGTATTTATAACCCACTTTATCACGCACGTGAGTATTGGTTGGATTAAGACTTGAATTTATGTATGTTATATATAAATGCTTATAATTCGTGGTAATTAAGCTGATGTATTTAACAAAGGACTACAAAACTTTGTAATTGCTTATGGTATCAGTTGTTTAAGACATCCAAAGGACGTCTTAAGACAATTTTTCATTACATTCTGCTTATTGGAAAAAATTAATAGAATTGTAATTTTTAAATTAATAATTAGAACTCATAAAATAAAACTGACTGAATATTAATAAATTTTGAAAATATGTGAGCCTCTATGAAGGCTTACGTAAAAGCAGGAAACACAAATTTAATGAATTAAATATAATGTCTTTTATTACAAATATTTTAAGTACATTTTCTGTAATAATATAACACAGGAATTTTTGAGAATGGTTGTCGTTTTTTGTTTGTAAGTCGTATATAATTGCTTGTCTTATTTTTATTATTGACTTAGTTTTAACGTTAAAGAATTTTTCTTAGAAATATGTTTTGGTGACCAAGGTAATATTTGAAAATTCATTGTATATTAGCCGTAGATTAATTTTTATTAGTCATCTAATTTTCAGAGATCTTTATGAAACTCAACATAAATGGCTATTGACATGTGTTCAGAATTATTGATGTTCTTAGCTTTTAGAAATATTCGCAATTTATTGAGCAACTGAAAATTTGTGTCATTTTTTCATACTCATTCAAATTTCTTCTTGTTGTTAAAATCTCATTCAAAAATTAAAATATTTTTTTTCATAAAACCTCTATATTATGTCTAATTATAAAATGAAGAACTAGACGTATGAGTTTTGAAATAAATTATTAATGCAAGAAGAAAAAGAAATTCGTACATTGTGATGCATTTTTCTATCGATAATTTATTGAAAAATATTGTAATAATAATTCAGAACCTATGTGATGTTTTAATTGTACAAATAAGAATTAAATTTCAAATGTAAATCAAAGCAAAAGCAAAATTTAATCACTTTCAAGCAAAATTTAAGTCACACACACACACACACACACACACGCACGCACACACACACACACACACACACACGCACACACACACACACACACACACGCACACACACACACACACACACACGCACACACACGCACACGCACACACGCACTACACACACACACGCGCACATTCGATTACACCGCTTTGAGGATATGGAATCTTAGCGGAGTTGTTTGCTGATTCATAAGACTGTAGTAATCATGAGGGAGTTTTAGTAGATCATCAATTAATTACTCACCACCAGCTGTTTTACTCTTTCCCAGGTTTGAAAGCAGTTAATTTAAAACGCGTGTGGCAGGTTTTGATTCCTGTTCGAGGATGAGATGCTGGATGCTGTAATGTTGAAGGTTTACAGGGACAACCGCTGTGGAAGAATATGGAATACGGGTACGGCTTCACAAACATATGACTACATGGTGGTAATAGCTTCATTTCTGAACGTCAAGGTTGTCCAAACAAACAAAAATGGTGAATAATTCAGGAAGACCTTTGGATCATTCAAAATATAGCGTAGTTTATTAGAATGTACTGGAACTCAGTTCAGAGAATTTTAACAGAAGATTTAGAATGACAAGTGGACCAGTATTTGTATTTAGGGTTCTGAGTGACCAGCCTCATCGCATCAATTTCCTACATTAAAGGACATGGCACACCTCGCTACGTACTTTACTCATCTGATTCTGGCTGTCGTGAATTCTGTTCCCGAGCGTGAGATTAGACATGAAAGAAATACCTTGGGTGGCTAAATCTTTGTTCTTTTACCAAAACTTTGTATAAGAACTTTTCTTAAAAAAGAATTGGTAGTAATTTTAATTTTCATGAGCTGTGTGAAACTTAAAAGGGTGAGAATGTGCTAATTGATATTAATTGTTGTCTTTTTGTGACTTTACTCAAAGTCCCTGTTACGAAATATTCAATAAAACTTTAAAGTTAGGATAAACTCTTGCTCTGTAAAGGTGGATTTACCTTCCCAGAGATAGAGATATAGTGACAACTTTTGGTGCATCCTCTACGCCTACTGTCAATTAGAAAAGTACTACAGTTAGACCATCCTGTAAAGAAATTACGACTCTGGATGTGTCGAACTAACCAATTTACTTTTACCATACATGAATTAAAAGTTAAATCAGAAGATTGAGATACTTAATGTACCATTCTTTTCAATTTAATGAAATTTGGCAAACTGTTAAATCAAATGTTTTCTTAATTAAAGTGAAAAAAAATAGGATTACTTCCTGCCTTGAAATAAGCTACAGTTAAAACATATCACATACGATAGTATTTAAGTTACGATAAGCTTTTAATTCTGTAGTATGGGTTACCCTGTTTTCTTCACCTAACCTAAAGAACTTTTTGTTAATTGAAGTTTCATACCATTACACTTCTTTACCGACAAACCAAGAATGAAGCGTTATTACACAAGTAGATGAAGGCAAGTGTTGGCCAGATATTGAATTAGGGATAGAGTACATAAACGAAATAGAATTGGATATAAACCAAGTAGGCAACAAAGCCCATTATGTCGCAAAACTGCTGAAGACCCTAGTATTTGAATTAAATACAATACAAAACGTCTCTCTGGAGTAGCCAAACATCGTAGGACAGAAGCTTTAAAATGCACAAAACCTACAATCTCTCTACTGTACTGTATAGTATCAACGTCTTTCAAATTGGAAGGAGTCGTAACTTCTAGTTGTATAAGCAAACAATTGGATTTTGAATGCTGTATCATATAGCTAAGTCTTAATTGTGGTCTTTGGGACGATATATATCAAAAAAAAGTTGCTCGCTCATACATTGGCGACGATGGATATTCGCAATGTTCTCTTCAGCACAACACATTGAAACTTTTTTTGGTTGCATAGAATTACAATTCATGCTAACCAAATGAAACGTGGTTGAGTAAATTAGATGAAGACAAAGTGTAGTTAATTGATTTAGAGATGAGTGATGATATTTGTGTAAATTGGATTGAGATTCATCTTAATTAATGTATTACGTAGGAACTGATTCTGCGATAATCTGGATATGTTTTGATCGAATAGGTGGTTTTGGTAAGCTAAGACATTATTAGAACATAATATGAGGATTAGGTGAGTTAAAGGGATTGAAGAGATAGAATGATCTCTATCTTTTTAAATAAAAGTGGGTTGTCTTCCCTCTTGCATTTCTTCAATTGGAATCTTATACTGATTATTTAGTGAACTCTAAGATGGTTGTATATATAAATAATGAAAGAAATTGCAAATACAACAGATATACTAGACGAAAATTGTCTCTTTCATAGATATGACTGGGATAATATCGGCTTTCCGGCTCGAATAATGCCGAAATTTTTTATAAATCACTTAAGGAAAAAAATCGCTTCACTAATCCAATAAAATTTAGATCTTTGGTGACTTGCGCTCAATTGTGTGTACGTGCAAGGTAGGCCATACTGTTTAGTAATAGTTTTTCTGAGTAATTGTAGTGCTCCAGTTTGGTAATAGATTCCAATATCGAGGAAGTTAGTTTCATGTATATTTGCTTTTTTAACTGCATTTAGTATTCTAATAATTTTTGGAATAAATTCAATAACTATAAATTTAAGTTTCCTCTTTAATTTTGGTTAATATTATTTTAAATATTTATTTCTTTTGGATTAAATATAAATCTATTTTGATTCAGATTCTCCACAAACTGCGACTGTGTTAGGAAAACAGTATATGGAAGCTTAGTGACGTATTGACACAACTCAGTAACTGGAATGGAAACTTATACAAAATCTATGTCATCGTGCAACTTCAGATTGTAAAAACTATACAAAATTTAAACTGTACAAGTTTAGAAATCAAAATGAACGATAGGATAAAGCATTGAGGAGAAATTTATAAGATTTCGTAAAGAACATATTACTGACAGTTAAAATTGTACTATTATTTAACTTACAGTACGTGAGAAGCAATTGAGTTTACACTAAATGTGTACTCAATTAAAAAACATTTATCGTCAGGTGGTGCGAGAGATACACTCATTATTGAGCGATACAACCTTTTTTCGTGAAGCCTTTAAGTACAGTTGATCAGGTTTTCTTCATCTCAAGACATCTAAAGAGTTGATTCTGTTCCTCTTTGCAGTTAGATGGAAACAGCAGCCATCTATTGAACTTGTTTTTCTTTGGTTGCATTTTTTTTAGAAAAAGTTGCTGTTCTTAGAAATCACAAATCCCCAGTTTATGCGTGAAAGAATAACAATTTACCGTCTTTACTATTTATCAGACTCTTTAAGATCTCATAGCAAGATCCGCTTTGCTTAGGGAAAAGGAAAATAAATGTAATTCTTCAGACAAACATTGATCTCGAGCATTCGTATCTAAAATGCCTATCTCGAAATTTCATTATGTAGTTTAGAAAGCGCAGATGTTTTGGAATTCTGTTAATTTCTTAAAAATTTAACGGTGGTAACTCTATTATTTTGTATATCATAATCTGATGTAGCATTAAGTTTCACGTATATTGTGTAATTTGCATTAACATTTACTTGTCGCGATCACCAACTTTTTCTGATATTTTTTCAATTTTTTGTTAACCATTGCAATTCACTTTAAATAAAGAATAATGTATAGATTAAGGGGTTGTTGCATTGTCCTACAGTATTCTATTATTTAACAGAATGCTGCTGGATTTAATATCCTCAACAAATCTTCAAAGCAATAAGGACAGAATTACAGATTCCATGATCAAACATCCTTTGGCCAGATAAAATCTCAAGCCTATCTGTAGCTATGTTTCTTGAAAATTATGATTCTAAACGTGTGAAAATATCTATGTCAAAAATAACTCAGAACTCTCCGATCCCTTCTGTGCAAAATCTGTAATTTGGATAATAAACATATAATATCAACAATATTTTCATTTCAAATTTTAAATTTTTCTAACTAATTTCAATTTAATAACTAAAAAATATATTACTGAAAACATTTTGAGCTAATTATCTTTAAAGCGATTATTTGTACTAGAATTTAATTGCATAGTTTTGGGAGAAAGTTTTTTTTATTTTCAAAATAAAAAAAAAAAAATAGTTTACTAAACGTTTTCACACGCCAACAATTTATGAAACTCTTTTTTAACACATTCTATAACCAAAAATAAAACGACACACCAAGAAGGTGTGTCAACTTGGCTCGTTATGAAATTTCCTATGCAAAGATATTTGTACCGAACATGCAAATTATCAAAATTGTCCAATGAATGAATAACTGGAGCTACAGCGCATCGGAGACTGTGCACTCAGTAAGTGTACACAAGCAATTCTTAATCTACTGATGGTAAATTTTCCGTTTGCATTTGCTATTTTAGGATACTTTTTCAAAAACTAAAAAAACCTCGCTTCAAAATTCAGGCTCATGGAACAACTGTCAGAGTTTGAAAGTTGTCATGTCATTGGATTGAAAGAGGCCCGAGCTGAAATAACGGCAAATCGCTCGTCATATGGGTCCGAAGTGATTCGGCGATTAGATGTTAGAAAAGATGGGTGGACAATGGCAGATTTCAACGTCTTGATGGCCTTGGTTGACCTAAATACAGCAAACTGGGGAACAGAAGTGATTGTCAGATCAACAGTCACAGCGCCTTATTCATCGTTATCAACCATCCAGACGTGTGACTCGGGCAGTGTCAACATGACCATTCACAGACGGCTGATAGACGCTCGTACGACTGCTTTACGACACCTGTCATAAATACTTACCTGTACTGTAGGGCCAGATTACAGTAGTGCTGAGCTCGATCAAATTGAGTGGTACTGACTGGGAGGACGTATGGTTTTAGCTATAAATTTCGCTTCCAACTGTATCCTGGCGATCATCGAAGACGCGTCTAGAACGCCCAGGACATCAAGTCGCTTTCATGTACACGCCACGCAGGCGCTCAAACAAAATTATTGTCTGTAGGTGCTATTTTCTTTGATAGCTGGACCCCTTTGTCATGATTAGAGCTCATTTTACGCAGCGGTATGTCGAAACATTCTGGACAATTTCCGTTTCTTTTACAGTACCTAGCCTTATTTTTCCAGCAAGACGATGTCAGTCCATATATACTGAAGACATGTTGCTGTGAACATCACAGCTTGTCAAACATTTCTTGGGCAGATCTCTCTCGAATCGATCATGTCTGGGATATGATGGGATCTATCAGGGAATGTTATTGACCTCGCCCAACAATTGGAAACAAATTTGGCGAAATACCGCAGAAGACCATCAGAGCTTTTATCACTCTATGTCACGTCATTGTGGCAGCTTTCGCATCCAAGAGGCCTAAAGGGTAGGTCCATGTGAGCTCGTTGCTTTTTGTAACTCTGTAAATCTAAAATAAATCATTTATTTTTCTACGATTTTAATCCTTCTCCATTTTGTACATATTTTCTTGTCATCACTGTTTGTCTTCATCGGACAAATCCTTCTTGAATACTTCATTCCTTTTTTTGTTGTTTTAGACTGTGATGATATCCAATCGAGGCAATATTAAATTCAATTTTTTGGCTCATTAGATTTACTCATTAGCAAATGCTTGAAACCCAAATTAAAGTTTTGGAAAGGAAAGAAAATCATTTATATATTTTCAAAATACAATTTTCTTAAAGAAAGCATGACAGAAAAGTTAACTAAAGAAGCATTAAAAGCATATTTATTAACAAAAGAAACGCAATATTGTTGCTTTCTGTTTTTAAAAATACGATACAATTTCTAACAAAATAGTTCACCGGGTTCAAAATTACGAGATCTGTCGCCAATAGCCCTTGTCATTTGCTTTTGAACTGCGATATTAATAAAACCAAACGAATCATATCAAATGTTTGTCCTTTATAATTGGTTCCTAACATCTGAAATGTGGGTTCAGCTTGGTGCTTGCAGGTTTTCCTTTGCGAATGCACAGCTATTTCATAGTATCTTAAACACAAATAAATTCACAGATAGCTAGTAATTTTCTAACGAAACAATTTATAATAAAGTGTAAATTCTGAGTAAAAGCTTATAAATATACTAAACAGCCTACGTATTCTTGTCCTAAATATCTGAAAGTAATAGTTACATACGTAGCTTGCAAATGTTTACTTACATAATTGTAGTACGGTGTATTCCAGATTTAAGAGTCTTTTGATGTAAGTTCTTCCATTTGTGCATCAAACAATTCGTGTTGCTTGAAGCGAGATCCCATTCGGTTTTTAATGATTCACTATTATATATCTTGACGGTATTATGAAAGTCTATATATATATATATATATATATATATATATATATACTCTTTATATATATATATATATATATATATATCAAGAAAGAACAGAAATATGGTGATATGTATATTTTATTGAAAAGATTAACTTTCACTATCAAGGAAATATTCTCTCTCGGCCTAATTTACGGTTGGATAAATGTATGACGTATCTGAGACATTTTCCATCAGACTGAAGATGTGTGAATAAAAGCTAAAGGAGAAAAAATATTTAAAATCTGGTTATATATATATATATATATATATATATATATATATATCCACACAGATAAATAAGAACAAGTTAAACCTTTGTTTTTTTTGCGAGCCTTAAAGGAATATTTATTTAAAAGAAGAGTTCAAGCCGTTTTAAAAATACGGAAGTGAAATTGAAATCAAGTAGAAATTTTTTGAAAGGTTTTTTCTTAAATCTAATGTATCAAACAAGAAAGCTAATGCGAATTTTGTAGACAACGAAATGGAAGGGGATAACTCAAGCGTGCAGGACGTATATAAAAACGTAGCGATTCAAGATACACGTTATTAAAGATAATGCGCGAAAACACGCAAAATAATGGTAAAAATAATTCAAGACAAACCAACGCTAAAAATGTTTTTTATATAGTGGCAAAGTTTATTAAAAAATTATTTGGACAAATGTAAGCTACCCTGATGTTTGCGGACTTAATGATCAATAAAAAAATCATGGTTGAAGCTAAACTGCATTAATAAGAAAAAAATTATTGAGAATATTGGTTGAAACTTGTAGAAGTGTCTAAATATAGCATTGTTGAGCGAGTGAGAACGATTTCCAAAGTTTCAAGAGATCAACTTGATGGGAAGTTGGTTAAAATTAATGATAGAAAATTTGATGACACACTAATACACATACACACACCAAATTGAAATACATAAAAAACGTTGTAAAATATTGGCTCTTTATTTGGTATAATAATAATTAAATGGAAATTCGTTTCAACATTTGGATGCATCAAGATATACCACGATAAATATATATATCGTCATCAGCTTCGTAGCTACAGAGACAAACAATGGACATGAGCCATCATCCCGACACAGGTAGTTACAAAAGAAAACAAAATGTTATTTTTTAATGCTCAAAATCTTTGTATTATGAACTATTTTAAAGGAATTATAGAATTTTGCAGAGAGCTTCTATTCACATATTCTTATACGATTTCTGTTCATTTCAGTATGCTTTTCTATCTTTTTTCATTTCATCAGGGTAAATCATCCTGCATTCTTAGTGGTTTTTTCAAAAGATTTGATAACTTGTATGTTACTTTTTTAGATGTGATAGAGTTTCATTATTCAGTTCAATTAAATGATGATTGTAAGTGTCTCCTTTAGAAACAACCTCTGGACAGATAAGCGACAATCTTCCAAAATTCTGAACCACGATTACGTATCGAGGAAGACAAATGAATGGTACCTTCTTCTCTACTTCCACACACTTGCCAGTAAGGTGATGTGACCTCGACTTGAACAGAACATGCATCAGTCATGCTGCGGTGGGTCTTCAGTAGAATCCACGACTCGGCGAAAAATAGCACGAGGAATGGTTGAAAAGGGTGAGTTATTTATAAACTATCATAGGTTTCACCATGTTTATCCCCAAATCATTATTGCACCTAAGTAATATTACGGCCTTTAGATACCTTAACACCTGGGGCAATTTTTCGTCAAGAAATATGTGTCCTCTTGGGTTGTTTTCCACTAATAGGTAGTATCTTTGGTATTGAAGACCTTGTATGGTAAATTCTTACACCCTCTACAATAATTCTTTTCCATTCCTTGTATAGAATTGGCGAATTCTTTCTGCTGAGGCACGATCACCGTTTAAATACCTTCCAGGTTTTTGTAGTGATAAGCGTTTCCTCATAGGACTAAACCACCTCTACTGACTACAAAAGTGGATTAATGGCTGTTTCTCCATTTTCCTTTAAGTAGTTGTAAATTTACAGGTCCAGTGGAATCTAATTTTGGAATTCCATCTGCTCGGATTATTGTTGTCATGGGATGTGAGATATCATGCTTGGTTAGAACAGACGCAGTAATAGAAATCTCTAATTTTACCGGTAATTTTCCCTATAGTCTGTCTGTCGCTTCATTTAAATCAGTGATTGCTTGACATATAACTTTTGTGAATGATCT
The DNA here is from genome assembly GCA_019974015.1 of Nephila pilipes. NCBI lineage: Eukaryota > Metazoa > Arthropoda > Arachnida > Araneae > Nephilidae > Nephila > Nephila pilipes. The sequence continues at coordinate 9,933 of BMAW01102866.1, forward strand.
AAAATTTATAATTTTGTTTTCCATGGAGATGAAATACCTTTTAGATGGTTTTTTATTTTATTTTTTTATTTTTTGCCGGACTTGCATAACGAGGGCAACAAGATTAGTAAAATAAAAAAAAATAATATATATATTTTGAAAATGGCTGAATACTATTTAGTAAACAATATTACTCTACATGTGTAAAGAGGCACAAATCAAAGTCTTAAAAGTACTTAAGCAGGCTCCCTTCGAAACGGTCGAAACTAAAGTCGTAGCTCACCGTCACTGGGAGGGGGGGGAAGGGGCGTTACTTAGTGCGGACAAAGTACTCATACAATGCTGGTCATATGGAGCAGAAGTAAATAGTTCTCTTATAAAGAGAGAATTACAAACTTTATTTTTCTTACTTTTCGCTATTTCCTTGAATTCAAATTAGGAACTTCTTAGATACTTTTAATTTTTTCAATTTGCTCTATTTTCCATTTCTTATATTTATGTTTTTGACAGCTATCATGAAGTTTGAAAATGACGTCACAGGGGTAATAAATAATCTAGACAGAACTGAAAGAAACAGAGCTGTTTCCCCACCTCGATTCTTCCCCTTCTATCTCCCCCCCCTCCATTCAAAACAAGAAAAAAGGGAGATTAATTTGATCTCCATCGTTCTGCAGTATCTTACCAAAGCTTTGTGGTAGGAATCGGTCCCTCCTGAGCTAAATTGCCCTTCTGTGTTGTTCAAGTGTTTGAAAGCTATCCCAAACTGAGGAAGAAACTCGTTTTCATTGCTTCAAAAATAGTCATTCTTCCTTTCAAATAGCTTTTTTTTACTCCTTTTTTCATGCCTTCTAATTTGCAAAAATCTGTTTTCTATATTCATTTTTTCAAAAGGAAATCGTATCATAAAAGATCGACAATGTTAGCGATATTCCAAATTTTGTGTTTACTGATTAATTATATGAAAATAAATTTTAATATAATAAAATGTTCTATATACAAATTTTTGCAAAGAACAGATTTGCCACCCAAAGTGCGCTTTTTTTGTAATTATTGTTAAATTACTCAATTAAATATTAGAATTAAAGTAAACGATAAAATATCGAGAAATTGACTATAAGTAATTTTCCGATATTAAAATTAAAGAACCAGTAAATTATTAAATTGATTTTATTTTAGCTACTGTGTAATTAAAGAAATCAAAGCAAACGATAAATTATTAAGAATTGAGAATATTATCAACTATATATAAGTAAAATTAAAGGAAGGACTAATTATTAGAATTGAATATTATATCAACTATATGTAATTAAAATTAAAGGGAAATGACTAGTATTGTTGAATATATTTAAGCTATATGTAATTAAAATTGAAGTGAACAATTAAAAATTGGAAAGTGATTTCGTACGCGAAAAGTGATCTGGTTCGCCAAAGAGCCCAACTAAAACAATAGCCTTGGGTGGCTAAAAGCTGAAATCTGGTAAAATAGAATTGTAATTGATGTTGCTGCATTGTCAGTATGTGGTTGTATTAGAAATAATTTGAATTTTGTTCCTTTAATATTGTTATCAATTCTAATTGCCCCAATAGGAAGAAAATTTATATCAAGGCATTTGCTTTTTTATTAAAGTTTGATTTTGTAACTGAGCCTGGTGTAATATATGTTATTTTAAAATTTCATAGTTGTCGTGTTTAGCTTTTAGAGCAGAAATTAATAAAAACTAAAAAAAAAGCAAATTTTATATATATATATATATATATATATATATATATATATATATATACATACACTTTTCATTTACTTTTTTTACAAGATTTTTTATTTGGTTAACTCTCATATTGAAAACAAAACACAAAAATCATTACTGTAAATTTTTTGTTTTAAAAATGGAAACAATTATCTATAAACAAGGGTGATGTATTTTTTACACTATAGAACCCTTTGAGCTTACCACTGTTGGAAGGAACCTCTTGATCAAAGTGCTGAAAAAAATGGGATATCAAAAGCTTTTATCCTACTCAAATTAACAAAATTATTGCTGCTATCTTTTTTTTTCATCACAACACAAACTTCTTAATGAATGTGAAAATCTAGCTAATAGCGTTTTTTTTTTTTTTTTTCTAAAATGTATTCTATCAATGAATAAAAACAACATTTTTAAATTGAAACAAATTAAAAAAAAAAGAACATTTTTTAATGACTTGTCCGTGATTGTTTTTTTTTATTTCAAAGTATTTTAACACTTGGAATAATTGATAAAACCAACCTGGTGTCCTGTTCATGTAATGTTTTCTACATTTTGTTTTTGTCACTTAGCGTACAAAGAGATAACATTTCTCATACATAGGTCGAAACAAATGACATTATATGTTCCTCAAATCTTTTAGCAATTTCGTATTCTTCTCTAAGTCAATCCAAAAATGCATAATATGAACTTGACTAAATTTTAGTTTTCAGTTGAGTGCCGATCAATATATCAATTTAAGAAAGCCTGAGACCAAAATTGAGACTAATATGTGACCTAACGTGTCTCGATTAATGTATTTGAAGCTTACGTGACTTTCATGAAACTTAAGATTTTGTTTTTATCAAAGAAATATTTATTCTTATTTTTCATAAGCACTTACAGCACCCTGTCAAAGTGCTGGGTACCCTAGGTTCCGCGGGCCGGGTCGAAGACCTCTGATCTATAACAAAGGCTTACAAAAATTTAAAGGTAATGATAATTTCAATTTATACAAATAATCACGTTACAGTATCATTAACATCACGTAAAAGCATGCATCAAACGCTCACGATACCTAAAACACAGAATGAACAAACAAAAGAATAAATAGTATGCATTGAAATATTTGTATTTAGAGATACAAAATTTATATTTATTCCCAAATCAAAGACAAGAACCTACAGAAGTGGGAAAATGTTCGTATAATTTCAGATATCGTTACCTTTATCAGACCTTGGTTAATTTTTCTACGAAGTCTGTCCTTCTGAAAAGTTCATATTACTCTAATTCGTCATTTTAAAACAAATAAATAACAAAATCTAAGCTTTAATAAATCATGAAGCCTACAAAAAATCTAATACTATTTAATAGAGAAAGAAATAAGACATAAAATATGGTAATACATGAACTTTATGGAAACTATATTCTAAGAATACTTCATATAATCATAATCTACATTTATATTCAAAAAATAATTAAATCAACAGCAAACTATAAATTTATCTCAATCAAAAAACTGCACCCACACAATCTCATTATCATAGAAATTTGTCGATTATTTTCGACTTTTAATTGTTATGTAAAATAATGTAGTTGAGAGAATTACACTTAGGGATACTCTATTTTTTAATTATAAGAGAGAATAACATTTAGATATATATGAAATTAACACGAAATTCATTAGAGTCTCTCAATAAAACAACGAGTACTTGTTCGTGCTAGGATTATTCTAAAGAATCTAAGTTATTTATTTATGTTTTGGCACGGAGACTAAAAAATCAATTACTGGAAAGGAAAGAGACGAGGATGATAAAATATCAATAAACATTTCTACCATCCATAAAAAATGCAATTTTTTCCTTCATTATATATATAGTTTGGCGCAATCTCGTTATTCTTCATGTGAAACGTCCTTTTTTTTTATTTTAGAGGTGGAAAAAAACTTTCAATAAAAATTAAAAGTTGTCACAAAATTTTTGCAAAACAGATTGTAAAACAAGGTGCGTCCACATAAAAAATAGTTCATTTGTTAGCTAATAACTAGCAAATCAATATTAAAATCATTGACCACTAAGCCAAACTAAAAATATGTAATTTGAAGTTCTGGGGAATAAAAAAAAAGGCTGCTTCACCGCTTAAAATTCTAAATGAGTTATTTATTTTCAGACCTTCCTTGATTCAATTTACAAAATGATTCAAGGTAATACATAAATAGACAAGTATATAAAATACTTATTTTTTATATTTGTTTCCCTTCAATCAAAGAGAAAAAAATTGGGAAATTTATGACGATATATTGCAGGAAATTAAGGTTCATTAGTGGTGAAAAGCAGATTATCAGACACATATTTCATATATTTTATTTCAATCAATAAAAAAAAATTCAGAGAAATTTATTGTGTTTGAAAATTAGTTCGTTCTAATGAAAGCAGACTAAAAAAGAAAAAACAAAGTTAATTTTTTGAAAAGTGGTCGGGTACGGCTTTCATTTATAGTCAAAAAAACAATGTACATAGATAATATTTGTTATGAGCTTCATTCATATAATATCCATTTAATAATTTTCATTCTGCATTAGTTGCATATATACTAAAGAGAGAGGAGAAAAGCTTCGAGGTCGAAATCTTAAAAACAAAATTTATGAGTTGAATATTTATTAGTGTCATAATTGGAAGAAGCTATAAAGGCCTTATTGTTTTCCCAGAATTTGAAACACGGTGGCAGTTCCTAGGAAAATAGGCCTCGAACTCTCGTTGCGACTAAACATCACTAGCCACAAAAATAGCAGTATAACCATTCGGGTACTCCATACGCCGTTTCAACGGCAAAAATAATGTTTCCAAGTTTAGCTTGAGAAATGTACTAGCCATGTAAAATTGTTACATATAAGAACCAGTAAAAAATTTAATGCAATAAATATCTTCTCTGTATTCTTATATATGTAGACATTTTCTATATTATATTCTCAAAACAAATATCTTACTATGAAACGTAATGAAACGAATGGAACAACCAATGCTTTACCTTGACTGTTTTTGTCACGGCGAGGAGTTCGAAGACTTCTTTCCCCCAGAACCACCGCATATGTTCAGAACTAAAAAACAATAATAACATAAATGTTCTTCAGTGCGTACTAATAAATATTCGATATTTTGGTGTTTTAGACATAGACATCGTCAGCTCCTGTTGGTATCAACGACTAATGCGAGAATGAAAGAGCCATTGAAGTAATTATAGAATGAAACTCTTGCCAACAATCCTTGTACCCGAAGACCATTGTTCTTCACATGGTAGCATTCCTTTTCAGTAACTTGTTTTCTTTTTTATCAATAACAACAGAACGTATTTTCAGGCATGCGTTAAATAATAAATGGCGGTGCATTGATTGACTCAAAATATATGTCTGTGTTCTGGGCACTGAACTCGGTTCCGAAATATCGTCATAAATTTTCTTTGATTTTTCTTTGGTGAAGAACTATTATAGCTTCAATTGTTTTATATAGCAGATCGTTGTGGAGGTCTGAAAATATGTGTATTTAGAATTTTAGTGATGGCTACTGATTACACGAGCTTTCAAATTACGCTTTCGACAGTGATCGATGATTTAAACGATGATTTTACGATTGATAACTAACAAACTCAATTATTTTTTTTTTAATATTGGTTTACTATTTCGGCTTCAATCTGCTCTTACCTTTACTGGCTTTTAATTTTATTGGTGTTTTTTCATATAAATAAAAAAAGGGCGACTCATGAACTCGATTGGCGCATCAATCGAGAAAATTGCATTTTTCTCGATGATGGCTTATTGATATTCTTTCGCGTGTGTTTTCTCCGTATGAAGACTTCTTTGAAACAATCTGGCAAAACAGTGAAGACGTTCGTCGTTATTTCATAGCATATCTAAAATATTCCCCTTCTTATAATTAAAATGAAACATCTAAAATTTTAACTACGTGATACACATGGTAAAAGTCGAAAATAGTAAACTATGATAACAGTTGACAATTGGTAAAATGCTAACGACCCGGACAAGAACACTCAGTTTGGGTGATTTAGTATTTTTTTTAGAATATAAATGTAGATGTTGTGTAAGTAGTTTCTACTAAGCCAAAATTAATTACCATATTTTGCTCGTCTTATTTCTTTCTGATAAATATAATTGTTCCAGACGCAGAAAAATATGATTTATCAAAACTTGGAGCACATTGACTATTCGTTTATGCGGGTAGTAACATGAACTTTCGTGAACTTCGAAAAAACCAGATGCGATAAGGCTGTTTGACTATCTGAGGCCATACGAACATTTTACTCTTCAGTTCTTGCCTTGTTGATAAACTCTGAAATTTTATTGTCTCTAAACTCTAGTATTATTCTTTTGTTTGTTCATTCTGTTTTTATGGCTTCATCGTGACGTTTGACCGTACATCTTTGGTAATGATGCGTGATTGTTGTATAAATTGAGTATCACCCTTTTTTTGTATGGGTATAGATCGAAGGTCTTCGCAGACAGAACACTGTAACACTTTGAAGTGCAGCATGAAAAATGAGGTATAAACTGTTTCTTGGATAAAAACTCAAATCTTGAGTTTCATCAAACTCACGTCGGTGCACGCTTCCGTCACATACTTCAATCTCATTCTTTAAATAATCGTATTTCTTATTGACTGTATTGATCGACGCCAACTGAAGCAAGAGGCCAGTCGAAGTTCATATTATGCATTTTTTGGATTGTTGAAGAAGAACTGTCCTGAGAACTACCGAAAAGAAGGCATGTATCTTTGTTTTCGACATCGCTAATGAAAATGTTCGCTCTTCTTTTGCCTTGCGACTAAAATAAAATGCGAGCTGGAACTGATTGCTGGTTTGAACAGCTTTGAATTGCGGGTTTTAACTCATTATTCCAAAGTCGTTAAACTACTTTGAAAATAAAAAACTGTCACGGACAGTCATTAAAAATGTTCTTTATGAATTTGTTTTAATGTTGTTTTGTTCATTGATAGAAACATTTGAAAAAAAAAAAAAAAAAACGCCGTGCTGCTCGTCTTATGAGTTTGTGTTGTGATGAAAGAACGTACTGGTAATTGATTAAGCTTTGATATCTATTTTTTCGGCACTTTGTTGAAAATTCCCTTCAACTTTGTTAAGCTAAAGAGGAGTTCCTGGTCGTAAAGGACGAAGACACACACTACTCGTCGAGCTGTTTCATTTAAACAAAAGGTGATTAAAACAATAATTTAAGGCTTTTTGTTTTCAGCTATGAGGCTGTCAAGCTCAAAATATTTGTCAAAAAAAAGCATAAATGAAGAGATATTTTGTGTATATATATGTAATAACAGCAATATGTATATGTATATATGGAACACAGCATGACACAAGCTTCTCTTTGCGACTTCATGAAATTTAAAACTCGTGACATGATTACGAAAATCAAACTCTTAATAAACGAAATGCTGATATATGAGGCCACTGCTTTCTATTGAGTGAGGCGGACACGATATTAACGACTCTTTCATTTGCTACTTGTTTGACCGTATCACTGACAACCCCAATTTCGACTTTTAACCACCCCGAAACTGTGATGAATGCGTACAACCGAATCGCTTTCCAGTACTTATTGTTCGCCGGTACAGTACGCCAACAACTGAAGCTGTATTCCGGTGCAACTCGGTCATTTCTTTCCAATTTTAATTGCGATATCAGCTCGGTTAATAGTCCTTTCATATTTTGGTATATATAGTTGATATGATATTCAGATTTTAAATAATTTAGTTTTAACGTTTAATTTTATGAAATAAAATCGGGGCTATCGAACTACGCACGGTTATTTTAATATCGGAAAAGTTTACTGCAGTCCCATTTTATCGTTTGCTATTCAACTGATGAGAGCAATTTGATAATTACGAAAACACGCTGAATGACAATCTGAACTATTTTGCCAATTTTTTATTATGATAAAATTTGTACTGCATATATTAATCGGTAAGCAAAATTTTGAAGATCTTCTTTCAGCCTGCCTAGATCTTTATAAAATCGGGAAGTGATTTTGAAAATGAAATATTTTCAAGCTGAACACGAGTCAGAAGGCATGAAAAAAGGAGTAAAGTTGTCGAGGAAGAATAGACACTGAGCAATGAAAAAACGGTTCTTTAATTTAGTAACTTTCGAAACAGTTGTACAGAGAACATTTAACTCGGGAAGGACGATTCTACCGCAAAAAACGCAATACTGCGTGGGCGATGAAATGCTGCTCGCGAATAGAAGGAAAGAATAGAATGAGGCTGGCTCTGCTCTTTCGGTTCTGCTGAAGTATTCCTGTAGACGTAAATTTTCAGAAGCTTCATGAATATCAAGCCTATAAATATCAGAAATGAAATGACAAGAACAGAAGAATAATCTGAAAGTTCACAATTCAAAGCGAGCAAAAAAGGAAGAGCAGAAAATAAAACATGAAGAACTGTTGCTTCTGTCCATATGAACAAACTGACTAACAATTGCTGATGCGCTAGTAACGCCCTCCCCAGTAGTGAAAGGCTTTCGTCAGACGGTTCGGAATCATCGAAGAACGCGAAAACAATTTTCTTCGTTTTGATTCCTTCTCTTTTGACTTTAGAAAATGGCACACTAAATGAATAACAGCCGTGCAAAATATAATAATTGTTTTTTTATTTTTGCTGAATAATCTACAACTATGATCACATTTAAAAAAATAAAAAACAAAATAAAAAAACATTTCATCCGTAAGCTAAGGTAAAATTTTCCAGATCGACAAAAGATGAGGGTCCTAATAAACTTCAAATCGCTGGTTTAAATATTTGGAAAGAATAGTTCATTACCGATATTCTAGTACCTCTCCAAACATATCTCGTCTATGACGTAATGAGCGATTCAAAGGTAGATTCACTGGTTTAACTACTTAAAGAGGAAAATGGTAACTGCTATCCGGGCGGCCGGTCGACAGTGATTGTCTATGAAGAGCGCTGAAATTATTTAAACGATGATCGTCAGAATTAAGCCTGGCAGAGAAGATGAAGAATTGACCCAGCGGAGAATGACGTCCACATACAGGTCTTCAATACCAAAGATACTGAAAGTGGAAGCAAATCCCCGGAAGACTGCCTTTCTGAGACGCTTCCGAATGTAAAGTGGCATTGCCAGATTACGGCGGGAGGATGAGGGCGAAACTATGATGAACGGATCTCCTTCTCGACGTCATTCTACCAATTACACCGTGCGGCTGCGCCGTGCTGACTTCATCATCCTGGCAGGTGACGGAGAACTGCCAACCCGGCCTGACTCTTCTCATTTCACGTAATCATGTTCCGGTACGAAGATAACCGATCATCGGGGCCCAGACGGTTATTGCAATCATTGGTGGTTTGAATAATAACTCTGTCACGTTGTCTTTGAAAAACCGCAGAGAGCTGGGATGATGAGGCACTGGAGTAATCGAGAAAAGATAAGCACGCTGAAAATGGTGAAATCGTATGAAAATAACCAGTGAAAGCTATATACTATACCATAATTCGCCAAACTGGTTCGTAGCTCTGAATTTTTTGTTGATAACGTTTTGTTTTATTTTTATTTTACACTATTGATGGACATCAATCATTGATTTGGCTCAGGCTGCAATTATGCACTATTTGTCGGTATGTCTGCATCAATGTTGAAGGCAGGCTGTTATTCGTATTAGCATAACGCGAAATCAAAGAGCCAGCCAGCACGCTGCACCTGCGCGGTGTGCGCTGTATTATCGTAGTGTGACCAAATCAAACACTGTCGTCAACTTCCCCAAATCAGCATGTTTATTCTCTTCGCCTAACGTGCTACGCTAATTTGGTGCTTCTTGGTTTCCGGCTGTCTTCAGCCACCTTTTCGCTAATAATGCGGAACTCAACCGCACCGGCGCGTTTGTTGATCACAGATCACCAAAACTGACCAGAGGCAACTACATTTGTCCAGAGGCCCACTGATATTTTTATATAAAACATTGATAAAATGTTGAGTTTTTGTCTTGAATGCCACGCACCGTGCCCCCATGCGTTACTGTCGCGTAACATCTGGAGCTCTTACGTTACGCTTCTTCCCTTACACAGTCCCCTGTCTAAATTTCGCGATGGCGGCCTTTCGAAATTTCATTTCTGTTCACTTCTATGCACCAAGCGGCAATTTGCACAAACTCAAATGTTCGCTTTTAGACAAAAAAAAAACGAGGGACTGTATCTTTAGCCCCATCTTGATGAGTCTATATAATATGTAATAGCCAGCGTATGTATATGTAACATATATGAAGTCAGATTTTAATGTTACCTTTTATTCGTCTTTCGATCACGAATGCGTCGCGAACATCGAGCTGGTTAATCTTTTCTTTTGAATAAAAAAATATGTATCTCGCTGTTCTATTCATAACTTGTAGCAGCCTTGTATGTATGTGGCAGCAGCAGCAGCTGGCCTTCTGTGAACTTTCATGTGCCAGGTCAAGAGATATAATGGTGAGATTATTGAGCTTCCAGTGAATCTCACTATAACAGGCTGTTTGATGCACACCAAATGGAAGAACTTTCTCAAAAGGCATAACTGAAACTGTTTACTTGCACATATTTTCAATAATGAAATAATATTTGATATAACAGCTTATACTAAACTCAGTATTTAGGACTCAGAACTAAATGAGCTATTTAATATATTTATAGCTTTTACTCAATTTAATATTTCACTTATTACTCAAATTGTACTGAATAGAAATTCCGGTCATCTGTGGTGGGTTAAAGATACTCATGAAACAGTTGCGTTATGAAAACCTGCAAGCATAAGTTTCATTTCATATTGAAAATCCAATTACCAGATTTATTTCCGTAACTTCTTGCACTAGCACAACACAAGGGCTATTGACGAGATCTCATATTTTAATGTATTTTTAAAACGAGAAAGAAAGCAACAATGTAGGACTTCTTTGGTAATAACTCTGGCCAGTTCCTTTTTCTGTCGTAACTTTCTTTTAAAGGGTATTATTTTTGAAAATATACTCATGATTTTTCTTTCGCTTCAAAGCTTTAATTTGAGGGTTTCAGCACGATTTAAATTTATAGAATAATGAAAAACAGTGTTAACACTGTTGAATTAATACGGTGCGTAAAAGATGGCTTTCAGAAAGGACTTTGTCGATGGCTGGCGTGATGAACGGAAAAACGGCTGAAACTGGAGAAGGTAAAATCGTAAGCAAATGATTTGACCTGCCGGGATACAAAGCTTTAACGATCAATGGGTGTTGACTAACTGGATGGCACTGCAAATTAAGCTTCCTGATGATGGCTTCTTCTTGATTCCTTTCGACCGGCGAACATTCCTGACCGGCGACATGATCGATGAAATGGTTGTTTTGGGCGGCTGGCGTGTTCGTGCTATCGGTTATCGAAAGCCAAAGGCTGAAGTACTGCTGTAAAGCAGGCGTCTCGGGAACTCGTCTTCGACATACTGCGCTGGCAACTCGAGCCTGCAATCGAAGTCCGGCTATCAGCGAATTGTTTGAGCGCCTGCGTGGCATTACATCAGCAAAACTCGATGTCACTAATGGCGCGTCTTCGACTGATCGCCGAAGGACTTGAGCCTTCAAAAACCGTCCCCCGGTCAGCGCTCGACCTGGCCGATCGAGCCCTAACACCGCAGCAATCTGACCCGAGAAGTGTTCGTGGCGCGATCGTGCAGTATCGCGGTAATGGTCGTGTTACATAAATGTTCAGTCACGTCTGATGGTTGATAACGACTGAATAAGGCATGCTGATCGTCACTACCCCGGCACCGTGACTTCATCGAACTTTGAAAATCCGTTATCACCATTCTTTGACTCATCGCCATTCGACCTATGTTTGAACGTGCGGTGCACAAATCCATGATACGACAACTTTCAAACTCGACAGTTGTTAACCAATGTCGAGCACGAGAAGCGCCGGGGACACCAGTTTTTGAAAGAAAAGAAACAGCCATAACAATGCAACAGCTTGACCATCGATCAGAGGCCGCTGATGGCTGCGCACTGGTCACGATTCCAGGCGCGCTTCGCCAGCTCAGTTATTCATTAATTGGACACCAAACATGTTCGTTCAAAAAATATCGACTTCATGTTGTTGATGATAAATAGACACCATTACCCATAAAGCTGTGTTAAAAAAATTTCATGGTAATAACGTTTGTGTTTTTTTGTTTTGACTGCTCTAGCTTTATGCGAAACAATACTGGCCTCGCTTACTTCAATTTCAAAATGGTTTTTCAATATATTTTTAATTATTAAATTGAAAGTGATTGAAAAATTTGAATTTGATGAAAATGTGTTGACAAATATATGTTTGTTATTCGGAAGTGCAGATTTTTACAGAAAAGTCGAGGAGAGTTCAGTACGACATGAATATTTTCTTTGAAATCATAATTTTCGAAATTTGCTCAACTATGCGAACCAGGCTTTTATCCGGGTTTTAACTGCAAAAGAATGTTTGATCGCAGATGTCGCTGTCTTTGAAAATTTTGTTGAGAGATTATTAACTCGTGTTGTCTGTGAAAGACAAATAACAAATGAACGCATCACCTTCAACTCTTCAATCTACATTATTTTGACCAGGGTAAATTTTTGTACCAGAGGCCAATATCGGTAAATGTTATTATAACACACCCGGCGCCACATTGAAACTTGAATGTACGTCGAGTATGATATATAAACAGAGTTACCATAGTTAAACAGCGACAGCCTGTTCAGAAATCACCAAACTTTCTACATGATGAGGGGCCTAGGGCCAGAGCTTTTAGTGCAGTGCTCGAAGATACATTCTGAAGAATAAGTACATTTTATTTTCTCGTAAAAGCGATCTTGCCCGTAATGGTCTGAAGTCTGATATGAACGGCTAGTATTCTTTCGCGCATAAACTGAGGGATTACATTTCAAAAGAGCAGCTGACTTTCTATCTGACGAAAACAAGTTCCGGCTCAGTGGCTGTAACTTTACGAAGAGACAGAATCGGTCCCCGGCGAATATGTTGCATGAGACTGAAAACTGATCCTTTATGCTGACAAAAGATTTGTATCGCCAACTGATTGTCTCGCCACTCGAGCAGACGAACGATGATGCGCGACCCAGTGTGAAGCTTGCGCTTCGTACTGGGGCAAGCATAACCAATTATTGCCCTAATCCGTCGACCAATATGTTCGCTGCGAAATGTATAAAGTGCTCTTTCAATAACTTTATCTATCGTTCATTTTTGTTCAAACTGACGGTTGTTGCATCAGTTTTACGATTCCGGACCCGATGACACCGCTTGGGTAGCCAGCACAAAATATTTCCATTCCGGTGCTGGTGATGCGATGCACTGCTCGCTGTAAATCACGTCAGGTATGGAGAATCTGGTTCAATGTGACGTTGATATTTGAAGAAGAAAATAACGAAACAATATTGGCAAAGTGAAGCTAAGTATGATTGTCCAATTTATTCAAGGTGATGAAGGCTGCTAAAATGCGGTTAAAAGCTGGCATAACATGAAGACTGTCGAATATTGAGATCTGTTACCCAAACTGGTACTAACCAACTGATTGCTCGCAACTGACAGACACCACTTTCAGCATGCACTCGACATCGGCCAGGCGCAGTAGTCACTTCTTTAGCCGATTGGTGAAAGTTTTTTCGTGTTTGTAAAGGCTTTGACGTGTCGGCCACGACCGATGACCGAACCATATCGAAAACGGTACCGAGGGTCTATGTAACTCTGGAGCGGCGAACGCCGTGACACGCTGCAACGAGAATCTAATTAAATAATCGTGGTGAATTCAATTGAAGAAATCACAGAGAAAGACACTTTATTTAAAGATGGGAGATCATTGTATTCCCTTTTAACTCACTGATCTATATTATGTTCACAACTCTTCAGAATGTGGCATACCAGACATTCGTATATCGAATTATCACCGAAAAGTCATTCTACGTAATTAAAAATGAATCAATCGAGGCCCCTGCAAATGTCGTCTTGTCTCTAAAATCGATAAACTACGCGCGTCTCATCTGGTTGCCTGACCGCGTTTCGGTTACAGCGAAATTCAGCTGAAATACCATGCAATTCAACTAATCAAAGGTTTCTGGTAACGAAGGCCGTTACTGAGCGACAGCACGGACATATATCGTTACGAACCACGGTGTAACTGTAATGCGGCATTCAAAAATTGTTGCTTTTAACACGATCGACGAACTCCTCGAGCCCCGGGCATTGATACTATACGGTACGATGAAGGCCGGAGTTTTCGATGCGTTTTTAAGCGCTGGAATCTCTTTAACATCGTTTGAACGTTTTTATTAACCATTTAATTCGATATTGAGATATTTCCGACATTTTGGCGACATAACTCGGAGAAAACGTTACCTCGCTTTCAAATTCTGGGCCTGGTTTTGTCTTCTATCCTAATTCTGTTCGCTTCATCTTCATCCATTCTTTTGGCGTTTTGTTGTGAAATGTTCTCGGTGTACCTAGTTCTTTTGAACGGTAATACTCATGATTAAGAAATAAACAACCATTACTGTCGTGCATTTGGCTATTTCGAGCGGTAATCTATTTTTTTAAACATGTATTTAAGAACGTATTTGATTTGACTTGATTTGCTAATAGGTGAAAGGAATGGTATTCTTTATTAATCTTCTGATTTGACTTTAATTCTCTAAATATTGTGTGAAATAGTGATGCGTCGGTTGAAGATGGATATTCAACTATAGAATAGCACCGACGAACGTGAAACCAGAATTCAAAGTAATCATACTAACATGCTCTGGAAGATGGTCAATTTAGCTAGACAAAAAAGGAGGCAGGTATCCCAACTTTTGAAGAGTTTTTGACTCGGTAAATGACGAAACTTGAAGTCGACTAAAAGAACGATATGTCATGACAGCATTCTCACCTTTGGGGTCACAAAGCTTTCATGAAAAGGTACCATGGCTATTCTTTGAAAGAAAGAGTTCTATATAAAGTTTACTGGATCTTCAACCACTTGGTACTAACATGCTCCTTATAAACGGGCTGGAAATTCTGTGCATCAGGTATTGAAATGCGGAGGTGATAGCGTGATAACGTTGAAACTGATCATCGAAACACGCTGATGGCCTCTATGGTAAGCTAACGAACCGGTTCCAGTACATTCACAATAAACACGCTATTTTATTGATCGGCTCTTTCCTGCCATTTTTATTTGTTTGGTATGTGAACGGGCGAAGTTTGTCGCCGGTCTCGTTTACCAATGAAAACTTGCTCTTCGTCGCAGGTTTCCCGGCGTTGTCTCTGAAGCTTTATTTTCGGCGATACGGCCGGAATCCCAGGCTTTTGCAGGCTGAAGAATCGCTTTCTGCCACGGTACCCAAGTAAATCTTTCGCTTTCTTAAACTTTTGGAAAAGAGCTGGTATTGCGACCAACTAACGACCAGGCGCGCAAGAATCCTTGCGTTGCCATTGACGTCTTTAACGCGCAAAACGCCCACAAGCAGATCAACTTTGCCTTATAATTAATCTCCTTGGCTGGTATTTATTAATAATCTCGACGCGTATATAGCCAGCAAATGAAACATTGACCAGGCTATTGTTGTTCGATATTTTATTGTGTGTGTGTTATTGTATTCAGTAATGTGGCTATTGATAGTATTTGTCGGCTATTCGTAGTGACTGACCAGCTATGTGTATTATTTCGACTATTCATTGTTATTTCAGTATTGTTATTCCTTCAGTACCATTTATTTTATTTATTCTTCAGTATTCAGTATTTCTTCATTGGCTGGCCTGGTATTGACGTATTGACAGAGACACACAGCTGAGAAAGTATTTTGCTTTTGCACGATTTGTTGATTTATTCTTGTTTGTACAATTAAGCTATGGTCTGAGGTATTGACCACCAATGATTTTTTCGATAGGTGAAAAATGCGTAAATATTGCAATTTCTTTTTCTTCTTTATTTTCCAAAACTCGCGTCTGATTCTCGTTTATATAATTATTAACATATAGAGTTTTAGCATGAAAAATATTTTTAACACTGAATGAATTTTAACAGCTGAAAAGGCCCCGAATGATATGAAAAAATGATGCTGAAATTACTCGGTTGCTCAATAAGTGCGGCGCAGTAATTCTGAACACGCTCGTCATCAACCGCATCGGGGATTTCATTCTGAAGATGGTGACAATAAAGTGTCTACGACTTCAACCAATGATTTTCAGAAGCCTTCATACCTTCGGTCTGTGACTGAAAGAACTAACACAACGTCAACAATACGCTGTT
>BMAW01102873.1:0-28756 GCA_019974015.1 Nephila pilipes
CAAAATAGTTACAGATTGGAAACGGATTAAGTTATCATCTTTCTGAAAACGCAAGCTGCTTCACATGCTATATGTAAAGAAACCTGAAACCTCCGTTAATGATTAAGTGAAGTTTAAAGAATGAGGTACTTGTGTGAGCTTTGACATTCGAATGCAGTGCTAAATTACGAAGAACGTCGAAGAAGTAACCTACCGAAAATTAATTAGTTCACACAGAGAATAGACAAAGGCTCTCCTCCTCACCAACCCATTATCTTTAGTTCACGAGGAGGAAGACTTCCTGGCGACATGAAAATAAACCCCTTTGAGGTACAGACACTTTTCACCGATACAGAAGATAATGAAGTTACGAGATAAAGTTTATTTATAGTATATATCGTCTGTGATGCAATAGCTTGATTTAGAAATTTTATTTTTAAAAAGATGCCCCTGAATTTTCTGTAAAAATTACTGATATACCGAATTCAAATAATTTTTATGTAAATTGTTGTTTACAAGTACTTAGAAAGTAGATGTATATTTTATAATTTTAAATTATGCCAACAAGCTTCTCTCTCTCTCTCTTTTATTTCCCTTAAGGATATAGCATATCAAATATATATATATATATATATATATATATATATATTACAAATAATTGTAATATATTAACATATTCTTTTACAAATATTTATAATATATTGATTTCTTTGTTTCATTTTTCCGTTCTTGAATTTCCGTTCGTTTTTATGCTTTTGATTATTTTTGGTCTAAACTTTAATAATGATTTAATTACTGAATATGTTATGGTTAGATCCAAAAAACAAGTCTAAACACAATTTTTCACACTCGTAAGTGTAGGACAGAATAAAAGGCTAATATCTAAACTTTATTTTTTACTTTCATTATTTTCTCTTGATTTTATGAGTGGTGTTCAAAATAGGTTGGCTTATAAATTAGTTGTAATTTTTATCAATAGTTTATGCGAGTATCTGTGTTTAATTAATACTATTGTATAATAATAGTAAATAAGTGAATTTGGGAGTTATTTAGAATATTTTTTTTTATTTTAAAGTCAGTATAATATTTTTAATATGATTTGATAACTAACTGTTTTTTCATTAAATAGTGTATTGTTTTAGTTTTAAATATATTTTTCAAAAGGTTTTAGTAAATATTATTTGCATTTTCTTATGATTTTTTTTACATATATATATATATATATATATATATATATATATATATACATATATAGGACTTTTTACAGCGATAATCTTTCGTATTTTATGATTCCATCTATAAATATTAATAACCAATATTCTAATAAAAGGTTTTTAATTGTCTTTCCGATTACTTAGCTTTGTAACACATTTTATAGTATTGGCTAAATTTAATTATAGCAAACTATTTTATACTAATCTCAACAACGTTACTTATATCAACTATGCATTATCCTTTTTCATCAAAAGTTACTTTTTTCTATACTTCCTGCTACATTCCTTACCAAATTGCTTTGCATAGCCCATAAATCATATCCCAAAAATTACGATGTTACTTTACGGATAAATTCCGTATCTGTGAAGTGAATCAGTAAAATACTATTTCCCTTACCAAATGCTTACCTGCCCGAAAGCTCTTCTCCTTATACTCATCAGCTTCTATTAGTGGGCCTTGTATTTGCTTTTACAAACTAACTTCCTAATTTGTTTCCCTTTTGAAGTAACAGTTCCGTCCATTATTGCTTTGTTGAAACTGTTAGGATCTTTCTTAGAATAACTGACTTCGCGTGTTCGGCTTATATATTCGGTAGAATTCTCCTTTACTCGTCAAGGGATTACTTAGAACGAAACTTTAAAATTGCAGTCGAATGGATTGAGTATATGACATGCTGGAAAATTTTAAGAAATGGCTGAGTTTGAGTCTACATTTTAATATTAATGGTTTGTATAAGTAAGAAAATGTAATAAAGGAGAAGTTGTTTTGAAAAAAGGTGTAAGTCTGTGTTTTGTATAAAAGTAATGGGTTTGAAGAAAATATAGATCTCTTTTTATTGTTTGTAACATCTATATTAAAAGTCTTCGGGAATTTTGCATCCCCATAAATATACTAATAACTTCGTGAATATTTTATCATAAATTTAAATTAAAATGTTATTGAAAGATAATTCCTTTTTGATAGCATAATAATTCGATTCGTAATAATTAATAAATGAGATAATTTTCTTATCGCATTAATTTTTAATCATTAACTTCAATATCCGTTTAGTAACTATAGTCTTGAAATAAAATGTCATATTTAAGATAATAATATTATAGTTCAGATAAATAATTATCTGACGTTTTCTATTAAGCAATTATTAATAAAACTGATCATTCTTGATTTTTATCGCAAACAAAGAAATCTGAAAAAAGTAATCGTAAATTCTTTATTACGATTGAACTGGGTCAATATAAGACATATTACAATACAGACATTTAATAATTATGTAAGTTTCACTGTCTCATTACGTATCTTATTAAATACTTCACTATTGTAAGGTGGCCGCGATAGCCTAATGGTCTTGGTCGCGGACACTAGGCTGGCGGTTTTTGTCGAATCGGGGGTTCGAACCTTGATGCCACTAAAGACCAGCCGTGTAGCCAAGGATGATGCAAGTTAAATCTATCGAAACCCAAAGCCCTCCTGTTGGTGTGGTGTGGAAGTTAGGAAAGGGAGGAATGCCAGCTTAGGTGTCGACCTCGTCACTTGACCGAGGTTCAAAATTACGAGGCCCATCGCCAATAGTCCTCGTGTTGCTTCTAGTGCGACGTTAATAAAACCAATGAATCAGTTAAAGAGGCGAAGAAGTTGGCAAGGGAGTTGCTGAACTCTTGAGTCTCTCTCGTTACTTGAATGCGGCGTAAAATAACGATGTCGTCGTGATGTTACAAGGTCGAATGTGAATAACAACATATGTGCCACATCTTTAGCCTAGAAAATTTTCTTGAGAATTGCTCTGCACATTTTGTAATTCACATTTTATAACACATCTTCTTCTTCGGAAATCTGGCCTATCGGTAGAAAGGCGTGTCATTTGGCGTCCTCATGGGCTATTTGGCGTCCATCATTTAATAATTTAGAGATATTGACAGGTATGTATTACCAGCTCTTACGATGAACATATAATTTTGCAGTGTCATAAGTATATTTTTCAAATTCGTCCTTAATGCGTTTATTGGTAGATTCAGGTATGGTCTTTCGAATTTTTATTTTTCCAATATCTCATCCGGCATATAAATAAATAACTTATTTGTCGGAAGCGTGCGGAGTAATATTTTACTTCCCTAATAACTTATAATAAAATCTATAAAACAAAATTGAATAAAATTTCTTATCTTTGCATAAACCCATATATAATCATACTATAAAAACATAGTTCACTCTTGCATTTAATGTATGAAACTTAGAAATTACATTAACTTTGAATAACAAAATGACTATATAAAAAAATAAATGTTTGGAAATAAGATACACAACATATAACACAAAACACTATTTCTATTCTAGAAAATGTACAGAAGAGCAGAAAGCAACTGTCACTATACACAAATTTATACAAATTACAGGAAAATTTCCAGATATAAACCTTCTAAATTAGAGATGGTTTATTGCTTTTGGCGTATTTTAATTATCATAAAATTAAATAGTGCCATACAATAACAAAGATGCTATTTTGAGATTTATCCAACAAGGATTATTGAGGGCATCTCAGGTATAACAATATGTTGAAATGTAGGTTTATCACTGACAAAATATGGTAAACTTGGAATCCAAATATTGAAAAAAGATGAATGCGGAATCATTTTTAGGCCTATGGAGCAAAACAAATGATAAAAATTTAAGATAAAAACTAACGTTTTTAAAAACACCATTTGTATATGGTGATAAAGTTTAATAAAAAAATTATTTAAATATTAGTTAAAACTTTGTAAAAAAAACACCTCATATCTCTCTCGTCTTTAAGATCTCTCTCTCTGCGAAATTCAATATATCTTCCATAGATGGGTCCAGGTTACTACACAAATTACGTTACTAAAAGGTTTTTGAAATATTAGATATAACTTGTCGCAAATGTCTAAATATTGCATTGTTAGGTGAATAAGTACGATTCTGAAAGTTTCAGAGATCTAGCTTATTGGGAAGTTGGTTAAATTAACGATCGAAAATTTGATGACGCACACACACACACACCAAGTGAAATACAGAAAAATGTTTTAAAATAAAGAGAGTTGGCAGAGCACAATGAAGAGGAAGTATATGATTCTGGAGCATTTTAATATGCAAGTTTAAAAATATAATTTTATATTTTTGAATGTTAAATCTTAAATGCATTTTTCTCAGATTGAATTCTTTTCCATTTGCGTGCACGATATTTCAAAAACTATTATAGTTAGATAAATAATATTTTGTAGGTATAATACATATAATACAGTCTTTAATTGGAATCTAAATTAGTGTCATATATATTTCTTAATAAGTAAGAAAATATTTATTTTGTTTTAGTTTTTAAAATTTTCAAATATTTTACTTTTTAAAAATATTTTAAAGCTGTACTTAACTTTTAAGATGTCCACATTAAAGAGGGTGTATTGGACTTTATAAATCAACTTACTGCAAGTCATTGGAATCATTTGTGTACAAAATATCTTGTGTTCTGAGGAACCTTCTCAAATTTCCTAAAAGAAAATTCTATTTTTATATATCATGAGCTCATGATATATAAAAATAATTCGATATAAAAACCAACGTTTTTAAAAACAACGTTTTTATATGGTGGCAAAGTTTATTAGAGAAAATTATTGAAATATTAGTTAAAACTGTTAGTTATTTTTAACTTTAAAATTCACTTAAAAAGAGACATTTGTGAGAGTTTTAAAAAATTCATAATACTCATAAAATCAAAACATGCATTTGAAAGTTTGTAAGTCATTCTATTAAAAAAAGAATGTGAACCAGAATTCAGAAAAAAATTATTGGGATAAGACATGGCGCCAAATATAGGAAACTTTCTTTCTTGCGAATGATTACTGACTAAAAGTCAGCAACCCTTACTATCCCGGAGATAGTAAAGGGGAGATGGTATCTCCCCTTTGTGAGTACAAAAGGTTTACGATACCGCATGCTGTGTGGGGAGTGCCCGGTGCTCCCTGAGGGGGAAAGAAATTTTTTCCTCAATCCTAAAACCGCCGAGAGGACATAATATTTTGACATTAAAATTATTGAAATATTAGTTAAAACTTGTCGCAAACGTCTAAATATTGCATTGTTAGGCGAGTACGAACGATTCCCAAAATTTCAAAGCTCTAGCTTGATGGGAAGTTGGTTAAATTAACGATCGAAAATTTGATGACACACACACACACACCAAGTGAAATTCAGAAAAACGTTGTAAAAAATTAAGAATGTATTTTAATTGTTTTACATGTTTTAGGAAATTTATTCTTTTATGAAGCATTTGTAAAAACATCAAAGTAATCAATTTGAATTTGAATGAACTACAGCTAGACGAACATTTTGAACTTTTCAGTTGTCGAGATGAATCTAAAATCTTTAAGATGCCTTAATATATCAATGTGTGTGTTTATGCGATATTTGGTGCAGTTAAATCAGTAGAAGACTGATAGAACGTTGGCCACGAACCCAGGACCATGACCACTAGATTATCACGGCCGTCCTATGTTGTGGAAATGTGGTAAAGAGAGACATATTTCGTGTTTTGTTCACTTGACAACTGAACATTATTCAAAGTGTGAAATTCTGCCCCAAAGCTAGTTGCGATATGTTATTTTAAAAACGAACATATATTATATATGTTATTAAACGAACATATTTTAAAACGAACATATATGTCATATGAATTAAAAAAAATCGAACTTTTCAATTAACTACAATTTAATTTACTATATAAATATGAACTTATTGAATATTTCCCGAAAATTAAAAGGAAAATAAAAAGAATTTACATATATATTTATATATATATATATATATATACACACACATTTGAATTGTCTGAGGTAAATACAATTTTAAATGCAATTGTTTCCTCTTTTTTTACTATTAAGGTCCCGAAAGAGTCTAATCATTCAAAATGAATATTAATTAATGTAAGGTAAGCGTACTTCCTAGCCCCAGGCACCGCAGAAGTAATTACTATTAAGCAAAGAAAATACCATCTTCAAATTCCCAATGCATTTTATTTTCACAAGCAAATCATTCTAAAGTACAGAAAAGTTGCCAATGTTAACTACTAAAAGAAGAAGAAAAAAAAAAAAAAAACAGACGATTCTGACATGAAAATCAATTATTAAGTAAAATATTGAAAGAGGACCAAACGAAAAATTATTAAAATG
Organism: Nephila pilipes; assembly: GCA_019974015.1. Classification (NCBI taxonomy): domain Eukaryota; kingdom Metazoa; phylum Arthropoda; class Arachnida; order Araneae; family Nephilidae; genus Nephila; species Nephila pilipes. The sequence goes on from BMAW01102873.1 coordinate 6,372, forward strand.
AACAATAACATTCTGTTTGGTTATTAAAATAAAAGCAGTCGATAAATATTAAAATAAACATATCTTAGCAATGTAAATGCACCTTTAGCAAACTAAATGTAATTGTTATTATCATAACGTATTCAAATGTCAATCTTTGGAACCTAACACCATGCATCCTTTAATTTATGCCCATGCATTTTGTGGACGACATTTTCTCGAAGCAACAACATGTTAGCTCATGTTAATAATCAATGTTCCCCTTATATGTTTCTCTGTGTCAGGAAAAGGGGATAATAGGCGTTGTTGTTCTGTATCCCAACCAAACAATCAATCAATGTCAAGAAAATGTGGAATAATTCATGGACAAGACATTTATTCACGTTTCAATAGAACCCCGTATGCAGTGAAATAAAAATACTTAAGAAAAATATTGCTTATCTGACAAAATTATATTATCAAAAGAAAATAAATTGAAAATAGTATTTTGCTATCAACAAGCTAAATACAAAATAACCGTAATTAAAAGAATTTTAAAATAGTGGAACACATTAGATTCGAAGAATAGAGTCTGCTAATAATTAGACACGAGACTTAACTAAATTCGCACAGTAGACTCTTCTGTACTTAATTAATTAATCAGATTCCTGCCATCTAATCTTGTCAAATTTGTAGGGTTCAGATAAGCTTTGTGTCAACCTTATTTCAATTGCTGAAGATAACATATTTCAAATATTTATAAAGGAGACACAACTTATTCAGCCTCTTTGAAGTCTTAGAGTGCAAATAAGAGAACTTTTTTTTATTGGAAACATATTTTACAGTCTCTCTTTACCAATTTTGTAAAACTCATGAGTTGCAAATAAGCTTTGCTTCAACCGGTATTTTAATTGCTGAAGAAGATAAAATTCAAATATTTATAGATTATTCTATCCCTTTGAAGTTTTCGGGTGCAAATAAAAAAAAATATCGGAATCGTATTTTACCGGAATGTTATCATAAACGTTTCTAGAATATTTAATTCTTTATGAAATATGTATACCTCTTTAATACATGGTATAGAACTTTTACCATTTTTTGACAAAAATTAATAGATCAAGACTTAGATATTTTTGAGAATAATAATACAAGATAAACATAAACTTATGATAAAAATTAATAGAACGCATGTAAATATTATTATTCCGTGTATAAGATTAATGATTAAGAGATGAATCTGAGTGAGTTTATCTTTCTGAAAGGAAAATATGTTTTCACATTTCTTATACTAGGCATATAGAATGGTACACTTTTACTATTTTCATGGGCTATATTTATTATGGACCAATATGTATGTTTATATTATTAAACTCAAATATGTGTCTTAAGGTATCCGTACAGCTTTAAAACGTCATTTTTGTCAAAATTTTCGATTTTCTAATTTTAATATCATTTTAAAAGTTACGCTTTTTTCTTTCTAATAGTGTTTGAATTTTGCTTATACCTTATTTAGAACTTAAATTACAAAGGTTTGAATTTTACTCGGTAGCTAATTTTAATTGCATTTCAAAGTTTGTTTTTGATTTTTCTCAAAATGACAAAATGAGTTTTCACGACATATTTACATACGGCAATATAGATATCAGAAAATTTGCAAGTATCTTCTTTACATAGTTTTTAAGAACCCCTACTACTTTCATGGCTGTAAAATTTATATGTTTTTAGTAACAAAGATGTAAATAATGTATTGTTATAACTTTTTTTTCATTTTTATTGTTATTTGACTCGAAACACAATAAAACAAATGTAGTAATATAGTTTTCATCATGAAAGTAGTACCAGCCCTAAAACATGTTCTGATGAATAAGATAAAATTTACAGAATAATGATACTTTTGTTTACTTTTGAGTTATGAGTGTTATTCTGATAATCAATTTATGTACTATTTTCACCATGTTTTCCACTCCAATTTTTTTTTTAATTAAAGGTAGATTATTAAATGAGTTTTTCATATTTTTAGGTTATATTTTAGCATTAAGAAATATTTTGATAGCAAATATCAATGTATTTCAAAAAATTTTCTCCGAAGGTGTACGGATACCCTAATCGTTTGAATTACAGGAAAATTCTTGGAGTGCTATGGAATTATGAAATTTCAGATAGTGGGTCATCCAATGAGTCCAAAAAATTTACCATATTCATAGTTTAGAAATCAGAATCAAACATTTGTCACTAAAGTCTTATTGTGCAAATTTTATGTTACTTTAATATATGCATGAAATTTAACTTTAATTTTAATCGACCAAAAATAACTTCAGTTCGATGAAGCCAGAGATTCACAAAAAACAAATTGAAAACTAAAATTATAATTTTCGTCTTAACTACAACTTCAACAGATATTCATGCATTTCCCGCCTAAACAAGATACTTAAAGACGTTACTTGTTTTGGGAACGTCTTCTTTTATGTAAATTAGAATTGCAATATATAATAAAGTGTAACGAATAGGAAAAGATAATGTAGTCACGGTAGCTTAGCGCTCTGATCACGATTTCACAACCGGCGATGCTTTCATTGAGTCGTGGGTTCGTATCCTGAAGCCACTAAAGATGTGCCGCGTTGTGAAGAAGAAGCACGTTAAATTTGTTCGAGGCTCTCCAATTTTCCAGTTTGCGTAGTGTGGAAGGTAGGAGACGGACTCCTAACATCCAAGTGTTGTGCTAGTCACTTGACTGAGGCTCACAACTGTGTGGTGCGTCGCCAAAAGCCCTCGTGTTGCTTTTAAGTCCGATGTTAAGAATCAGATAAAGATATTGAACGTGCTTAAATTTTGAGAGAAGTTTTGAAGGTTAGCGGGCATATCTTGCTCTCGTCATCAGGGTCTGAAGATTAAATGATCGCAGAATAGCTAATATTTTATTGAAACCAGTTGTATGAGTATTATACCTGACTAGGATCCACTTTTGAAGTTATTGAGATGAGGAAACTTTTCGGTTAATGTTTGGTTGAGTATGCGAGATAGTTGCCGTTCCCCATTCCTAATTTAACTATTTATTTGGGATTGGTGATTCACAAGAATCAAGATATTTTAAATATTTGCTTGTCTGTGATTGTTTTATTATCTCATTACGTTATAGGACACTATAACTGAAGGTTCACTTTGCCCAATATTTTTTTGAAAAAAAGTTTCATTCAGTTTAGTTTTTATTAACCTCGCACTAGAAGCAACAAGAGGGCTATTGGCGACGAACCTCGTAACTCTGAACCTCTCTCAAGTGTCAAGAACGAACGCTCCCTCTCATAACTTCCACAACATGCCAATGGGAGAACTTTGGGCCCGACAGATTTAACGTGCATCAGCCCCGGCTACACGGCAGGTCTTCAGCGGACGAGGTTCGAACCCGCGACTGAATGGAAACTGCCGGCCACGAATCCGGAACCATGGCCACTTTGTTGAAAATAATCACAGAGAAGAGTGAATCATTTTAAAAGAGTTTCTGCATCCTCTTTTGACATTAGGTGTAGCTTCTTTGCTCCGTCCAATTTTTTTTTTCAGCTATGATGATGGCGCGACTGTAGATTTTGATAAGGGAAATTACTCGCATGTCGCCAATTGATTGACATTATCTCCTATATGTTTGAATATTTTCATCTCTCCTCTATATAATTTTTTTTTTATGTTTATTGAATTTATCATTTTTACCAATTATTCAGAGTACTGCTGAGATGACAAAATTTCTTTCCAGCCCAAAGCTAGTCATATGGATATAAAAACAGCCCCTGGGTATAGAAAAAGGGTAACACCAGACGACGCCTCTATGGTCCATACCACTATCGTTCTAGATTTTTAAATGATGGTTTGAAGGAAGGGATATATGTAGTAAGTCAGTGGATTCATAGAAACGTCGATGGGAATAGGGGGAAAGGAATACTGTTTTTCGGATAATGGACTTGTTGTACATTACCAAAAACGGTGGGGCGGTGAGACAGAAGCTTAGAAGTGTAACTTTCGGGGAAGCTTAATACGCACGCGTAAAAGTAGTTTTGAAAAGCTCAATTAAAAATCTGCATATGGAAAAGTTCAGTTCACTATAAGGCTATCGCTTTCATTTTCTCAAAAGTTCACTTTAATCATTTAAAATTGCATTAATTAAATAGGGGACAGGTGAGACCAGTAATAGAGTTCACCATACCTGAAAATTCAAAACATCCCGGTTTTTCTACAGTAAAATTTAACTATACAACTAAAATATTGGTTAAAAAATAATAATTAACAGGAATGGAAAAAAATACTAGTTATTCTACTAAAAATGAGAGGGAGGGAAAGAGAAAGTAAGAAGTTGTCATATGACTGAAGCTCATTTTTTCCCAAGTTGAATTTACGTAAGCTAAAAATTTGATTGGCAATAAATTCACTACACGTAACCTAATATACAAAATTGATCATTCCTCGTAATTGCATCGAAGAGAGTCGGTATTAATTGAACAAAACCTAGTTCAAAGAAGTTATGTTTCAGTTAATATTCAATAACTTAGTTATATTTTAATTAAGAATGTAAGATTCGCCAGACTAAAAAGTTTTAATGCCACTTAGTCCATCATATTCTTGATGTGACACAATTTCAAAACAATTATCCGAAGTCATTTCTGAAATTGAAGAACGCTCGTACGCAGATGACTAAAGATAATTACAATAATATCCATGCATCAAGAATGTTCTGTTCTGCTTGCCACGCCACCAAACAAGCCACGCCACCGAGCGGAGGAAATACAACGATGAGGAAGTGAAGAGAAAAGAAGAAAAAAAAGAATGGCGGCTACGACCGGTAGCAGGACTGAAAAATGGCATGAAACAAAAGTCAAATGTTTAGTGTTAGTAAGTTTTGAATATTATGTTAATTGTGTGTGTTGTGTGGCTGTTAACAATAAATAAAAACTTTAGCCACTAAAGTTGGACTATTTGATTGTGTATCTGGTATTTTTAAAATCTTCAAAGTTGAAACTAAGAACCTACCAGAATAAAACGAAATATTACTAAGAGGATCACTGTATTTTAAAAATGATCAACATATCGAAAAGAAATAATTAACTAATTAATTTCGAAATATATGTACAATATTTCATAGCACTAGATGCATTATTTAGCGAATTATTTAAGTAGTCTTTAATAGTTTCTTGTTTTATTGATCTTCAAAATCTTAAACTTCTTTCAGCGTTCTATTGTTCCTAATAGTCATGTTCTTAAAGCCAAGACTTTGTTTCGTAATCAGTTTCGAATTTCTTTTTGGTTATTTTGCATGGTATATTTGATAATTCTACACATAGAATAAAAATTTAAATGGAAAAATGTTACTTTTAGAAAAATCCGCAAAATTAAATACAGCTGTCTTTATACTGCTTTTTACACTTGTATTATAATTTTTCTTCAATGAAAAAAACTATTACTTCTTTAAACCTAATTAGAATTCTAAAATTAGAATTGTAAAAAAAAATTATTATTAAAATTCGTTGAAATAGTAGGAATTTTAAAGCATTAAAAAGGTTTCGAAAGGAATTAAAAATTACATAAATATTTGTTTGAAAATGAAGTTAATTTTTCTACTGTTATGGTTATTTTATGTGTTCAAATAGGGTGAATAAAAACTTCTTATAAATTTCTAATTAAAAAAATATTATAAATTATTACTTCTTATAAATTATTTCTAACTGCTCAGATGGTAATGTGTCCCATTAACTCATATTCAACTTCGGGTTGATTTTTTTTATTAACGTTGCACTAGAAGCAGCACGAGGACCATTGGTGAAGGACTTCGTAACTCTGAACCACAGTCAAATGACCTTTGATCAAATGACGAGGACGACAGCTGATCTGGATCTCCTTTCTTAACTTGTTCATCACGCCAATGGGAGAACTTTGAGCCTCGACAGATTTAACATGCATCAGCCCCATCTACATAGTGGTATTCAATGACATGAAGGTTCGAATCCACGACTCAACGAAAAACGCCGGCTGTGAGTCTGTACACTATTTTGTAGCGGCCTCAACAACTTCGGAAAAGTCTTATGGATCTACTAGGAAATGTAGAACCGAATGAACATAGTACATTTTCTTACAAAAAAGAACAAAATTATGAATAGAGTTAGTCTCACATACATCAAATTCCATTAAGAATATTAATTTTTTTGTAAAACGCAATAATAATTCAGTTACTTCAATTAGCTGAAAGTACTACGGTTTTCTAGTCGTGAATTCAAAATATATTTTTTACTCTTTTTACATCCTTATTCAAAAAAAAAATTATTTATTCATTCTGTATCTCAATGGTGAATGCTCTTATTATGATTAATTCCATTTAAAGTTTGAATACATTTATGATAAAACTCAAATGTCATTGCAAACTTTTATTTAACTTGAGAAAAATTTAATAAGTAAAATAATGTTGCAATTGTAAGATTTTGTAAATTTCCATACATAAACCATGAAATTTTGGAATTTTTCTGAAATAAATTACGGAGAAAATTTACATTTCTGATATTTCGAAAAAACGTAGGTACTATTCTTCTAGACATGCTCATGCGACAAATCGCGAAATGTAGCACACTTTTATCTCTTTAGTTTGAAGAAATGCTAAACGGTCATGAAAAGCAATTCGCAAAATGCAGTGCAACCGCACTGTTTTTAAAATTTTCAGCAAAAAATATCACCTGTAATTTTCACCATATAAGATTTTCTATTTTCGTTCATCTTTCAGACAATTTTTTTTAAGAGTTTGTGGCGGCATTGTATTCCTATTCGCCTCTCGAGCCATAACCAATGAAATACACCAACACTAAAAGTCAATAACTTACAAAAGAAGACGTTAGACAATTCTCTCACACAATATTTATTCACCAGACTTGCACTATAATGATAAATGAATTCCTGCTCTCCAAGGTAACACGCTAAATATATTCTCCCGTCTCAGTAATACCGAATTAAGAGTGTTTTACCGAAACACCAAAGTTGAGGTTGACTCGACTTCTTTACTCCACCTCGCCGTCTATAACTTGTAACAATTCTTGATCTCGTCTACCACTCTAGGACAACTGCTCAACGCTAGAGTCACTCGACCTTTATCGTGTGAATCTCGCTCTGCTTATGTACTTTCCTATCTGCCTCACTTCATTTTATTTCTCTCTGTCTCTAATTTAACTAATCACGTTTCATTTTGAAGGGAAGAAATTGCTTAATCCATGTAACCAATCTCAATTAAAGTACCCAAGATTAGTGAAGAGAAAACCATGAATAGCCCAACGTCACAAGCTTAGAAAAAAAATCTATTATATATACGTACAACATATTGTGTACAACACAACTGGAAGGTAGCAATATACTAGCTAAGTGTATCAGAGTTTCTTACGTATCTCTTCGTGCCATCTTCAGTTTTACTTTACAAAGATTTGATTGGAGATCACCCCCCCCACACACACACTATATCTGCATAGCTAAATTTTCGTCTTTTTGTTCGAACGTTACAGGAAATTTCTTTCTTTTGTCTCATACACTGGACTTAAGATTTGCGTAGACTTTGAGGTAAAAAAAGTATCCTCGATTTATACGCATATTAGCTTATACTTTGAAATATACACTACTCGTATGACAATCGATTGACAAAATAATAGCAAATTAAACGAGCTTGCTGTAAAGAATTAAATCCTCTTTAATAATGATTTCCTTTAAAACGATTCCCTTTTGGATCACTGTAGGAGCTATTCACTGGAATTTTCTCGGTAAGAGCTATTCCTTAAGATGAGTGATCCATCATCGCGTGATCTAAATTTAATTATTTCATTTATATCTATGCATAATTTATTTTGATCCTTCTAACTTTTAGTAAGGTGGGGAAAAAACTATAAAATAGCTCAAGATATTGTCAAATTCTCGAACATTATGATGTTTATAACGTTCAAAAATTTTGTTTATAAATTTAAAGTGATTACTTTGTGACGGCGAACTATTCCTATTCATCTCTTGTGCCATAGCTAAACTCAATGTACTAACACTTAAAGTTCAAAGTCGTTCAAGAAGACGTTACACAGGTTTCACACACTATGTTTATTGACAAATTGCTAGTATAACGACAATTGTAAGCGACTCTCCCCAAATATCGCTTTAAATATATTAACTTCTTCTACCAATATCAAACTAACAGAGTCATACCAATACCGTAAAGTTGAGGCTGTCTCGACTTCTAACTTTCACTATGCAACTGATAACTTGTAACAATTATCTGCCCCGTCTTCGACTCTGGAACAATTGACAAAATAATTCGACCTCCTTCGTGTGCCACAAGCTTAAATTATATAGTTCCGATCTCCCTCGCTTCACTTTATTTCTACCTGCTTGTAATTTGAATAGTCACGTTTCATTTTTGGTTGGACAAAAGGTTGTTTAGAAAAAGCAACCGATCTTAAATAAAAGTCCCCAAGGTTAGTGAAGAGAAACCCGCAAATAGTCCAACGTCACAACTTTAACTTTAACAAGAATTTTTTTTTTAAAATTCACATTTTTTTTCCATTGCAGAAACATACACCATTTTATGGGTTCCAAATGTGTATGTCTTGGTGTTAATCTTAAAAGATTATTATAGAAAGGAATTACTAAGTATAAACGATAAAATTGTTTTACATTATGAATATATGATACCCATATATTCTTAAATTGTAATCAAATATATATTTTAGGTAGTCAGTCAACTGATTTTAAACAAAAGTAAGTATACTGAAATATTTATTTTTACTCTGAAAAATTCTAGCATATAAAAATATATTCTATATTTAATAGTTTATGAATATACTAATAGTTACGTGAATATACCTATTAATAATTGTATGAATATACCCTTAATAATACAATACTTTAACACATACTTCTCTGTATGCATTAGCTAATTCAGAATAAAATATTAACAATGGATATATTTTATATCCACAAATAAAGCATTTATAATTTGAAATCGTCTGTATAAAATTCGAAGAAAGAAAAAGTTTTAAAGTAATGCTTTTATCTAGATGTAATATCTTTTAAAATAATGTTACAAGTTCACAGACAGAATGAAATGGTTTGAGACAACGATAAAGTTAAATATAAAGAACTACTCAAATAAAAAGAAGCTACTCAAAATTTTAAGAATAGAATTCTTTTCTTTTTGCGAAATTCCATCAAAAAACTATAAACTTCTGAAAATGCGACAACCAATAGCGTCAAAATCGTTTTACTGTCCCTCCACGAAATTCCCACGCAAACGATACCATTGCATTGTAAAACGCCCATTCCGAGAAAGATTGCAAATTACCAAAAGATATTTCTCCACCCTACTCACCGCGGGATGTCCAAGCATAGCACCATCACCCTCATAAAAAGACAAGTTACAGATAATTGGTTTCTCCACTTCCATCGATCTGACTATCTTCCAAGACGCCACGTGAGGGTGGAGTTGCCAGATGCAAAAAGAAAAGAAAAGGGATTGAGTGGAGCGATCGGGCATCCTAACAGCCCTTTCTGATGGCACCTAGCATCAGCAATTTCTGATAAGTGAGTTCTTTCGGCTACGGATATGAACACTCCCCCCTCCTTTTGTCTTTTAAGGAAAAGGAATCCACTCCTTAGAAGGAGGAGGAGAGGGTAGGCAACAAATGGAAGAATCGCCTGTCTCTGTCATACATCGAACAATTCTATTGTTCGGCGAGAGAAATGGATCCCAGAACGTTCTAAGAAAGTGAGATACAAGGTTGCTAGGAAACAACACGTCCCACCTAATACTTTCCCTCCCCACATCACCAAACCACAATTGTAGTAGCAGACTTTACTACGCGCGTTTCCATTCACTAAGACGGTAGTTATTTGGAGGAAAATTCGTGTAAAAAAAATTTATTAAAGGATTCCGCTACGCGATGTAATTAAAATAATTGGGAGCAATGTTAGGTAACCTTTTGTGCATGTGTAACAAAGGTTTCTTATTATGGAAACCGTTGCTTGTGAAATGCTCCTTTATGGTGAAAAAATTAAGCGCTTTGTTATTTTTTTCGATAAGGGATGAAAACTTAATAATAAGAGGTTACGGTATTAATAGTTTTTAATTTGCAAGTAAAGTTATTAATTTTGATACTTTTTTAATGAGATTATATTTTGCCGCAACGAATAGAGCAATTATACCAAATATTTCATGCTGATTAGGATATTTCTATCGCTAAGTTTTTATACTTACGTAGATAAAAGAAGTAAAGAATTTTTATTTAGGATATAATAACCGGAATGAAATAAATATTCTCTCTAAACACTTGCACTTAAGGCATTTTGTTACTAAATTATTTTTTCATTTCTTATTATCTGTATTAACTTTCACTATTTAATAAAATAATGAATACATGAAACATTCATCTAAAAAATAGTCTTCCAATTAAAATGTATTTCAAGGCCCCTATTGTTTTTCGTACTTTTTAGGGGAAAAAATATGTAGCTTCCTAATCGTTTAAATTTTTATAAGCAAAATATATTGTTTCAAAATTCACGCTGTCATATATTGGAAATATAAACAGTAATTTTAAAATCTTTCATGTATAATATATGAATTATTTCAATGCATGTTTTATTTGTAATAAATAATTTATATACAATAAAGTATGAATATTTTATTTAATTATATATATATATTACTCAACTAAAGCAAAGCAAATTAAAATTAAAAAAAAAAGGAAATCTATTTTGAAAATACTAGTATAACATTATATATTTATTTTCAGTTTGATGTATTAAATATATTTCTTTTAATTTTGATCTAATATGAATATTTAATTATTTATATAAACTTTCTAAGAGAGATATACTGAGTGATTAGAAAATTATAAATAAATGAAAAGAAATTACTTTCAAATTTTCGCACTTATTAGAAATACATCCGTCTTTTTTACACGGTAAATACGTTTCTCAGAAAACCATGCAAAAAATATTTGTGTAAAAGTATAGTAAATTTGGGGATATGTTCAACAACTTTAATAGATCGTGTAAGATGAAAAGACTCTAAATATTTTCCCAAAAAACCGTGTAAAAAAGTAACAATGAAATCCATATTCCATATTTATAAGACAAAAACAATTCATTTTTAGTACAAAAGAAATTAAAATTAGTGTACAGGGAAAATTCAGTTTATAGGTACATACAGCATATAAAAATTCAAATTGAAATTAGGAAAAAAACTACTAACAACTATTCATCTCTATTGGATAACAAAAGTGCACGTTTCTAAAGAACTGGATCGAAAATACTATCATCAGAAGACGTGTCAGATATGTCTAGCGAACTGAAGGCTTTGATACAAAGGAAGAATTTCGTTTGTTAATAATGGCCTCTGTAGGTTTTTTTTATTGTTATAAAGTCTGTTTTAGCGGCTGTTTTTTTTTTTTTTTGGTTCCTGAAGTTGCTAATATTATTCTTGATATTCTACTACACAAATAATAAGATGACGTTGAAATTTTAATTACTACGTCAGGATCATTAGTAAGAAAATGTTCCTCCCTTGTAACAAATTTCAAGCCTTCGCTAATTAAATCAACTATGAATAGCTGAACTTCTACTTTTTTAATTGTCGTAAACTGCCATAAATTCGATCAAAGCCTCTACATCCAAAAAGCTTTCTCTCATCAATACATCGATCTCAGCCGTTTGTACGTTGTTAAGACCTTCACCATCAACTCGTTTGATAGAGTTATAATTTCTGAACACAGTTGATTTTCGTACTGCGAAACTTCCACTTTTAACGCACGCTGGCAAATATTTTTTTTCCTACAAGCATTTAAGGTCGATTGACGCAACCGTTTGATGGGAAAAGAAGAATGTGTAATTCAGTCCATAATCGTAAGCTCTCTCCAAGCTTCAGCAATAGTCATATTTCTTTCTTACACTGAGTCGAAAATATATTTAAACGTTTCCATTATATAGTGCATTTTAAATGTTGCTGTAATACCCTGATCGAATGGCTGAATCAAAGAGGTGATATTAGGCGGTAAAAACAGCTTTTCAATATTTGGAAAAAATTTGGGGTGGGGGGGATTCGTGTTAGAGCAAAAAATTCGTGTAAAAAAGTATATTTCGGAACCATGTTATTTGAAAATCGTGTAAAAAAAAGACCGTGTAAAAAGAGTTGGGTGTATTTAACATTTTTAACCCAAATATTACAGTTCTAAACTTTGAAAAATTTTTTTTTTAATTGTACTGAAATTAGATTTGTAATTAGTAAATGACATCATGTCACAAATAAATATTCAGTCAAGAAAATAATTAATCCTTTATTCTACCTGACAGTAATTATAGAATTCTCCTTACTTTTACACCATTTCTAATATATTAACTTCACTTTTCTTAATGTTATTTTCGCCTTTCCCTTTTAGTGATAATCTTAACTCATTTAACATTTATCTGAAAACTTCAGTCAAAGATCAGACTTGTTGAAAGCAATAGCAATTCCTTTTTTTTTAAATTTTATATCTTTATCGCGTTGTGTTGATCAGCAGCGCAGTTTAATTTTAGCGTGTGTCACCTGTCATGATTGCAGTCTCCTCTACTAACAATAAAAACATAACATTTTCTTGTATCTTTTTCGTGACATTCGTGAGACTTTCTGCACGTGCGTCACCTTGCGATTAGTATCGAGTTCTCCCTCCTTACAATAATAATGTAAGTTATTCATTCATATCTTTTATTGTGTTACTTTGGTGAGCTGCGCAGTTTAATGTAAGCGCGTAGTCCATTATCAACGACCTTCTGGTAGTTTCCCACCTGTGTTCATCCAAATCAGTCATTTACATCAACACTGCGATCATATGCATATCTACATGAGAATTTTGTACTGTATTCTAAGTTTTACAGAAATTCGTCATTTCTTTCTAGATAGTATCTATTATTTTTGTTGCATGCATTTCCATTGAAAGTACATTGCCTGAATGACTTAAAGAAAACTAACATACAATTTTATTGAATCGTGTGGCTCACTCTTTTCTTTTCTCTTCTTATAAAATTAAGGAATTCTAGTTACAGTAAATTTGTAGAAGTAGCTTATTACTCACTCATTCTGAATACTTTTTGTTCAGAAAGGGTGAAAATGAAATTTTATTTAAGAATATATTTTCATAATCCTCTAACTCTGCATTAATTTATAATTTCTATAAACTTTATGCTAATTATTTCTCGCTCAACCTAATTATTCGTTATACTTCTAGTTGTACAATCTTCTTTCTATATCATTTATTTCGACGTTACCGATTGTGAAAATATTTCTCACGAATACTCAACATTGTGTAATTTAAATATTTATAACTACCGCAGGCTAATACATGTTTCCTGGTATGAAAAACCATGTGAAAATTCTTGAAAAATATGTACTACTATACCATATACATTTCCTTCAGAAGTCAATGCTCCATTTGTTAAGAAGAAAATCTTTGGTAGTACTTAACAGATGACTGATTTTTAGTTCAAAAACATAAGTTACATGCAATAAAATATATTGGAAAAATGTCCTTCAAAATCCAAAAAACAAAAAAAATATATCAAAATTTAATTCAAAAAAGGATTCAGATTAAGTGAAGGAAGCTTGGAATTGAAAAGGGGAAATTTTTCAAATATTTGAGATCTTCGGTTACCGCCCCCGAGGTTCCTCCGAAATTTTTCCCATAGAGTTTTCTCTCTTTAGTAAATAGGGGGGACACACACTCAGGACGCAGTCTTCTATTTTCGACTCTTCTCTCCTCATCATTCTATCCTCTCCCGTTTTATTTCTTCCGCTTTGCTGAGTAAAGTCTAGAACAGATACACAAATTTCCGTAAATTAATGAGTGTTTGTCACTGTTTGGTCGATGATTCTTGATCTTATAAAACCAACCATTCAAATAAAGTGGATGTATACTGTTCTGTCAAATTCTTTTTTAAAATAATTCTACTGATTTCTAAGATTAGATGAATTTAAATAGCACTCTAACCACATTAAAATGCATTTAAAATCACAATTTATAGTATATTTTAGTCACAAATTAAATTTTAAGTTTTTCAAAAAGATTAAGATCAATGTTTAGTCAAATTAACACATTAAGAGTACACTTTGTCTTTTCAAAAAGAAGGAATAAAATTATTTATAATTACTTATGATGCTCGCAGCGTTTGGAATAAATTATTAAAATAAAGCTCTAAATGATCATTTTAAATTCAATGTTAATTTTGGTGTATTATGAATTTTAAAATAAATAGTTTTAATTTTGTAAAAAATCGGTACAAAAGTCATTCGAATACTTAAATTTGTAAAAATTAAAAAAATAATAATAATGTGCAATAACTTTTAAATGTACCTAAAAAGATGATATCCAACTGGAAAATGTGTTATTTCAACAACATCTTAATGTTAATGGATAAGCACGAAATAAGTGATACGAGCATCTTGAAAAACATTTTATCAAAATTTTTGTGATGAGAATTTTGATTAACTATTTCTGTTACACATTTATAAATACGAAAGAAAACACTGTCCAACATTTATTTTCTTTGTATTATTATTTTTTTGTTTTCCTTTCTTTTTTATGTGTAATCAATATTAGTCCTCTTGGTGAAATTTAAAAAAATTTCATGTACCAAAGGAAGTACTTTATAAAACAAGTATTTTTGCCTCTAACCGAGTACTTAGTAATTATCAATTTCACGTGACATCCGAATATCTTAATTTCAATGTGTAACGTGATATTATTCGCGAATTTTCTCTTAACTAACATCTGGAGATTTATTTTGAGTTTATAATTAAATTCCTTCCAATCAAATGAAACTTGGATATGCATATTAAGTAAAGCTTAGAAGTGGAAAGAGTAAATATAATCAAGTCGTATAACAATGACAGATAATGTTTCAGAGAGAAGATTAGATTAATTTTGGAAAAGTGCTAGCTTGAAGTGTACGGAGTTTTCTTGCGTGTCCGCATGATTTGTTCAGATGAAGATCTAACGCTGTCTGGTTTATGGGTGGACGTACACGCATCGTATTCTGGCAAGCGTGTTCTTTGCTGTATTTCAGAAATTGTTGAGTACTCGCGACAAGTTATTTCAAACTAGTTGAGAGCATTCTCCTTTAAAAAGAATTATTATACTCTATTTTGATACATAACTAAAAATTTTAATTTATTTATCAGCGCTTGAGCTTAAGTTGACATTTAAATTTGTGATTCGAGTAACATTTAAGATGAGAGAGAGAGAGAGAGAGAGACGAACGAGATGAGTAGTAAAATTAAGTCACAAATGTCTAAAAACTGAACGGAATTTTATAGCATCATTTGCATAAGAATAAATAAAAAAAATACCACATAGTGTCTCATAACTTTGTTAACTTCTTATTGAGACACAATTTCAATCAATAATTCCATCCCTTAATCCCTCCAACAATGGATTCTTATGATCTTTATTTGTCTCAGATGTCCCTTTTGCCATCTGACCTTGAACAAAATTATAAAAATCCTCGGTTGTTCAATCTGCAAATGTAATCGGGAAATATTTAAAATTTAATTAACTCTGACAGAAGAATAATTAAAATTAGTTCAATAAGATGTAGATAAGTGAAATGTGCTCAAAAAACTATTTTGAACATTTGACCTTCCCTTTTTAAATCACAACTTTTAGTTGTTTCCACAGAAATACGCTCGAGGAGTAATACTATTTTTATCTAAGCTACTTCGCACACGTGCGAGAAAAGATGCCCCAGAAATTCTTTTAACAATACTCTTGTTCTGTTATTGAGGTAATTTGTCCAGAAAATAAGGTCTTAAAAGTACCTTGAAATTCCCCTACCTCATTAGCAGTAGTTTTCTTTTAAGGAAAACTGAATTAAAATCGTCAAGAAAACATTCCAAAAAAAGCCTTTTTCTTCCTTTTTCTTTTTCTCCTTTTATTTTTCTTATAATTTTTCCTTTACCTTTCCTTTTTTATTCTTAAATTATCACAGCATTTCTTTTACTAAGATTATTCGTTACATTTTTTTTTACTTCTGGATAAATATAATATTCCTTGTTAATAATCCCGTTTTAAAATAAAACAGAATCAAAGATAGATTATGATATGTATTTGCGATTATTCTCAATAACGACTACGTTCATTTTATCATAAAAGAATTGTTATCGATTTAATTTTTGTAAAATATTTCCAAGCCTTTTATTTTTTTCTTAGACAATTAAACCACTTTTTTCAGTTAGAGATTAGCTGTATTTAATTACGTAACTTATCACTTTCTTTTTCTTTGTGAAAAACTGATGTCACATTTACATGACTCATTTGTTTTCACACTGAATAAATTTTCATTCATAGTTGCGAGTTATTAATTTTTGTTCACTTTGGTTGAATGTTTACAGACTGTTTATTGAATATGAGGTAGTCAAGAAGTCATCGTATTGAGCTCGTTGTTGAAGATGTTTTAGTCCAGACGCAAGTTCCAGTCTTGATCTTGTCGTGTATCGGGGTTAATTTACGTTAAATCTTTTGGAGCTCACATTCTTCACGCTGGTGTGATGTAGAAGTCAGGACAGTTGAGTTACAACTCAGGTGTCGCTCCACGTTTCTTAATTGAGGTTTAAAATTTGTGTTCAATATTCTTCGTGTTGCTTCTAATTGCGACGTTTATAAATTATCAATAAAAAATCAATCCGTCAGTACGTTTGTGCCTGATTCACAGTCTGTTTAGTGTAGTCACTCTCTTCAAAATTTAAAACAATGGATAGAGCTCAATACCTGAGCTCACACCTCATTATTTGCATCCCCACAATGCAAAATTGACGTAAGAATACTCAGTATCCAATTAGTATATATTGATTGAGGCACAGATATATGATATTGTTACATAAATCCAATCTTGTGTAAGCACACGGTAATATCAGTCCAACATGAAGGATAATGGCAAATGATGCTTTATGATCATAAATATTCAGGATAAGATGAAACATGGATAGCAAACCTTGGACAGATTTACAGTACAATAAGGAAACACAGTACTTGTATTGGCCAAACAGGAACAAAAACAGCTCTCGCACAGATCAGCAACACAGATTCGAAACAGCACTTGTAAAGACAGTAGTGGCTCTTTCAACAGCGTTCAGGTCACCCGTTTACTACCTAATATAATGGACAAATCTCCAAATTAATACTTTGCATGAACTCCGATATTTTCCAGCACAGGCCGCTTTTCGGTGTGCAAATTCACAACTGATTAGCTGAAGCTTCGCACCTTCCCGTGTTTTTAATTGTTCCGGTCAGATAAACGATGTATAAAAAGTTTAGGTAAAGCCTATAACTTTCAAAATAATTGAGATATCGACATGATTCCTGCAATTTCGAGAACCATCTTTTTTATACCAAAGTCATCATTTCTCGTAAAGTTGCCAAATTTTTCGTCAAGACGAAGAGGTCACTACTTAAATTCTCCTTCGTATTCGATGAAATTTCTGTAAATGTTTCTCCTCCTTTTTGGAGTAACGTTGCAGGATCCCTCTATTGCAGGTTCGCTACAATATATACAACAAATCGTGTGTAAATCAAGGCTACAGCTATTCGCTTGGCGTTATGAAATGTGTACTCACTACCAATCGGTTCAAAATCCATTACTCTATTAATAAGTTAGTTACAGAGGTTATTTTTATTTCAATAAGTACAATTCCATTAAGCAACAGTTGCAGTTATCATTTGCTTTCGAGTCATTTTGAGCATCCTTCACTGCACAATTTCTCTGTCCGATTTTTTGGTTGATTTAAATAGGAAGGCAGGATAATTAAAACTTATGTCATATGATTTTTCTAAGAAAATTACATGAAAATGTTGTCAAACGCAGAGAACGCCATTTTAATAAAATTTGATTTGATTGATTGGAACTTCTTTGGATTTAGGCTTATTCCTTTCATGTTATTAAGAAAACAATTAATTTCATAAAGGATAATAATAATAATGCAACAGTATATACATCTTACTCAGCCAATGTTAAGCATAAAGAAAACGCAATAGAAACATCCGTTAAAGTAACTAATAATAAATAATTTGATTATATCATGAATAATTCATAAATATGTTTTAATTGAATTTGAATTGTGTTACTTTGAATGTACTTATATTTAATTCGAATGCTAACGAATTCGGTTCTTTTTATTCCAAGTTTTTCGAAAATTCTTTAGATATTTGAAAAATAAGATATTTTGTGTTGAAGTGTAATCTAATTTTTATTAATATAGTTATAATTATTTTGGGTCATATGTATTCCTGTGAGTAAAACACGAATATTGGTTTACATCACTGACGGCGGAGTCCAAAAATCTTATGTGGTATTGGAACTGGAGAGATATTTTTAATCCACTACAGTGAATAAAGGATTTTTCTACCCTGTTGCGGAAGAGGTCGGTTGATCTTGAGCAACAAGATTGATTTGAGAACTCGGAGAAAATTGTCCTGTCACCTTCTGCAGTGCTCTTGTCAATCAGACCAAAAGGCTGCACTCAAAAGCTAGTTATTTAGCCATTTTAACTTCTATCATCAATACGAAAAACCGCCGCCGCATGCTCTCCCTCCAGATTCATTTCAATGGTACGAAAAGGAGCATTCTGAACGAACAAATTGTTCGAGCTCAAATATCGATCTCGTTACTTGGTCAAGGCTCAAAATTGCGAGGTCCATCGCCGATAACACACATGTTGCTTCTCAGTGCGACATGAATATACATTCACAATCTTTTAAATAGAGGTGTGAAATTTCAATATTTCAATCCTTGAAAGCGGATTATTTTCTGGGAGTAAAAAATGATTGAAATGTCATGAAATAAAAAAAAAGCATGAATCGTAAAATGTATGATTAGTACATTCACAATTATTTGAATTCCAAAGCAAAAAAGGTACTGATTAACACAATTTTAATTTTGACAAGTATTTATCAGACACAATTTTAAAATGTGATAAAATGCTGAAATAGCATGTTTTAAATAAGCACTTCTTTTAGGAAATTTGGACAAAAGATGTCTAATTACAATAAGTACAAGAAATTAAATTGGTATATATAATTAATTGATACATTTTATGCACTTAATTCATTCGCTGAATTCTCTTCATAACATTTCGAATTACTTAATTAAATATTTCTCAGATCTTAACGCCCTGAATGAATCATTGATGTAACATTTGAATAACAATGGTAGCATTACTACAACTTGCAATCATAAATCAAATTTATCCCTCATTAATGCTTTCAATTCAATTATAATCTTGATCAATCCCTATCACAAAGTCTGCGAATGCCTCTGATTGAAATGTGGCTTACTTTCCAAATCAATTAATTCTTTTCAAGTGGTTAATCTGGGTAATAATTCAACAACTATATCTCCTTTTCAATGAACTGATTTTATTATATAGATCAGAATTTATTCCGGTATTTTGAAAGCACTAGAGAATAATGTTCATGAACGAAAAATTATTATTTTTAAGAATAAAGATTTTTGAAATACATTAATTATGCAAAAATGAAATCGAAATTCATAGGATATAAATATAAATTATAGCAGCTTATTCTCAAAAAATTATTTTTATGAACGAAACCATGAATTATTAAAATAAAGTTTACTTTCCAAATTTTTTTATAAAGGCAACTTCTAGGATTTTGTTTTGTTTAATCAGTGTTGAACTTAGCTTACACACTAAGTCACTTAATCTTTCAATTTAATATTATTGGCAAACTATGATGATAAAATTGGAGCTGCATTTTTCAAGGTTACACGTGGTAGCATTAGGCAATCTTGAACTCTCGGCCGGCGTTCCTTTCTTCAAGTCGTGTGTTCGAGACCTGGTGCCCCAAAAGGTTCGTCATGTAATGCAGCTGTTGTTCCTAAAATATTTCGAAATACCAAGTCCTCCTGTTAGAGTGGTAAGAAAGTTTGGAGAAGGAGGATGAAGCTAAGGTGTCGTCCTCGTCACATGACCGAGCCTCAGAATCACAAGGTCGGCCGTCTATTGCCCTCGTGTTGATTCTATGTATGACGTTAATGGAACAGTCATATCAAGTGTAAGTCAAATCCAAAGCTTCCATAATACATTCATTAATGCAGTGATTCTCAATCCGAGATCCGTGAATCCTCGCCAAGTGTTTCGCGAAAAAATAGAATAAATATTTTTTAAATTTTTTTTTAAAATTTTGTGCAATATACTTTTTTTTTAATTGTATTAAAAATAATCCCACGTTACTCAATAATCCTGGATTATGATATAAATATGAAATCTCAACTAACCACTCGTTCGGATTCCAGCAAATTTCGCTAACAGTAACTTCATACTATAAGCTCACACTCTCCCTATAACATATATATCTTGTTCAAATTTCCAATCGTTAATGAAATACTTTTTTTTCATCCACTCAATTTCAAATACATCTTTTAAAACTTGTATTGGATGACACTTGAAGTTAATACAGTTTTTTCAAATACTAATTCATAGTGTTAGTAATAGCCCAACCGCTTGGAGCGATTTCAAAAATTGGCAAACTTGGCGATTCTTTTGGATGAACGTTAAGTCCGCGAAGCAGATCAGAGTAGCCGCATTTGGCAAAATACCCCCAAATAAGTCGCCAATGGTGGTTGGGCTAAACTGCATTCCAACCATTTAATTAACCGGATGAATTAATTAATTTTAGTCTTATATGAGAGAGAAAAATTTGACACTTAATATTGTGAATCATGTCACTTAATATTAATTATAATTATTTAATAATAAGTAACTAAAATCAAATTTTTCTTTGTTGACCTAAGTAGGAATTAACGTAATTTTTTTTATATCACTTGTTGTTTGTTTTTCATAATGGTTATTATGAAATCGTAATTTTACCCAATTCAAATTTTTCAAAGTCCTCGAGGTTATTAAAGAAAGAATCGCAAATACCCCAATGCCACAGTGTTAGTGATAGAGGTTCACGAATTCTTTGTAGGTTTTGCTGCGTATTATAGAACATTAAATGACCTTTTCGCCCTTTGCCCGGGATTCGAAATTACAAATCCCAGATATCATGCTGTTTTTGCCCTTAAGCAAATTAAGTAAGCAGAGCGAGCAAACAAAGGAACGAGATTAATAAAATTTCATTTTAAATCTGTGGATATGAAAACATTCACTTAAGGCCATTGTTTACTTCTGTAGAATTAATTTATTTTTTTATTCTTATTCACTTAATCCTCGATATAAAAAAGTAAGCAAAATATATATATAATAATCAAGATCATGTATAAAGTAATTCTTTTGTTCAGTAACCCTTTCCCTTCAGCGTATTTCGCGTCATAAGAAAAATTCTTTTTAATCTGCCGAATTTCTCCAGGAGGTTGTTTTTGTCAATTGACTGGTGGCCTTTATCCCTTGAGGGTTTCTCAAATCACTGAGCTTGCTTCGCTGAGAATGTCATTCCGGCGACTAAAAATGGAACAAGGAACAATTGAACAGAGAATGGAACTTTTTCAAATAAAGAATAGGAGATTTTTAATTTCGGATTTTATTTCCTTCAGGAAAATACTTTTGTTCATGCTAAATGCAATATTCGTATAGTTACATAAAAAAAAAGAATATGTTATATGATTTTCTTCCATAAAAAGGCATTTAATCAACACTGTTCTTTAAGTTATTTTATTCGTTTTTTATTTCATCGCCTTATACCTCATTAAAAATAATTATTTTGTGATATTTAGTAACATAAGGCATTTTGCAGATTTTAATTATGTGTTTCCCGGAAGATAACAGGCCTTAAGAGATGAAAGCATTTTTTTGGTTCCGGGACAAAACGTTTTAACAAAAGATGATTAAAACGTTGTAAATGCTTCCCGCAGGAAGCGTCAGTAAGAAATACGCAATATTAACATATTAACAAACAATTTAATTATATCCTTTATAACATGCATATTAAATTCATTCAATAAATATATCGAATGATCTAAGATGGTCAGAGAAAACTTAAGATTTAAAAGCTGGCCTCTAAGTTGATATTTACTGCTGAATCAGATTAAAATGTTCTTTCAACATCTTTTAGTATTTAAATGCTTTGGGTTAGTAATGTTTGTGATTTTACAAATATTTATACACATTTTTTGCATGTAAACTTTTGTGTGCATTATAGTTGACTTTTTCTTCAAGTCTTGGCGAAAAAATGAAAAAGTGTCGCCAATTTTCATCCGCGTATTCACTACAATTTTTACTCTTGACTCTAAAATCACTGTTCCGCAAAATCAAATGAGTAATTTGCAGGGAGTTTCAATAACATTTTGATTGTCCACTATGCTGGATTATTTATTTCCAAAATGCACTTTGAGGCATTGAATTGGTGTGTTTCATATATATATATATATATATATATATATATATATATATATAT
>BMAW01102890.1:1019-23724 GCA_019974015.1 Nephila pilipes
AAAAAAAAAAAAAAAAAAACTATTGAGTGAATGTTATTTTTTAAGAGGTGTTTTATTAATTTAGTTTTTGACAAGGATAAGTAATTTTAAATATATGAACGATGTTTTATTTTGATTTCACTATTTTGAAATAGAAAATGATCTATTTTGTGTAAGAATTTAAAGTTAATGAATGTGCTAGCTTTTAATGAGTGTTTATGGATTAAACGGTTTGAATCTTAAGTGTGCCAACAAAAGTTTTTATGTTTATGTGATCTTTTATGATGAGAAGAATAATTGATATTTCAAGGTAATATGCTCAACGAATTTTATTTTGTAATGATGTAGGAATATTTTATTATATTTTGTGATGATTGGGAATATAATTTTGTAAGGATTTTGGAATATATTGAATTAGGAATGTAAAGATTTAGGGATACAATTTTGTAATGATTTATTTTGTAAGGATTTATTTAGGAATGTGCTTTTGTAAGGATATAAGAATGTGATTTTGCAATGATTTAGGAATGATCTTTTTGTAGGAATTCTTAGATTTGTGTTTTGATGATTGTGTTATGTTAAAGAATTTCTTTGTTTCATGTGTGAACCTTTTTGAGTCTATAAGAGTTAAGCATATTCTATGAAAATGAGAATATCGAAAGGAGAATTAATATTTTAAATATGTAAAAAATTAAAAAAAGGAGGAAGAAGAAAAATTAATATTTACAACTGTATGAATTAACCTTTATGAGGATACAGATATTCGATGTTTTGAAGTATGAAAATAGTAATTTTTGTTAGATATGAGTACTTTTTAAATTTGTTTATGTGGTAATCGATGCTTGAAATTATATTTGATAAGAAAAATATGTGTATGAGTTCAATATTTTGAAATAAGAATTTTTTGTTGATATCTCGATATGAATATATGAATGTGTTTATGTAATTTTTTTAAAGAAAAAAAAGAGAGGTGATGTGTATGTAAGCATGCTAAAAGATGTTGAGAAGTAGTATTTTAAAGTGTTTTGTAATTTTAGTATTTTGTTATGAAAGAGAAATAATATTTGAACTATATGATGACTAAGATTTTTGTTTTGAAGCCTTAAATTAGAATTATTACTTAAGAGGAGAAAGATTTTCTTTATATGTGCGTTGTGGAATGAAAGATAATTTGTTGTGAAAGGTAGATATAAGGGTGATTATGTAAAATGATTTGTGCATGATTACTGATATTTTATCTGTATACGGTAATTGATATTTGATATTTTAGGTAATTGAGGAATTTGAGTATTGATGTTTGTGTACAATTATCGATATTTGCTATTTTAAGTATTTGAAGAACTTAAGTATTGATGTTTGTGCATAATTTGATTTTTGCTATTTTAAGTGTTTGAGGAATTTAAACATTGATATTTTTGTGTATGATAATTAATGGTTTAAAGTGTATCAGTTATTAATGATTTTGTGTTAATTGTAACTGCACAATTGGGACAATTGTATATCAGGTTGGCCGAACTGTTAACTTCCCTACTTAGAGCCTGCCTCTAGAGGGCGTTCATTTGTAAAGGGAAAAGTGTGTGATGTCACACGATCCCCTCAGACGGGACCTGACCGAATCTCCGAGAGGAGCTGTTGTAAATGAGCGGTAGCAAGTAATGAAATAAATATTGTTGTTGTTATACAACCCGATGTGTTTTTTGTCTAAGGATAACCGTGAACTGAAATCTGAGGTGATGATAGTTAGTAATAGGTAGTTTTAGTTAATGACTATTTAATATTACTAACTAGTCTATTAACAACAATTTGCAAATCGAGATCGAGAAATTCTACTGTATTAGAATTAAAATTAGTTTTTAATGAGTTGAGGTAATCCGGGTAAAATGAAACACTTAGATTAAATTCTTCAGTTTTAGCCAAAATAATTAAATCATCATTTAACTATAAAGAAAGTAAGAATCATTATGAATGTATTTCATAAAAATAAATGTAAAAATTCGTCAGGCAATTACTACTAGAACCTCCACGAGGCCTTAATTTGCTTATAAAGAACCTGTCCAAAAACTATAAAATTATCTTTTAATACAAGTGTAATAAGAGTATTGAATTTTTTCGTCTAATTGTTTGATTAAAATGATATTTATTGTATAAAATTGCAAGAAACCTAATTAAATGTTGAATATGTATTGAGTTAAGAAGGTCATCAAAATCATATAGTCATGTATAGAGAATACTTCTCGTTCCTTCATGATTTTGACAATTTCAATCATAGTAGTTTTTTCTAGATTATCAATAGACTTTTGAAGAATCGATTTTAAAAGTATGCTAGATCTGGTGATATAGATGTTATAGCTATTTGTAATACTTCGAAATTTGACCGGATTTTTGTGAAATTTTGGCGTTAAAAAGTCTATGGAAATTTAATATTTATTAAATATAAGCCCAATTTCTTATTAAATGCTGAAATACTGTTATTTATTTCTGTTTAAACATATTTGAATATCTGGAAAGCACTATTATTCAATACAAATTCACTCAATAAATTATAACAGTAAAATTTGGTAATAATTGCATAATTTGTAGGAACTTTATCTACATAAACGACAACAATAATATATATATATGAATTCCTTTATTATCTTTTAAATTTGGTATTTTTAAAGACAATTACTAAATTTCTATATGAAGTTTTGTCCCATAAAAGAATTATAATTTTAAAGATTTATGTTTCAATTACTTAATGCATTTGTCCAATCGGTGATTACATAGTTGGAAACATTTTTATAATTTATATTGATGGTTGATAGCTCTTTGCTCCTGTTTGACATTTTCAACATCATCATATCGTTTTCTGTCAAAATCTTCCCGGATGACTGTAGGACTGCAACAATTTTATTTGTGAGGTAAAACAGAAAAATAGACACACAATGTTACTTAATCAGATGATAATTTTATTTTTGAGAAACGTAATTTAAATCAAATTTTTTAGATTATCATTCTTTACTGGAAGTGTTGAAAATGTTCGCCACCATTTTGAATGCAAACGGGTACATGTCGAACCAAGTTTTTTGGCACATTTCGCAACATTGCTGGTGTTATTGACGAGATTTTTTGAGTTTTAATTCGTTTTATACTTTGATGTTTGCTGGACTTATATGGAAAAACCTCTCTTTGAGATAACCCCACACAAAAAAATCTCCCACGTTAAGTTCTGGTGACATTGGTGACTAGAGACTTACTCAATTTAAAGTGTAATCAAAGATTTCCTTAAGCACTTTCATTGTTAGGTTTTACATGTGTGGAGTGGATCCGTCTTGCTGAAACTAGCAGTAACTGTCCTGTATCTCAAGTGAAACAATAAAAGTTTGAATTATGTCCAGGTACACTTCAGAATTCAATAAAAACAAATAATTATTTCATGCAGATGATTTTTATTGTTGCCATTCAAAATCTTACGAAACGAGCTTTCAAAAATAATGAAACAAATTTAAAAAAATAAACGTTGAAAGAAACAGACGATTGACTCAAATCCTTTGTGCAGAATCGGATTAAAAATTAATAATGATGTTCATGAGAATTTATGTTTAAAAAACGAGGTTGCGTTTTTAGAAAATGGAAGAAAAAAAAATCAATACACGCACATTTAATACTATACACAAAAAATACTTAAATAAGTAATGATGTTGAAAGTTTTGCTAGATATATCAAAGATGTGGATAATACAAATAACAAACGGGTTCTCTTTTAAATTGATCACCCTGTATATATATATATATATATATACTCGAACATTGTAAGTCAAAAAATACTTCTTTGGTGATTAGTGCGCTAAAATGTAATACGACACACACATATCACACCGTTTTTCTACTCAATTTTCCATTCAATATAGACATTTGTCGGAACTTTGCACTAATCTTTCAATGCACCGACGACAGAAAATTGCTTCTTTGACCTGAAGCCAGCTCAAAACTGCAGTCTGACCCTGTCCAAGTTGGAAAATTGTCATCCACTCGAAATATTTTTGAATTTGTCGAATACATGAATATCATCTGGTGCTAGATCGGAACTGTACAATGGATGCTGCGATACCTCCCATTTAAAACTGCGTTGCAAACCCTGTGTTGTACGTGCCTAGCGTGTTTTTGCATTTTTTTGTGCAAAAGGGCAACGTCTTTCCTTAACATTTTATGTCTCTTGCTTTTCACACCTTTTCGGAAACATCTTAGTGTTTCAGCATTAACGATGTTTCCCTTCTACATAAACTCGGTTTAAACAGCTCCTTTAGCAATCGAAAAAATCCTAGAAACGATTTTACCCGCTGATGGGAGAACTTAGGATTTCTCATGCCCGATGTGCTTACCGTTGTTGAACTTTCTTCCAAGTCATTCCGCTTTTGTTAAGTCTGTGCTGCCATCTTTGAATTGCTTTCATTATTTCACAATCGCTGAATGTGGCAGTGCATATGGCCCATGCACTGCCGATATTTCATAAAAATCTCTGCCCTCATGGTACTTTTTATTAACAAAAAACTTATTATTCAACGTAATTAAACGTTGAGGTAAGTTAACAACTGATGCGCCATTTTTTTCTCGTATGACACGGCAGCGTTTGCCACTATCCAAATGAAATTGCTGTCTTTAGAAGCCGTGATACTTTAATTATCGTCTGCTTAAGCTTTGCTCTAGTTACACGAGGCTGCTATCAATGTTGGGAATATGTAATTTGCTTTTTGAACGACCATTGTTCACCATTCATTTGTTTTCTGTATTTAGTCTTCTCTATATGGTTCACTTTCTATATTAATTCAGAGCAAATTTTATAAGAAATATAGAGATCTGCAAGAAAATACAAAAAGAAGTTGAGCCAAAACAAAATGAAGTCGTTATATCGAATGAGCGTTCATAGATAAAGCCTTGAACATGGTCTAACTTTATATTAAAATGCCTCGAGTTAACCTATCATGAATGCGTCACATGAATCAAATCTTATTTTTACTTTCCATTAACAAAGATAAACAAATACATTTATAAAAACCAAGAAGAGGCAGAAAAAGTACATCTTCACGAAAAAGTATTTTTTCCGCTTATTCGGAACCAGAAGAAAAACTTTCTAATTCCAGCTAAAGGAACAGCTGGATCGTTTTTCAAAGAAGTAGATTAAAAATTGGATCGGCAGGCTTGAAAGATTAGGATGTTTTTCTATCAATTTTTGATGGATCTTCTGTGCGGATTCCCGATTACGTCAGGATTCTGGTGAGGAAACTGAATTTTCTGTTAACTGAAAGCTTTTCTTTGAAGAGTTGAAGAGTAAGATTTAAAAAAAAAACGTAGTAGTTACTTATCAAAATTTAGAACCATTTCCTTCTACTTTTTCTGAATAGTTAATGGTAAAATTCGATTAAAAGTACTCAAAAAATGCAAGCAAATTCTTTGAAAAAAGTACCAGTAAATTTCTTATAAAGTATTTTATACTCTTATTTCACCAATGCAAGTTTTTCAGCATTCTTCACGTACGAAATTATTTGATTACATGAAAGAATATGGCGCCTAGGCTTTTATTGAAATGAAAAATTTCAACAATGATTCTAATATAAAATTTTAGTCGTCGTTTTTTTCGAAAACGATATCTCTATCCACAAATGAAAATCGTCTATTAATATTTATGTAGTAATATTTTTTGACTAAACTGACTGAAACTCTGTAGATGGCAGCACACGATTACTCATAGAGGGTAATACAAACTCATGAAATCAATGAGAATGATGAAAAATAGTTGCACAAACAAAGTAGTAAGCAATTACTGACTGTTTAATTGTTTATCAATGTTGCCTTTATTACCAGCAAAGAACTATTGCGACGGACTTAGTAATTTTGATCATCAGTTAAGTGACAAAGACGACACGTGGGCAAATGTCCCCTCTTACAAACTTCAACATCACATGAAAGGGATGTCTTGGAACCAAGACAGATTTTACGTCCAACAGCCTTTCTACACGGTAGGTTTTAAGTGATATCTGGACACGAACCCACGACCTGTCTGTTCATGACTATATATACTCCACTACTATGATTGCATTAGGAGAATGACGAAGATATAGATTCTGAACAGTTGTAATATGTTGCTACGAGGTCTACCTAGAAAGTAAAAGGATTGACTTAAAAATGATATTTATTGACGATTTATGGCAAATCTTTTGCCTGTTTCCTTCAATGCATTTCCCACTGTCATTTGGCATTGTTTGCAAGCTTCCTGTGTTTTTGAGTCGAATAAGCGATGATGAGTGTTTACCTTTAGCGTTGTATAGTAAATGTGTATAAAATCAACATATTTATATACTTAATTTCATTAAAATATATTCCGGTATTTCTGGACATAAACTACCCAAAGAGAAAATTATCTTCAGGTTATTATCGCGTAATGGTAATCAGTAGGACACAAAATGAGAGAGAGAGAAAAAAAGAGAGAGGGGGAGGGGTATATATATGTACAGAGAGAGAGAGAGATGTATATTATATTTCTCATTTCTATATTTAAATTAATCCCTTTCTTGTGTAAAATATGCCCCATATTTCGTCTTCTGTACTGTATCGTTAAATGGTTTCAGAATGTTACACTTTCTAGTCAGAAATGACGCATTTTCGGAAAATTCCTAGCTTGTAAGAGTACGGTGCTATAAACGGATATTAGTGTTACAATGACGCAAGCTTTCAAAAGAAATTGGAACAATTTTCTGTCTGGAAATGTGTTCAAAATTTAGGTCAGGTACTGGTGTCGACAACCTTATATTATGAAAGTCCTTCTTCGGGTGCAAAATGTGTTCCATGTTTCGTGGTCTGTATTGTAATGCTAAATGCGTTGGAGAACTTTACACGTTCAAGATAGAAATGACACGTTTTCAGAATGCTTCTAGATTCTTAAGTGTACTGTGTTAGTAACGGATGTTCGTGTTTCAATGACACAAATTGTCATAAAAATTGGAACAATTTTCTGTCTGAAAATGTGTTCAAATTTTGGTTCTGGTCCTGGGGAACACAACCTTATTTCTGAACATTCTTCTTCTGGTGAAAAATATGCTCCATTCATCGTCGTCTATACTGTAATGCTAAATGGTTTTAGAACGTAATACGTTCAAGTCATAAATGAAGCATTTTTCGGAATGTTCCTGAATTTTAAAATTACTACCTACCATACGGATGTAAATGCTACAGTGACACAAGCTTCCAAAAAAAAATTGGAACAATTTTCTGTCTAGAAACAGTTTTAAATTTCGTTCTGGTTCTGGTGAAGACAACATCCTTCTTTTGGAGTAAAATGTGTTCCATATTTCATCGTCTGCACTGTAATGCTAAATGGGCTTAGAACTTTACACGTTCAAGTTAGAAATGACACGTTTTCAGTATGCTCCTAGATTTTTATGTGTGCTGTTTTATAAACGGATGTTCGTTCTACAATGACACAAACTTTCATTAAAATTGGAACAATTATCTGCCAGGAAATGTGTTCGAATTTTCGATCTGGTCCTGGTGAAGACCACCTTAATTCTGAACACTAATGAACCACATTTATTTGAACTTCAGCAATCTGTTCCTGAAAATAAAAATGAGCTGAATTTTCCTCATTAAGTTCACGTGTCTCTATAAATCTCTTCATAGATTCCAAGGACACTTGGTGAAGAGTTCTTAATCCAAGATAAAAGTTGATAGGGGAAAATGCCCTTTTAAAAGAAAAATAGCCCGGCATTAAGATTATTAGACGGGAATTTAGAACAATAAAATCTCTCTTCAGACTCATTACCGGTTGCCACAAATCGGATGAACTTCTATTAACTTTCCACAACTCTTTATTGGATAAAAGAATCTTTCACATCGTGAAAATGGCTCATTTTCCCTTTGGAATGTCATTTACTCAAATGGAGGTTGTTCTTTATCATGTTACTCGTACAAAGGACGAGTGAAAGATGCTTCTTGATTTCGTTTATGAAAAAAAAATGGGAAATTGGTGTACTTTTAGCATAGTTTTGCAATTGAAATAAAAGTGGAAAGTCAGAACAAACGATTGTAATAAATGTTTTATTTTGTGATGATATCTTATGCCAAAAAACAGTAATTATAAAGCTTTGTCTTTTCATTTCTAACAGTTAAAGTTTCATTTTTTTTACACATGTAGGTAGAAAATGTTATCCAAATTATGCATATTGAACATTTATTTCACTCAATTTACAATAGTTAAGATAATGTAGAGTATAATATTTATAACTTTTTTGAATTCCTATTTTTTATGAATTTAAATGTTTATAATTTATACTAATTTTTTAATTGATTGATTTCAGATTTAACGTTTGGGAATTCAAATTTTTAATACTAATACTAATGATGATGATAATGGTAACAATGATGACCATGACATTGATAATGATAATGATTATGACGACGGGGATATTGTTGATGGTGATGTTAAAAGTAATAAAAATGATGATGATGGTAGTCTTAGTGGGACACGATTTATTTTGTTCATAATTTACAAAGAAAAAAGTACAGCGATAATATAGAGTATAACCGCATTAAGTCAAAATATGTATCATAAAACTCCAACAAGTCTTCCATTCAAAAATAAGCCTCCTCCTTTTTAAGTAGAGTTGGAATTGTTTTTCCTTTTCGAAAATATCCCCTTTTCCGCATTCTTTCATCATTAATTTTAAAATTTATTCTCTTAATGCTGAACAAAGGACTACAAATCGGAATACTTTTCTCTCCATTAAAAACACTGGAACATTAATGATACTTTTTGATATGATACTTAAACGGAACATTGGTTCTTCAGATTGCTGTGTAAACTGAAATCGCTATGCTTTTGTAAGAAAAATGTGTTAAATGTGAAAATAGAACAAAACCGATTAAATATATGTGTAAATTACTCATCTGTATGTAAATCCATAAAGTAGCATTTAAAAAGACATTGGTATTTATATTGCACCCGTTTTCGACTTCGGAGTTATCAGTAATACCTTTTCTATATTTACGAATGCAATACCTCTAGAAGATGTATTGCTGTATGGTTAAAAATTGGCCCCAAAATCTCAGAACGAGTTTGTTACAAAAAATTGTAGGATGTTAAAATTATATTTTGATTTACTGTCTTTCAGAGATTAGCATATTTATACTATTACTCTCTTATGAATGAGTCAATCCTATTGTTTTTCTTGTGTAAAACGCGTTTGTTAAGAAACTCATTAACCTGAATTATTCGAAAAAGTTCTTACTTTGTCAAGTCAAGGCTTATTGTTTTGTTTCAAATGACATCGAGAACACAATTCTCATAAATATTTTCCAAGACAAGCTGTAGTTTCTAAGTGGAACTTTGTGTATGAAATGATTTTAAAGTCAATTTCTACTTAGGTCAATAAAGAAATTTTTTATTTTAGTTACTTTTTATTATAAAAATGACAATTAATATAATTATGTATATACATATGATAGAATCACAATATTAAGTGGCAAAAGAAATTTTTTTCCAGCTAACTACACGCTTCGTCACTGACAGTATTTATTCCTAAATTTATATCCTGCTAAATATCGGCGATAGAGAAATTTTTTTCTCCCGTATAAAACTAAAATTAATTACTTGAAAATCAAATTTAAAAAAAAATTATGCTTCGGTGAGATTCGATCCGAGGGCATGCAGATTCTACGCCGATGCTCTACCGACTTTGCCATTGCAAGACAAATGACAGAGTAGAAGCATTGGTTTGTTTCTTAATTCATACGGTAAATTAAAAGGTCGGAATACAATTTAACCCAACCACCCTTGGCGACAAGACTTATTTAGCGGTATTTTGCCAAATGTGGCTACCCTGTTCCACTTCGTGGACTTAAGGTTCTGCAAAAAAAAAAAAAAATCGCCATGTTTGGCAATTTTTGAAATCATGCCAAGTGGTTGGGTTAAACTGCATTTTCGCTAATTAAGCTTAATTAATGAAATAATATTTAAGAAAACTGTATTAACTTCAAGTGTCATCCACTACAAATTTTAAAAAATGTATTTGAACTCGAGTGGATGAATGAAAAATATTTTATTAACGATTGAAAATTTGAACAAGACATATAAATATATATAGGGAGACTGTGAACTAATAGAAGGAATTTAAAAAAAGGAATACCACCTTCCAGTAACTCAAATAAATTCTTTTCTTTTCATAAATTTTAATCTTATACAACCGCTCGCATCATATTTTCAAAACTCTTAGTTTTTCTTATGCTGAATCAAAGCATAATAAAACTGTTGTAACAGTTCTTGCGGTTACGATTCTAGTGGTACAGGCTCAGTTTATTTCACAACACCTGTATTATAATGCTAAATTTGTTTTAAACTTTACCTATTCAAGTAAAAAAATTCGAAGCCTTAGGATGTTCTTAAATTTTAAGAATTCTTTCTCATAAACAAATGTATGCATCATAAATGCATATAACAATTGCAATAGTTTGCTACCTAAAAATGTATATGAATTTTGTGTCGAAGTCTTTCACATAAAGTAAAAATAACTTTCATATAATAAAATAAACCACATTTCATATAATAAATCAAATCATCCTCAATTGGAGAGATTTTGGTACGAGACTATTAGTTCGGTGTTGGTTGAATAGGGGAATCTATCTAAGATGTTATCAAGAAGAGCACTTATTTCTCAGACATTATCCTGCAAAGCTGTCTAATAAATAGTTGTGTGAGATATGACCAGTGTCTCCGTTTGTAGCTTATTGACTTTTAGTGTTAGTTATATTTGATTGAGTTGTGGCACAAGAATTGGGTAGTGCAAAGCCACAGTTGTAGTTTTCTTTCCTTGCTTCCACAAATTTTTTTTTTATCTTGCCCTAACTCAAGCATGTCAAATACGCGATCCAAATCGAATATCTTTGTGACCCATCCTACACAGGAGTATCAATCAAATATTTCCTTAAGAATAACGTTGCTTAAGTTTTGAAATTTATAATTATAAATAATTATTGTGGGTGAATAACAATCACCAATAAATTATTACCAATCGAGCGGAATCGAAGCACTATTTCGTACTCCGATACTTGCGAATGTAATAGAATAATTCCTATCCTGTCATTAGTTTTTATCCTATTGTCCTGCTAAGTATTTTTAGAACAATTTGGAAGGTTGCGGTGGTTACGTGGCGGCTTTCTTCAACAACAAATCCAAAAGTTAAACCCCCTTAATAGCAAATCCTACAAAAATGTCTCTTTTTTTTCTACACAAGTTGATAAAGACGCAGCAAAAAAACGACCAATCATCAACATTTCATCCACACATTGTTGTGACATTGGGCTATTCCCGGTTTCTCTTCACTAACCTTGCGGTCTTTTAATTGAGATTGATTGCTTTTTCTAAACAACCTTTGCCCAACCAAAAATGAAACGTGATTATGTCAAGCAGGTAGAAATGAAGTGAAGCGGGTGAGTTAGGAAATATATAAACTGAGACTGAGAGTAGCGAGAGAAGGCTGTAGGAGAAGTGAAGCTGAAGCTATAGATAAGCAGAAGGAGAAATAGAAAGAGAAGTTGAATTAAAGGGTTAGATTAAAGATTATTGCAAGACGTTCCTTTACTGCTGTTTTCAACAGTTGATCCAGAGTCTGAGTTGCAGTCGAGGAAGGATTAGTGGTAAGAGTCTGTTAGATTTCTATTGGTGAGTTAAATTGAGGTTAATAGAAATATTCCCCTGGAGAGCATAGTGAGTTGTTGTCATAGTAAATATATGTTAATAAATTCCGTATAGATTGTTCTAGTGTCTCTTTGATTATTGTGTCGTGGTGTTTAATAATTGAATCTAGTGATGGCACAAGATGAAGCCCGGGTCGGGTGGGCGTCACAGGGTTCAAAACTGTAGCTGGCATTCCAAGATGAACTCTTCCTCCCCCTCCACGGGGTAAGAAAATATCTAATACCGAAATAGTAACCCAAAACTTGAACATTAGATGGTAGCACAGTCAATAACTACTGGTTGCCTATGATACCTAAACCATAAACTTGCCTTTCTGTATCTAACCAAGACAATCGCACATGAATCACAACTAATGATACTGCGACTACAGAGCACGAGTCAAAGAGAAACGCCACTCCAACTCGAGATAGCCGATGACGTCAAGTGGAAATTGTCTAAAACGAAGCTCAATTCAACAGGGGAATGAGTGTAAGAGTTTATTGGCGCAAGAGCCACATGTGGCTATGCTGCGCTAAACAAGATTTAACTGTGGTCTAGACACCACATCTAATCTCTATGGGGTCGGAAACATTAAGCACCGAATTAGAAATACAGAAAAAGTGTCCAGGCTTTAAACAGTGACGATGTAATTTGTAAGAATTAGGATCCGACCCTGTGTCTAGTCGATGGTTCTTCATTATGGATCGTATCCCGGTAAGAGTAATCTGATATTTTATAGAAATTGCTGGTAATATTGAAGAACAGTGAGCTAGTTGAAAGCATTCCCCGTTTTAGAGAAATAATGAATAAGACTTTGAAATGTAATTGAAATTATTTTATATGGCTATTTTAATTACTTTACATGTGCTTCCAATTAATTTGAACTGAAGATTTGAGATTAAACTAACATTTAAGAAGACACACGCGTCGGGAAATAGAGGTACTCAACAACCCACTTTTCCAAATTGCGTTATTTTGTCACATACATTTACGACAAACTCTTAAAATGGATCTCATAGAATTTTACCTGCTTCCTTTTCTACTTCCGTGACCAAAAATGGTCCCGTTGGCTAGATCGACGCCGCTGTCTTCGCTGGGCGTGTGCATGTCTTCCGGATGATCACGTTCATTGGGAACCGTCAAGTGGTGTTTGTCCTGTTGCTGTCTCCTCCTCGTAGATGTTCGGAAGGTGTTTCTAGGTGACAACACCCTAAAGGCTTCGCCCTGGAAATAGATAAAAGACGTGATGGCTAAGTGGGTTAGATGATAGGCTAGTTGTTTACAAGAAAGGGAGAAAGAAAGCTGAAAATAAACTGTTTTTACTCGTAGTTATTCTTTATACTTAAAAAGAGCTTATGTTTATTTTGCTTATGAAATATGTATATGTATTATTTTATGTCAATTTTCGAATAAATAAATTTTAACCAAATAACAATTTGTTTTCTTAATTTTCTCAGTTTTATTTGTAAGTATTACCTCAGTAAGTAACTTTTTAAAATGGAATTTGAGCGAATGGACATTTTTTATTTAGTACCTTAAAGGGACTTAGTACCTTTGTACCTTCAAAAATTCAAATTTTCAAACTTATTTTCAAAAATTAGTTTGGAATATTAGGAGCATTTTAAAGCAAACAGTGTCAAAATCCGACAATTATTACGCCCTGTACAATAAAAAATGTAAATGTCTAAAGTGGCTTGTTCTATGTAATGCAATGTAAACAAATCTCTTTTTCTCAGTTTCTTATTTTCACACTTTCCCACAGGATTAAAAGAAATATTTTTCATGTAGAGCTTTAATATTTTACCGGAGAATTGTACTTGTATCTCAGTTTTGTGAATGGGATGATTAGATTTTATTTTATAGCATGATACATGAAAAAAAGTTACTAATTCCAAATTTTATAACTTTTTTTTAATTTTTTTAAATATAAGATAAATTTAAAATTTGAGATTTCCGGAATAAGGTCATTATTTAACTTTAATTTGGTATAAGAATTATGGTTCTACTCTATATCTTTTAAATGTTATCTTGTAGGTAACTTAAGGTAAACTAATTTATTCTTTTAAATTATTGTACGCATATTTAATGTTGTTTAAGAAATTATGTTAAGTTACTAGCAAAATTTCACCTAATATTTTAAACTATACACTTTATTACACAAAATGGCAAAATTTCATATTAATATGAGGTAAAATTGTTGATTTATGAGGAATCGAAAAAAGAGTGTGTCAAAATGTTCTACTTTTGATTTCGAAAGGTACTAAGTTCCCTTCAAGAATGAATATTATTTATATTTACATATCGAGTGGTTAAAAACGACGCTCATAAGAAATAAAATCTATAAATTTGACTCTGAATTAACGGAATGAAAATTAAGAAAATATTCAAGTGAACACTGAAGTCATTATCCTTTATTAGAAAATTAATTTTTTTGAATTTCTCACTGAAGGAAACTTTTGAAAAAATTTCCCTTGGGTTTGGAAGAGTTCTCAATAACTTTTGAATACTATGTTGATCTTTGCATTCTCGAATTATTTGTTAGCTGGAATGTACTCGACAATCCTTTTTTATTTTCAGAACGTTATATATGTAGTGTTCCATCAAGTCGTTGTTCCTTTCAAAAATACTACGTGGTACCTATGGTACTCTGAGATAGTATAACCTTTTCATTCAAGAATATCTTCCCAATTGGTTTTTCAAATGACTGAAATGATTTAAGGGCTTTTACTTTGTTTTCCGTATGTACTTCTTTGTACAGAATATATGCAATAACTGAACAAATCTACAAAAGACCATTTGGCGATGTTTACTCAGTCATTGGCGGCTTATCATGGGATCTATCAACCACCATTTTACATTAGAAAAATGATTTATTTATCACTATATTCAAGACATAACATACACTTTCTTGCATAACATACACTTTCTTTCCTGTGTTTAATACATCATCTAATGTTATTAAACACAGGTTGGTTGAAATTAAATTGACGGTATTCAGAGGTCCGCAGTTCCTATTATACTGAATGGATTCCAAACGAAACTTTAAGCATGCATTATGTAGATAATGGGGCCGAGGTTCAGCCAGAAAAAAATTGTTAAAACTTTTGCCAATAGAATACACTGCAATCAACTAAATGATAAGTTGATTCTAAATTTAAAAAAAAAATATTCGGGCATCCCACCCCTAGGAATTATATGAGGGGACAGGTCCTCCAGGTGGGGGACTAGACAGGGGGCTAGCAACCCCACCCCGGAAAAAAACTCTGTTATAAAATCCAAAGACTGAAGAAAGATGCCTAAGGAAAACAAGTGACAATAAACAAACAAATCGAAAAACTTTAACCAAGAACAGGATGACACGGAAAGGAATTCTGAGGATGATCAGAACCCATCCGGACCTGTCACACTAGTGAAGAATTAAAATAGAAGAGAAAAAAGGCAGAACATAACATCAAGATGATAGTTGGAGTGAATTATCATAATTAACGTTTGGATTGAAGTTAGTTGGAAATGATTCTTGATTAGATGAGTAGGAATCGAATCTACTATAAGCTAGATGTGGTTGAATCGGAACGAATGATTTGGTAAGCCAAGACTTTATTATTTAAAAGTAAACTGGGATTAATTGAGTTAAGAGGGTTTCAAGAAAGATTGATCTTACATAATTTTGGATAGTTAATGAACTGTGTTACTGTAATGTATCTTCAGTTGGAACTTTGAACTTATTTACTATTTAATTTGAAATAGATATTTGCAATTCCATTCGGATTTGCTCTAGTATGATCCAAGATACAGGCCCCTGAGTATTTCTAGTTAAATATCAACTACCGTGTAATAGTTGATCAAATGTAAAAGCAAATTTTGCTTAATTTACTTTCGTGGATATTTAATATGTACTGAAGACTTTCTTTTCATTCAGTTTTATTACAATGTGTTAGCCTATCTTATTACCGTCTGCAGTTTATGTTATAAGAATTATAATTAAAAGCATATTTTTCTCAAAACGGAACGAGTTTGTAAAATAGTAATTCTTTAAAATATTTTAAACAGTTCAAAATATAGTTTTGATCAACTTGAAATTATTTAAAAAATCACCATTACTTTATCCAGAAATATCAATGATAGCTGAAATTTTATGGATGTTTCGAAAATAAAAGCAGTTAGGACAGTGTTATGAAGCTGTGACGTTAGGCTATTCGTAATTTTCTCATCACTAATCTTGGGAACTTTAATTGAGATTGATTGCTACAAATAACAATTTCTTCCCAATCAAAATGAAACGTGATTATGATAATTAGAGGCAGGTAGAAATAAAGTAAAGTGTGGTAGATATGAAGGTATATAAGCAAAAGGAAGTTTAATGGATAAAGGCTGAGTGGGACTAGCGTTGTGTGTATGCCTTAAAAGCGATAGATGACATCAAGAGTTGCTACGGGTGATAGTGGTTGCAGTAGATTCAGATTTCAAGTAAGCCTCAACTGGAGAGATATTGGTAAGAGAGTATCAGTTGGGTAACAGTTGAATGGGGGAATCAATCTAAGGGGTCACCCAGGAAAAAAAACATACCTTAGTCATTATATTAAAAAGCTGACTAATAAATAGTTGTGCGAGATCAGTGTGTCCTTGAGTGGGTTATTGACTTTTAGAGTTAGTTGCATTCGTCTGAGCTCTGGCACAAGAGTGGGTAGAAGAAGTGCTTTGCCACAAAGTCTCATAACTTAATATGAATAACTTGATAAGTTATAAAGGTTGTTGTAAAATAAAGACCACCTGCAAGTCACACAGAAATACTTCTTTTATTTCATCAGATCAGTTAACGCGAACATTGCTTCAGCGATAGAGTAATAACAAATCACAGATTACATGCGAGTAGAATTGTGCAAATACTTAAACAGAAAATAATACTAACAAACTGAAATTAAATAGCTACCAAGGATATAAAGTGTCCTAAGTCTAAAATCACTCTATTTTAAATTCAATCCATTTAACAGCCTCAAAGATGGTTGCTGAAAATCCTCTTTACGTTAATTTCGAATCAACTATCTCTTTCTTTCGACTGCTTCCAATATTACCGAAAATTACGAAGAAAATTCGGTTTAACACATCGATCAATAACTCCTGAGTCTAACATGGAAAACAACATTTTTTTTGCAAATTTTTTTTTTATTCATCAACATAACACCTTTTGTTAATCACCTTTTAGGGTGATACAATCATTACAACGCTTTTCCAAATCTTTTTTTTTCTTTTTCCCCCAAAAAAATCCCCCCCCCAATTTTTTTTTTTTTTTTTTTTTTTTCTTAAGAGATCTTTTTTGTGGCGAGTAAATAGCGATAAACAGCTTTCTGAATCATCGACTCGTTGCTGTTTTTGTTCCATCGAAAGCAATTGCGGCACCCACTTGGAAAAACCTTTTTCACTTCACTTCAAAAAACCTTTTTCAGTAAATACACTTCCATATGATATCTGTGTCATCTCAGCAATCTCACGGAGCTTCACTTTACGATCTTTCATTATAATTTTTGTCACTTCACTCACATTTTCCGGTGTAACGGCTTCCACAGGTCTACCCGAGCGTTCCGCGTCATTTGTGTCGGTACGACCACGTTTAAACTCGGCAAACCACCGACAAATCGTTGCTTTTGATGGACAAGAGTCCGGGTAACATTTTTCAATCCATTGTTTCGCTTGCACGGTGTTTTTACCCGTTAAAAAACAATGTTTTATCAGAACACGAAACTCGATTTTTTCCCTTTTTTAAACAAACTACAAAACGACTTTACTCCAACCTCGATAACTCAGCTGTTTCTGGTCCGATCGACTTAAAATTTTGACACGTTTCAAGCAAAGGTTAGTACTCTAGAAAGACCTGGTTACTGGTTTACTACGAGCGCCATCTCTGGGTTAGTCTCGGGAGTTATTGATCGATGTGTTACATCAGCAATGTTCCTATTTACATAACTGATTATTGATTGTCTTATTAATGACATTCTTAGAAGCACCACGAAGGCTATTAGTGACTCACAGTGTAACTGGGCTTATGCATGTTAAACTGTCAAACCCTTCCGTTAACATGATGTGGATGATTGTGGGAGGTGCCAGCTCAGCTATCGTCCTCGCCATTTGACTGAAGTTCAGAATTACATGGTCCGTCGTCAATAGCCCTCGTGTTGCTTCTCAGTGCGTTGTTAATAAACAATCATTTTTGAAGGGTTACTGGTTACAGACCGCGTAAATTAGAGCCAATATTTAGCGACGAGAGAGAGACTTAACCATTGCCATGTTGACTGCATCGTTATAAAATGAGAATGAGTCCAATTTTATTTTAATATCGTGTTTACTGATAATTATAGTTGCCAGCTTCGTGACCAAATAAGTACAAAAGAAGTCTTAAGTTCAAGTTCTGATTCTTACAAAGACCTGCGGGCTAAATAAAATGGTTAGAGTTTATAATGAATGAAATCGCATTTGTTCACAAAGTACCCACGTTGTGTGTCACTGATTTATCGGTAGAATTATTAATAATTTAGGCTTTATTTAGAAGCATCACGAAGGCTTTTGGAGACGGACCTAATAATTTTTAAACATAATCAAGGAACGAAGTCAACATTTGACAAGGTACCCCATTATCTTAACTTCCACAGCATCGCAATGTGAGAATTTTGAACCTCGACACATTAATGATGCCTCAGAATTTCTATATGACAATTCTCAAGTGGAAATCATAGTTGAATCCATGAATGGAATCAAACAATGCCGACCATAAGTTCGATACCATGATCGCTCATCTACTGGATCGTAAGCATATTTACATAAGCAATTTCAGAAATTCATAGGGGCTCTAGAAAAAAATAGAATTAAGAGAATTAAGCGAGTTTAGCTTTTATTAACGTCGCACTAGAAGCAACACGAGGGCTATTGGCGACGGACCTCGTAATTTTGAACCACGGTCAAGTGACGAGGACGACACCTGAGCTGGCACCCCCTCTCCTAACATCCACACGACGCCAACAGGAGGATTTTGGGCCCCGAACAGATTTAAAGTGCATCAGCCCCGGCTAGACGGTGGGCCTTTGGCGGCCAAGGATCGAACACGCGACTGAACGAAAACCGCCGGTCGAGAGTCCACGATCTTGACCACTAGGCTACCGCGGCTCAGAGAATTAAGCGAAATCCTACTGATAAAACTAAGTAACTCAAAATTAAAAAAAAAAAACAACCACTGCAATAAACTTGGTCTATTTACAATTACCCATAATGTTAATGAAGGCCATAGACTTGATTCAAAACTTCTCTAAATTCCTTATAATCATCCGGTTTCATATCCAAATTGAAATCTCCTTCATAGACTTTTCCATAATTGTCACGTAAATAAAATTAAATTAAAGAAACGGGAATAAAATAAGGTAATTAAAATATATATCCAACACAAAATACCAGGTAGTCTTGGCGAAAAAAGCTCTTACTTATGACGCCAAAATGGTTACCTTACCTCGGAAACATAATCCTAGTGGGTTACCATATGTAATCCAACCGAGACAAAATGAAAGTGACTAGGACATCATTGACTCTCTTTCTAAAATAATATACTAAACTTTATGGGAAATAAGTTATTCTACGCAACAAAAGGTTGCTTTCCATTATAAGTAATGATGATCTGAAAGTCAAAAAATTGATTTTTGGAAACTATTTAGTACTACAGAGAAATGTACTTACTGTTGGAGACACATTACTGTCTGCATGTTCGGCGTGAATTTCAACAGCTAGCTTCATCGCCTCTTTGCTCTGAGTAGAAGAATATTAACTGATTAAAAATTTAATAGTTATAAGCATTTAGTTGGACTTATATCTTAACAAGATTATAAATGTGAAATATATTTGCATTATAAATATTTAAAATAGGAAAGTTAGGAGTAATTTACAGTAGAATATTTATTTTTAAAATTAAGAGTTCAAAGTAATTAACCATTTTCGAAAAAATTATTTAAACACACACAAGATTACTTCGAACACATAAAATTTGCTAATTCATGCAGAAATTATTAGCATATCATCCTCCTTTACAGTTTGGAAACCATTTTACAATTTATAATTTAAATTTTAAGAAAATATTTGATTTAACAGTAATTTTATTTTTAATTAATAACAATTACTTAATTTAGTTTAATGTTATAAAGATTTTACCCATATAATGCTGAAGATCTAATCAAATACTTTTTTATAGGTCTCAAGGAATGACCGTTTTAAAAGAAATAAATAAATTTATTTTGAAAAATAAAAAATTAATTTTTTTTAATAAATGTTCCATAAATCGCTATAAAGTGAGTGACTTTATAACTATTGAATAGTGGGAAAAATAATGATGTTTTCATACAAAAATGCTCTTATATAAAAACTTTTAAAATTTAATTTATTTAAAATTTACGTATATAAAAGCTGAACAATTCAATCTTGTTTCACAATGCACTCTAATGAGTAGTTTGTAAAATTGAAAAATTCAGTGATTGATGTATTACAAGAAAAATTTAATTTCCAATTTTAAAATTTCAATCTTTTTAAAAAGAAGATATTTTCACTTAGTGTCTTAAGGAGTTTAAGAATCTGTGTGACAACAATACAATCTACAGTAAAAATCCTATTCATTCATATTCAACAATTTATTCTAGTGAATTGCTTTTGCAATTTAAAGAATTACTGTTGGCATATTACAAAAAAAAAAAAAAAAAAAAAAAAAAAAAGATTTTCAATCTAACACCATGTCTATACCTTTACATTACAATATACTAAATATGTTCTAGAGGAATTTAAATTTTCGACAAAAATCTGTCTGCTAAAAATATTTTGGATGATACCGCGTTGTTCGATAGAAATCGCTTAAATATGATATGTATTTGTTATGTATTTAAAAAATTCCTTTATATATATATATATATACTAGGGCTTTACAAAAACTATCAATGTTTCAATTAGAATTAGATATTAGAAAATTGAAATAAGAATGGCCCCCGTTGAAAAATTTCCCTCATAATTTTTCCATACACTTTGAACTGTGTTTCAGTGTCAGTATCACTTTCATTCAAATATTTTATCTACATCTCCGTCAGCGGGAGCCTTGAAATTTTGTATAGCTGCTCAGTTTTGATGAAAACACAATATTTAATTATAAAATTACAAATTAAAGTTTTAAAATAATCTATGGTTTCCTAAATGTTTATGAATATAAAAATGAATAAAGTAGAACATAATATACATATTTTTTTTAAAATGCCAACACTTATGCGTGAAAAAAGAGCCAAATAAAAAATAATTCTGTTTTCAGCCTGTCAGAAATCAGTTAAAAATATACTCAAAATCCTAGTTTATTATCATAAAAAGTTTTCGGAATTCTCAATATATCTGAGTTCAATTTCGGTTTTTGGCCACGGTTAACCTAGTGTCCATGGTCTTGGACTCGTGACTCGAGGTTTCGTCGAATCGCGGGTTTGAACTTTCATGCCCTTAAATATCCACCGTGAAACCGGGGCTGAAGCGCGTTAAATCTATCAGAGCTCAAAGTCCTCCATTTGGCGGGGTGCAGTAGTTTAGAAGAGAGGCCAGCCCAGGTATCGTTAGTTTATTTTTTATTAACGTTGCACAAGAAGCAACACGAGGGCTATTGGCGACGGACCTCGTAATTTTGAACCATAGTTAAGTGACGAGGACGACACCTGAGCTGGCACCCCTCTCTCCTAACATCCACACCCAGCCAACGGAAGGACTTTGGGCCCCGAACAGATTTAACATGCATCAGCTCCGGCTACACGACGGGTCTTTGGCGGCCAAGGATCTAACCTGCCACTGAACCAAAACCATCAGCCGCTGGTCCACGACCTTGACCACTAGGCTACAGCTGCCCTTCCCGCTGAGGTATCACCCTCGGCATTTGAGCGAGGAGCATCAAAATTACGAGATCCGTCGTCAATAGCCCTCGTGTTGCTTCTAGAGCGACTTTAATAAAGTTAAACAAAAAAATTAATTTGGGTTTAAATCAATAATCTCCAACTGAAGGATTTTGTCCAAAAACAGAAGTATCTAGCGCAATGCAGTTGTTTAACAATACAAAAATTTTTAGTCAAAAAGTTTCAGCTGGATTCAAAACTCTTCAATAACATTTATGATGACGAAAAATTGTCTTTTTCGATACATTTTCCTTTAATTTCTTACCCACTGAATACATAATTATATTTGACTTTTCATTTTTTAAAACTCTTTTGCCACTTAGAAGTGTTTTCTTTTTAAAAAAATGTTTATATATATATAAACTGCTGTTTGTAGAAAATGCAACACCATGAAGATGTTGCTTCGTTCGGTTACGTGTGCTCACAAATTGAGCGTGATTCATCTGAAAGACA
Source organism: Nephila pilipes (assembly GCA_019974015.1). NCBI lineage: Eukaryota > Metazoa > Arthropoda > Arachnida > Araneae > Nephilidae > Nephila > Nephila pilipes. Next base: position 23,093 of record BMAW01102890.1, read on the forward strand.
ACTTGGTGCCAATCAGCTCGCCTGTCTCTGTGCTTTCAAGGCTTACTGCCGACTCGGCCGTCGTGGTTACTTAGAATCCACTATAAAACACCTTACGCACAAATCGCGCAGCAGACGCGACGACAATTGACGAGCCGACAATTGTACACCTGGCAACGGTAGACCAGCATTCGCCAGCTGCCTGGAAGCTATTATCATTCCGCCATATGCAGGTGAAGGTGTCGATCGTCGCGCTCTGACGTCATCTTCTTTTGTCGTCCAGTGCTGTTTTCAATTGTTCGGTGCTCGTCGTTCCACTGCTTCAAACTTCCGCATCACTGTGGAACCATTCCCCGCGCTGAAACACTGTTGCTGATAGAATCCTCCTTCTCGAAGGCCGATTATCCTCCTCGTTCTATCCATGGTGGCAATTTCTTATTCTTCCGTGGTGGAGGCGTACTCAGGTCTCACTAAACGTTGCCACCCATAAATAATCATGAACTTTTCAACGTCCGCTACAGCCCTTTGTTATACGCTTTCAGCATCCAGTTGAGGCGCTGCGCGCCGCGCATACGATAATCCCCTGAACTTTATTAATTGCATAATATCCTATAATTGACATTTTGCTGCAATTTCATTTGATTCTGATGATT
>BMAW01102901.1:1297-38984 GCA_019974015.1 Nephila pilipes
CTGTATGTCAAAGAAGCAACTGCTCTTTTTTTAACACTTCTTCCCTACGTTTCTGTTAACACAATTATAACGATAATTATTATTATATTATAAAAAGTCGATCACACTATTTCTCAAATTTCAGTGCATCTTCAGTTGCGTTATATATTTGAACAAGAAATAATGTTGTGACTTGTATGGTTGTTTTTACTCAGTTAGTGGGCCTACCTATAAGGGTGCGCGCATGACACAAAATATATTTGGAAAAAACGTTACTTATGTGGCTTTTGAAAAGACCGATTCAATCACACAATAATACAAAAATTAAAATAAGTAAACTAAAATTTGATTGAAGGAAGTTAGTTAAAAATGTCCTATGAAAATTTGACTTCTGCGAATTTAGTACAAGTCCTATCGTTTTTGAAAGCACCCCTACTAATCTGTGTTTATGTTACTATTTATGTTTGTTTTATTCATTTAATAATTCCATTAGCAATCAATATTAAATATTACTAATTATATGTACATTTCATTTTATCTTGTAAGCAGTGAATAATAATTAATTTACCCTGTCGCATTTCAAAATTTCATACAAACAAGTACGCATATTGTCTTTCATTATGAGAAGTCTATATGTAATAGGTAAAACTAGATATCAATTTTTTGTTTCCTGTGTATCTGATTAGCTAAAAAGTCACTATAAACTCTGCGAATCTAATAAATATTTGGCATTGTAATTTATCAATGTAAAAGTAATGTATTTTCATTTTATGTTCTAGGTTTAAACAGAAGTTGGAATAACAAAAGAAGAGATACTCACTCCGTTGGTTCCTAAGTAAATGCACTGAGAGAGAAAAATATATTCGTTATATATACTTAAGAGATGTAAGTAATCTAGTTCATTTTGGTTGATAATAGAACATTATTTATCACCATCGTAATTGATTTCATAATAGATTGTCTTGCGCAACCGAAATTTATTCCAGTAATTCATACAAAATTAAACGTGTATAAATCAGTTCTGTCATAACTGCTTGCCCCACAGGTTTGACATTCCTACCCTGACGAATATCCCCGAACTCTAAACATACGCAATCAACTGTGTTATGAATAATATGTCGCATAATAATTTCAATTAATTTGTTTGACGGTTCCGTTCCTCAAAAGCTCTCTGCAATGAAATACGTAGAGTCATTATAGTAATTTGGAATAACATACTGCACTGTCCAGTCATAGTGATAATAAGCAATCTAATGTGAATTATATAAATTAGCTAGTTACCATTGTGTAAAATGCCACTCATTTTGTCACCGTATTAGACAGAGGCATTCTTTTTTGTTATTATTAACCGTTCCTTCAAAAATCATAACACAAACGAGAGCAAAACATAATATACCCCTGCCTGACATAGAAAATGTAACATCTTGAAGATTCGATTGAATAAATACTCGCATGCAAATTTCGGATAATACGCAGCTAAGGAAGTTATGCACAGGATCTGGAAACCAAGTAGGTCACGTGGCTATTGAGCGGGATAAAAGGTAAGAAAACAGTGGGATGAACCAACAGTCCATGTCGTCTAAGAAATTCAGAATAACGAAAAGTCCTACGTTCCAGACGATACGTGTGGAGTATAAGTTGCCTGGAGGACACCGAAGGCAGTATAAGCAGTTATACGAGAGTAGGGATGGGAATTTCTGTCCTTTACAATGAACTGTTCTTAATTGTTCTTGTTCACTTTTAAAGAACTATTCCTTAACCTGTTCTTATATCTTTTCGTTCTTTACATTTCTCGAACAAATCCTCAAAGCTATTCGAATCAATTTAACGCTATATGCGATTACTTAACACACTTTAGAAAAATTCGAATCAGTTGAATTTTTTGTAAAAAAAAAAAAAATCGCTATTTTAACTAAATTAATATGAAATAGGACATTATTTTCTAATTTTTTTAGCAGATAGTAATTCTAATTCATACCTAATAAAAATGCGAAAATTTTTGCATTGGTTCACAAATTTAAAAATAAAATAAATTAGACTGAAAATAAAAAGTACTATTAAATGGGAAACATTTCAATTTTTGATTCCATTTGAAATTACGATCGATTACGAAACAGACAAAAGAACCAAAGACCTAATATTGTGGGAAACCCATAACCTTATAAATACTTCTTTTAAAAATTTTTAGTTGAGTTTCACTTCTAGTTGATTGAATTTCACATTACTGTGATAACTTGTGTAGAATAATTTTCTAGAAGTTGTTACAGTCATTATACTTGTGTAATTGATTCAATTTTAATTTATAAATAAATCTAAACAGCCAACTTTTAAGGAACACCTATCAGCTAGAAAAATGTTCCAACATTCTGATTTCGATATCATATTCTTGGAACAGCATATTTGATTGTACCATTCAATTCTGTTGGTATCAAATAATTTTTTTTGGTACAAAATATGTTCCACTTTCCGTCTATGCTAAAATGCTAAATGGGTTTTAAATATTATATATTAAATTGAAAAATCGTATATTTATTGAATGTTTCTAAATTTTTAAAGGCATAGATAATATTTATGGTTTAATATCATGAATTTATATAAATACCGGGATGTTTTTCATTCTGAAAATGTGTTTCCAGTTTAGTTTAGACAGTTTGGCATTAGGTGAAGGTAGCTTTTATTCACGAGAGCCCGTTGTAGACTAGCAGTTAAGACTGCGAACTTTGTTTCCGGAGATGGTCAAGTCAAGTCGCTGTTTGAGTTTTAATTTTATCAAAGAGATATTCTGCTTAATTTTAAGGGAACTGTTGCACATTAAACTGAACTGACAAAATGAGGAACCAGCTCATGTGTTATCTTTATCGCTTCACTGCGAAAAACGGGTATGCAAAATCGAGTAGAAAGTGCTCACTTTTGAATACTTCACATACTCAAAATGGCTCCGATCCCAACGTATTCAAATTTGAGATTCGCACATACTCATTTTTAGTAACAAGCACATACTCAGAATGGCAACTTCACGTACTCACTTTTGAATACGTCACATACTCAAAATAGTTCCTATCCCAACATACTCATATTTGAGTCTCGCACATACTCATTTTTGTACGTACTCAAAATGGAAACTTCACATACTCATTTTTGAATATAATTTTGGATCAATTATGAGTGTAGAATAGAAAAATGAGTGTCATGTATTTATTTGTGAATCTGTTACTGCATCAAATATGAGAATCAAACAATCCAGTGAGTATGTTTTGAATTTATTTTCCGATACTGTTGTTGTATCGAAAATGAATTTTAAACAGAAAAATATATATCAATTAAAATTTTCAGGGAAATAAATAAGCGCTCCTTTATTTGCAAGTATCATTTTCTTCATCTTATATATTATTTTACACTTTATGAAGTTTTTGTTACAAAACTTCCGATTCAAAATTCGGTTGAATCGAAGTTGGAGGGGGCCTGGCGAACTTTAACTTTCTTTTGGCGATAAATCGCTAATGTGGTTACCATGCAGGTTTGTTTATGGTAACCCTATAAAATCTGTAAAAGGGGATTCGACGCCATCTTCTCTCGCTTCTCATTTGAAATACCCGCCTTGGTGTCATTCTGGTACTTCATTTGCCTTCCAGGCACGACGCCATCTTTTTTCCTCTCTTTCGGTGAGTGAGTGACTGTGAGGTTTTATGGCGCAAGAGCCAATCTCTCTCTTTCGGAAGCTCCGAGTTTGAAACACCCGCTTTGGTGCCATCTCAAAAAAATCGCCAAGGGGATCCATCAAAGTTCGATTTTACCTGGAATGGATTTTACCTAAAAAAAATGTAGCAAAATGGCTCAAAATTTTAATAACACTGCTTTTTGAATACTGTAATGTTATTCTATAAAATATAAGCTTCATACACAAATATTTACATGCATGAAAATAATTTTAATGCAAATTAAAGTAAGAAGTCACTAAGCTACGATTACGATGCAATATGAATACAGACAAAAAAACACCTGCAAAGCACAAATAACTACTCACAGAAAATCATTTTCAAATCATAAATCAGAAATCATGATCAATAATATTTCAACAACATTTTTATATCTTAAATAAAAGAATCTTTCTGTAGTGGTGAGTGAGTCACTGGGAAAAAAAATGTAAACAAACACAGACGCGAAAATGAGTATGCGTACTTACTCATTTTAATATTCCTGTATTCTACCGCGTGTAGCGTGGTAAATACGAAATATAGTTCGAAATATTAAAGCAAACCATATTTGTTTTTGAAACCCACTTTGTAAAATACGTAGTCAGTATATAAAAGGAACTCTTATAGTCCTTATATCTGTAATAATTTTTTGAGAATGCTGATTTCCCATTTTTTTTTTGGTTTTGAATACTTGTAATGTTCACATTCGATAAAGGTATACGCTCAAATCTGATACAAACATACTCATTTCAAAATGAGTACGTCTAGGTATTCATTTTTGAGTATTTCTTTTTTCTCCGTGTTGAACAGTGGCACAGAAATATCTGGCCCATGGTCTTATCTCATCTTGTAGCTATAGAATATCGGGACATCAAATCAATCAACCAATCAGATTCTGAAAATTTTGTTCTCTAAGGCCCAAAGGGGAAGGGATATGAATATTGCTGTTGTTGTTTCTAATCGCCCTTACTAGCCAGAAACTTAAACAGATTCGTACACCCATTGATAGAAATATGGGCACCAAAACCCTGCAGCACGCAAGGGTCGAAGTTAGACTTAGCTCCTGACTGTCTTGTAAGTTTTAGCCACTGTCAAGAGATTAAGACTACACTTGAGGTGGCAACTAATTCTCGATATCCATGCTGAAGTTTTGACTTTGAAGCCTGACAGATTTAATAGTACTTTCAATCGCGTTCAGCTATCTAGCGTGCTAACTCGTTCTGCAGATAAAACTCCAAGGTGATACTTTACACTTCAATAGCAGATTGTTTCCTGTCAGCACCTCCCCGAATTCGTAGCTTTTTCGGCCAGATGTGACATCACAGTGAATCTTTATATATCTGTTCTCCCCGAATAGAGTTATCGAGAAAATTCGAGTATTTCCACAGACCTTCATTTTATCACCAAAATCAGCTGTTCGTTGCCAAAGTCGCCTAAATGGTCGCAAAAGTCTTGAGTCAATGCTTAACTTTTCCCTGATAACCAACTAATCCTCTATAAATGCTCTTTCTGACCATAAGAGTAAAATTACAAAAAAGCTGTATTGTAAATTCGTAACATTATGTGTTACTATTCATTACATTATTCTAAAAAATTTCGTTGCTCGTTTTCGGTTGCAATTCTAGCTTTTAACGGTGTTAAAATATTTCCTGTTAATTTATGCCTCTTTATTCTACTTTACAGTAACCTTAATTAAATTATACAAACATGCTGATCTTTTCCTTCTATCGTTCCTTTCACACAAGGAAAAAAAAGCATTAGTATAAAAATTGATGTAGGTTACGCATATATGATTTTAAAAACGTATGCGTTGTGCTTTATGTAATATTGCTAATTTTCTTATTCTAGAAAATGTAAGTCAGAATTCAAATATGTAATGATGGTAAATCATTTCTAATTTCTGTTAGATTCTCATATTCTCAGTTAGATTTCACATGCTCTAAACATCCATTTTTTAATTATTAATTAAATAGTAACAGTCTGTCGTTACAGTAATATTTAATTATCACATTAAAATGAGTAAAGTTACAATTTTATATTGCTCACAAATTATACAAAATTATCTGCTGACAGACTATGCGAATATCAAACAATGCAATGTCGTACATGAATAAATTCTTATTTATCAAGTTATTAGACATCCGTAACGAATTCCTGTGTAAATATTTCATGCAAACAATGCATATAAACCTATTTTATCACCCTGATAATTTCAATTTGTAAGACCTGTTCCAAAGCAACATAGTTTGGTGTGAGTTTTCTAACAGAATTAATTATACAAGGACAGTTCAAAAAGTCCCCGTGTTTGGAAAAAGAAAAGGGTAGTTTAAATGGGAATGAATAAACTCACTGCAGTCTTCACTCATTTCTTTTTTCTAAGATCTTCATGAACAAGATACTCTTTTCATCCCACGATATCGTCGCCATTTCTTTTCCGGCCGATGAGACCGTCTTTACCGTCTTTGGAGCAGATTCATTACAACCCATTGATTAAATTGTAGCCTGGTTTCTGGGGTGTAAGGATGAATCTGGATTTCATAGACGGTTTTCATAGCAGTCAATTTTTGATTTGATAACTAATGACTGCCATATTAAAATTGACCTATGAATCAGTATCACTTTTGTTTTTGTGATGTTTAGTAGAGAAAAGCATACAATGGTAATATGAACTTGTCTCAGCAACGTCACTTTTTGTCAAAAGCAGCTATTTTTAGAACCACCCAACGTTTGATTTATTCTTTATTTATGTATTGATTGTTTATTAATTTCGAAAAGAAACATAAGAACCATTAATGTAATTAGAAGCATAACGTGGACAAATGGCAACGGACCTCCTGGTTTCTAACCTCGGTAAAGTGATGAAAACGACACCTGAGCAGTCACCTCTCTCTCCAAATATCCTCACCACGTAAGCGGTACCTGGATAATTTTAATGCCCCTTCCTTTTTGTAATTGAAGTTAGCATGCAAAATTTGCGTCATATGTAACTGCGTTATGAAAAGAAAAAAAAGAAAAGAAATTCTCAAAGAAAATGAATGAATAAAAATTTTGTAAAGTATTTTCTATATTAAAATGCTTAAAATTAGATTATTTTGATTTAAATTGCAATTTATTTTATTGAGTTTAATAAATCAAAAAAAATTTTATTACATAAGCGATATGGAAGTATTTACGAAGCAATCTTTCTTTTTTTCAGTTTTGTTCATTATTAATTGGCAAGATTTCTATTATTTTTATTGCAAAATTCGAAATAAAAGTGAAAAATAAACAATAATGTAGGTTTTTTTCCCCCCTTTCTAAAACTGAATAAATAAAGTTCATTTCAATCGTAATGCTTTTAAATAAACTCTCTTTAATTAATTTCAGCAGGAAGGTAATAGAGGCATTAACCCGAGAAGCAAAAAAAAGGGATTATTCTAAATTATCGAATGCCGGAAGTTGCATCTTAAGCACAAAGAGATTTTCATTTGTGATTCCTTTTTCTTTCTCGCTTTTTGATTTCGTAATAGAATTTAAATCCTTCGAAACTTTTTTTTTAAAAAAAATATAGATTAGTACCTTACTTTCGAAACTGATTTTGTTTATTGGATTTACAGTAGGTTACTTAATTCAAATATGTTGTTTTTTTTTTAACTTTTGTGATTATTAAATTAAAAATTAATCGTTTTAAAATTTTGTGCGTGTTAGTAATAAGCTAATTAATGCGTTAGAATTAAAGAATAACTTTTCAATGCATGTTAAGTCGATTTGTTGTTTAATCTAGATCAAATGTTGTGATCAAATGATTTTTTATTTTTGAAATATTTTCACGAAAGCAGGGAAATTACAATATTCATAGTTAATTGTGAATTATATGTTTTAAAGTCTTTTATTTCAGTTGTATTACATTCAAATGCTTCTAAATTTTTTTTCTTTTCTTTCAAGAACTAATATTGTGTAAATTCGTTGATAACATTAAAAAAAGATGAGGAAAGGGAAAAAAAAGTTCGATTTTTGAAGTAAAATAATTTTTCACATTTCATGTTATTGAAGAAGATAAAGTATTTCAAACATATTGCGAGTGTGCACATTATCACGGATTTTAAAAGTGATACATTTTGATTGTTTGTTCGTTTAGAAAAACAGATGCATATTGTGTTTGTACAAATAAAAACAATTCTTTTTATTTTCAAGAACAGTAAAGAATTTAAAAAAAATTTTTTTTTTAAGAGAATATTATAAAAGTTTCATGGACATGGTTTATGACAGTGGTTTTTTAAAGGCTTTTTTTTATATACATGTGACTATATTCCTATTTCAGGATTTTTTTTTTGTGTTTTTGTGTTATTTATCCTATATATATATATATATATATATATATAGGTACAAAGGCTAAGATTAAGGGATTGAGTTATAATTATATATTTTTACATTTTTTTTAGACAGAAGTAGTATTATGTATAGAACTATATTTTTTAGAGGAATAAAAAATAAATTATTTGTTTTAGTTAATTGTAGGTTGTTTTTTAACTTAACAAAAATGGGTGATACAATTTCATCATTATTTTTTTATCAGAATAATTTCTAAACACTTAATTTTATACTTTGAAATTACTTATATTGAATACACTTAATACAAACAGAATAAAATACACACGTATGAAATTATTAAAGGGGGCATGTATAATAAATTAAAATTCATGATTTTATACCTGTAAAACAAGAAATGTTATTATACGCTTATTAAAAAAAACGTTATTGAAATTAATATAAACCGCCACTGAAATAAATATAGCTAATTATTTGATTCTTACTATGGTAAGCCAGCTATATTACATATTGTAATCAAATAGTCAGAGCAATATGCATTTAACTATATTTAATATAATGCAAGGAAGTATTACGAATAGTTACATAGGTTAATTTAACAGCAGTGTATGGAAATCTATAAGGTCTTATATTAAAATCTTAGCAGAGCAGACAGAGTATCATGTATATTATATCAAATAGAATACATTCTACAGGAGCATTATTCCCTGAAAATGTATTATTTTGAGGACGAAAGAAAGCATTTTTAAAATAAATTTTAAAATAGGTTTAAAGTAAAGATATTAATTTTTGAAATATCTATGCAGAAATCGGTATTTCAGAATTAAAAAAAAAAAAGGGAATGTATTAAATTGATCGTCGTTTAATGACAGTACATCATGTTTTCAAAAATCATGTGTAGCACTTTTTCTAAATTAGATTTTTTTAAATCACTGTAACTTTCTTCGACATTAAATTAAATCATTATTGTTTTGTATATATTATTTAAATACCATAATTAGAGAGGTAAATTTGCTTCTATTTATATTGTTTCAGATTTGCATTTCGCAGTATTCAACTCAATTCTGAATAAATTGTAAATTATGGAATATTCTATTAGTAACCAAATAATTAATTGTTACATGAATGTAACCACATGTACTTGCATTAAATGATATATTATTGAAGCTTTCCTTTTATTTTCTACATTTTACTTACAGTGATACGTAACAGTAAATATTTTTGTTTCATATTCATCATTTAAAATCGAAAAGTGAAAGAAATGTTTTCTTAATTAGTTGTTTATAAATTATATTCTTTACTACAAATTTGGAGTAATGTTTGTTATGGTATTGATAATCTATAAAATGTTTTGTAAAGTTAATAATTCGATATAAAAACCAACGTTTTTAAAAGCAACGTTTTTATATGGTGGCAAAGTTTATTAGAGAAAATTATTGAAATATTAGTTAATACTGTTAGTTATTTTATCTTTAAAATTTACTTAAAAAGAGACATTTGTGAGCGTATTAAAAAATTCATAATATAAAATCAAAACATGCATTTGAAAGTTTGTAAGTCATTCTATTAAAAAAAAAAATGGGAACCAGAATTCAGAAAAAATTATTGTGATAAGACATGGCGCCTAATATTGGAAACTTTCTTTCTTGGGAATGATTACTGACTAAAAGTCAGCAACCCTTACTATCTCGGAGATTGTAAAGGGGAGATAGTATCTCCCCTTTGTGAGTACAAAAGGTTTACGATAACCTCATGCTGCGTGGGGAGTGCCCGGTGCTCCCAGAGGGGGAAAGAAATTTTTCCCTGAATCCTAAAAGCGCCTCGAGGAAAGAATATTTTGACTTATTAAAATTATTGAAATATGAGTTAAAACTTGTCGCAAACGAATAAATATTGCATTGTTAGGCGAGTACGAACGATTCCCGAAATTTCAAAGCTCTAGCTTGATGGGAAGTTGGTTAAATTAACGATCGAAAATTTGATGACACACACACACACACACACACCAAGTGAAATTCAGAAAAACGTTGTAAAAAATAATAATTCGAATGTAACGAATCTGCAAATACAAAATAAATTATGAAGCTCAAAAGTCTACAAAATGTTGTTATTTGTTAACGTGACATCAGAAATTATAATTTTTTTCAACATACTTTAGTAAGTTACAATTCAAACTGCAACCTCAAATTCTGATTAAAGGTTTAGTAGCATTTTCCATTATTTTAATGAGTTTAATTTCTATAAAAAACGCCAAAATTTTGCAGCAGTTTAATTTATTTAATATTTGTCAAATAAATTCCTAAGAATAATGTTTTGTGCATTGGGAAGTAAAAGGTGTGTTTGCATAAAAATACTATTTTGTCTTGTGTTTGAAATAAGTACTTAACTCCTAGCGGTAAAATGACAAGTCCAGCTGGTCGTAGGGTATTTATGCCATACCGTATATCGAAAAGTTTCACTCGTCGTGTGATTATAGTTACTTTAAAATCTATTGTATTGGATCGGTTATATTATATTCCCTTTTATTGCAAGTGTAAATGTCCTTGATCATAACATATGCTGTTTACCGTTAGAACTACTAAAGTTAAAGTCATAGCCAAATTTTTTTAGTCGGATTTCAGTCTTATCAACATTAGTGTGAATATCGGCGAATATATGTTTTTAGTAAAGAAAGAAACTTGTGAAATAATCCCCATGATTGTTAAGAGTGGCGAAGAGATAAAAATGAAGATTATTGGAACGATTATGAAGAATTTTTGACTTTTTTATATTCCAAAAGAAATTACAAATCTATTCAAATCGATAATATAATTTTAACTAACAATATATACGAATTATAAAATTAAACATGTTTTTTTTTCCCAGTAAATTTAAATACTTAGAAAACTTTAGAAATTCTTAGAAAATGACAGAATGTCTTTTATAAAATTTAAAAATCAAATTTATAAAAATAAATTGTGAGATAAATTTTTAATTCAATTTCTTTACTGTTATTCTAATATGATAGAAAACAAAATGATATTAGAAATCACATTATTATAGAATCCATTTTAAAATACAAATCTATTTAATGTATACAAAATAATAATTAATAATCGATAATTTACAAATAAATAAATAGTATAAAATAGAATGAAGCAAATGTTCTTATTTAAATGCATAGCTCTTCCGAAGAATTTAACTGCATCCGTAATTGAATAAGCAATTGTAAAAGATAACTGAGTTACAATCACATATTACGACACCGTAATATTAAAAAGATATTTTTTATCCTTTCCTGCTTACACTGCGGCTTATGCAGTCAATTAAATTTTCCAAAATATATTTATGTATTTAATAAAATCCGATTAATTATTCAATAAACAGAGGTGGGAAATCTCTTTCAAATTGCCACACGTAGTGGGTATTAAGTATGAAAAGTCAAAGAAAAAATAAAGTGCAAACAATTTACACCAATCATCGCATTAGTGACTATAAGGGGGCTCACTTAGTGGATTTGGAGACGGGCTCTTCTTATTTAACTCGTTATATTAGGGGGCATTGGGTATCCAATTGGTCCTGTAATTTTCCATTTTCAGACAATTGGTGGTCCCTGATCTCATAAGTGAGGAAGAAGAAAGCAGGGTAGTCAATGCATTGGCAAATTGAAAGTAGCTTTGGGCAATGGGAGAAAGCGGGGCCCAGAGTAGGTGAGGGGCTGACCTTGAAAGCAGAGGGGGAGCGCTGAGGTCAGTTGAGTACGACGCCCACAAAGTTCACCCGCCGGCCCCATAAATATAAGGCTTAACACCTTGCCGCCATTGCTGGCCACCGGTGGAGTTACACAATTACGCATTTACGTTATTTATCGTACTATTCCTTTATGTCTCTTGTAAGTTATTTTTTTTCCCTTCTTTTTCCTACCCGCCTGAAGAAAACAAGAAACAAATTCCCCTATTATTGATTGCCTATTTAACAAATCTTGGTGAACATTGAAGATAATTATATATTGTATACAGAGAAGTTGTAACTAATTCCTTCTTTCTTTATATGTATTGATTAATCTTATCATACTGCATTTTAATGGCTGTTGAACTACCTTACAAATGAGATCTTATTTCTGTGCTTAATCTAATTCGACAAAAACTGGGCTTACAGATTCAAATAACCCTATTAAGATATTAATAATTGTAGTAAAATTGTTAATTTTATATACGAAAGAAATTCAACAAAATCTTAATATGTACCAGGAACCAACACGAATTTTAATCTTCGGAATGTTTTATAAAGCTCTTGTAAATTTATACTCATTTTCAGAAATAAAGAATATCGTATTTCACACATTCGATGAACCGGTCTTTTTTTTTTTTTTTTTTTGAGAGTTTAGTTCTACAGTAAGAAGGTACCTTTGATAAAGTAAGACACAATACGATGCCATTTGCATATTGCATATCCGGCGGGAGTTCGATCAGTGACATAAGGAAACCATAATTAAGATTTTCTCTGAAAACTATGGTCATATTATCTTTAAATCAAATGACCCTAGAGAAATCGGAAGGTGTTTAGTTAATTTAAAATAGTATTGTTTCATTGGTTGAAAATAAAATATTAAAGGAAAAGGAAATATTTTATAGGGTTGCATACTTCCCCATTATTTATGCGTCTTCTTTTCAATGCTTTCTTTTAATATAGCTTTTCAATAAGAAACGTAAAAAAAAAAAAAAAAACGTTTCTTATTGGAAAGCTATATTATTATCGTCGCTAATTTTATTTATGAATATATTTTGATATAATTTCAGAAATTTTATCTTTTCTATTACAGAGCTAATTCATTTATTGTTTTTTACTTGAATTTAAATACTCTTAACGCGCATAAAAAGAAATTGAACCTTTTATTTGATTATATTCTTCTTTTATGGAACATATATATTGTAACAAAAATGAAGATATGTAGTCGTGTTTGATAAAAAAAAAATCTTGAAATAATTTCATTCAGAAAACAATATTTTTTTCGTTTTGTTTATGTTATTGTATTTTTTGGTCCCAGTTGCGACCATATCTCTCAAATTATTTTTTTTACATTCATTTTTATTCCTATGGTATCATATAAGTTATTAAGATCACAATTAGGAAAAAACATTCAAATCTTATTTTTAAAAAATTTCTTTTATGAACATCTAAATTCTTATGAATCATTTAAATATCGAAATGTTACGTTATTTGCCTCAAGAACTTTTTAAAACGTATATAGACATATCTTGATTATAATTAATTTATTAAATTACATTAAAAAGTATTTTTATTTATAAAAGTAACCAGACAATTCTGTATCTTGAAACCTTTAAAAAATTTCATTTTTTTTCTATCCAATATAACTCGAATATTTAGAAATGTGGGCGTATATATATGTGTGTGTGTTATTTCTTACTACTTGTTTTTTTATGTTGTATTCTGCATTGAGCTTTGATTTAAATCAGAAGTTTTCTGAATTTTTTCTTTTCTTACCGCATTTTTTATTGTTTCTGATTTTGTTTGATAGAGCTCGACCATTAAAACATATTTAAGCATTGCATCACTATCCTAATCTAGTGCAAGTATTAAATAGCTTCGTTTCCATTGTATTCACTTTTAAATGATTTTCTTTTTGTCAATTATATTTTTTGCTCTTTTCCCACGTGTATTCTTGCTATAATGTTTTTGTTTTTCCTTTCTTTATTTTTTAAATCAGTTCATTTTTTAAGATTTAATTATTAATATTTTTTTTTAGATTTCTTCTGTACATTTAACACACAAAGAATTATTATTACTTAATTTTCAACTTACTTTGATTCTCTTTGTATTACATAAAGTATTAATGTTAACTAATATTTACGTTTTCAATTTATGTATACTTGTATTCATATGACAAAACACGAGACCTTTAAGCAGAACTAGCTAAAGTATCCGTTTTTGAACCGGGTGAATTTTTAAAATAAACCGTGATGAATAAATTGTTGGAAGAAAAGATAGGCTGTGTGGTCATGAGTGTGTGACGCAATATGTGCAATATTTATGTGTAGCGGATCGGTAATCTTATTGGAGGGGGAAAAGAACAAAAAAAAAAAAAAAAAAAAAAACCTTTCAATTAGTATGTAAAAAAAAACTTATGGTAAATCTACTTATCGATATTTTCCAGTAGTTCTTTTAGACATATGTATAAGAGAACGGGGTAACAATTTATATAAAAACTGATAAAATGTTCCCATTGTTCCTTTTTTTGGGGGGAGTAGTTCAATCTAGGGTGTGGATATATATAAAGAAGTTACAAACGAACAATTAATTATTCAGTTTTATTTAAGATTTGATCTGGAGCATAAACCAATACATTGGGTCCGTTATTTTTTAACCGATTTCAAATAATCAAATTACATTAAAAAAAATGGACATGTTTTGGGTGAAAAAAAGTTGGAGAATAGATGGAAACATGGAAAAGGGTGGAGGGGAAGAAGGTATAGTATAAAATATAAGTTTGGTAATATTCGAAAAAATATTAGAAAAATAAATTTCTAAAAAGAAATTTTTTTTTTCTTTGTGGGAATATGGTTACTTTCCACACATCAGCGAAGTTTCTTTAAATTTTGATGTGATACGATTAAAACTGTCTGGATTTGCTTTAAGGCTCCCGTCTCCCCGCCATTTTGATTTCATTAGCTTAATGTTAATCCTATGGAATTTCGACTTGAATTCTGTCATCTTTATTATTTGATCTATTTGAATGCAATAAAGTGCATCTGAAAGAGAAAAAAAATAATGAATGCTTCTGTGGAATTACTTTTTTCCTCCAATTTTTAAAAGTATTTTAAAATATTCTTTAAAAGCCGGAAAACTCAAAAACGAATAATTAATATAAGAATAAAAATATTTTTAAAAATCTTAGGAAAAAAAGTAATTCCACAGAAGCATTAATTATTTTTTGCTCTTTCAAATGCACTTTATTGCAATAAAATAGTTCAAATAATAAAGACGTGAGAATTAAAGTCAAAATTCCATAGGATTATAATTACGTCCACGAAATCAAAATGGCGGGTAGACGGGAGCCTTAAGAAACAGCCATACTTTAAAATTTTTGAGTTAGATTATACTTAGTCCAAAAAAATTGTGAAATAACTCGTTCCAAAATTTCTATCTCAAATTAAGAGTGGCAACAGAATACTTTTCCAAAATACATTTTTTTTTATCTCGTATATCACACAAATGAAAGTGCTTAATTGTCTTCAAATGTAATAAAAGCGAACATTATTTTCTATTTAGTGTCATTTTTAGATAAAGCTTTCCCTTGTCGCATCAGATTTTAATTACCTCATTACAAACATTTCCGGCGTTAAAAATAAAACGATCATTTTAAAATTCAACTCGTCACATAAAGCGTGCAAAATCAAAATGATCCGATAGAGATCTATTCATCCTCGTAACCAAACATGGAAGATAATCCGTCATCTATGCAGCCCTATCGCACAGACAGACATCAACTGGGCAGATGCCTATTATTTGGCAACTTATCGCCCATCAATATGATGGCGGGGGGAATAATTTTCACGCCATGAAGAATATTTGAACTGGGTTATCCATTCTTGCCGTCAAACTGGAAGATAAATTATCTGATTGGGGGGGGGGGCCCTGCGGGGGGCATGAAGAAGAGCTTTTATCGCCGGTGGTAAAATCATAAACCTCAACACTTGGCGGGATTTTTATTTATTTGTTTATTGAATCGAGATGCTTGAGCTCATAAATAGGCATATGTTAGGTTGGGCCTTTAAGCTTAAAGACCGCTTTGTGCTTGTGAAAATATTATGGATGGTAGACAGCATAACTTGAAATTCTCAATGGAGCAACTTCACTGCATTTTTTTAGCTGCGATTTTTCATTTTTTGGGTGATGATTCACTTAAAAGACGATTCTCTAATTGTGACAATTTAAATTGATGCTTTTTTTTTTTTTTTGGAGATCATGTCTGAGGATTTGTGTCGTACTTGGTCACTGTTACCAAATGGTTAATGTGGAAGGATTTGCTTGAGTAGAATCGGAAATTCCGAGTTCTGACTCCACAAAGGACATCGTTTGGATTAAATTGGAGTTTCTACATATCTAATGAACAAGCCTTCAGAACCCCCTACATAACATGGAGTAGGAGTGTGACAAATGAGCTGATAATTGAAGTATCGTCGTCGTCATTTGATCATGGCTTAAAATCGGGAGAAATGTCGCCAATGTGGTACTTTAAAACATAGGTTCCCAACCTTTCTTATATACCCCCCCCCTACTGGAAAAAAGTATTCACCTTCCCCTTTTCAGAAGTGGCCGCGGTAGCCTAGTGGTCATGACTTCGGACTCGTGGCCGGCGGTTTTCGTTGAGTAGCGGGTTCGAGCCTTGGCAACTAAAGACCCGCCGAGGCTGATGCACATTAAATATGTCGGGGTCCAAAGTCATCCCGTTGGCGTGGTGTGGAAGTTAGGAGTGGGGGTGCCAGCTCAGGTGTCGTCTTAGTCACTTGACCGAGGTTCAAAATTACGCGGCCCGTCGCCAATAGCCCTCGTGTTTCTTCTAGCGCGACTTTAATAAAACCAAACTAAACTCCTTTTCAGATAAACACAACAAAACATAGACTCCAATTCTTCAAATAAATAATATAGCCCATAGTTTTCTAACTTTTTGAGGCTCAGCCAACTTTTTCATCAGCGATTCGATGGCATCCCTCTTCGGTGAAGAATATTGTGTTATATATCGAAAAACAATAGAACAATTTTTTTAAAAATCCTTTTATCGAAACATATTAAACATTAATATATTGCCCAGATAGTAATCTAGCTTTGAGATGAAAAGGTGGAAACTGTAGAATTAACATACACACATTACGCTCAGAAATTCGTGGAGGCGTATTGATGGTAGCCTTAACTTTATCAATATGCCTGAGCACATTTGTAAGCTTTGTTAATCGAGTCAGGGCATACATATACAAGCTGGAATGCCCCATGTGGTACACTATGTATATTTCAACTTGTACCTGTATTGGTGAAAAAGGTATTTGGAACAAAGCTATAATTCAACTAATTTTTATCTTTCTTACGTTTTTTCAAACATCTAGATCATAGTCAAACCTTATTGCTGCAGCATAGCCATATCTGGTTTTTGTGCGCCATTAAACTTCTCTATCACATGCTCATACCATTTTTGATCCAAATCACGTGCACCCTGCGCGAAATCACGTTACACGTGGTTGGGCTCAGCTTTGCTAAACTTGGTTCTTGCGCCATAAACCTACTTTCACTCGTACCCAAAAGTTATAACATATCAATACGTACTACTAATACAGTCAGATCTTGCGTGAAAGACATTTAGAACTATTTATTGAAAGACGCGTTGGATGAATTTCGGTATTAATCAAGCTTTTCAGGGCGTTCTTGCGAGTATTGCCTGGGGAGGGAGGGACAGCACTTTACGCCCTCTTAATTTGCCTTGGACCAAAAGCACACTCTTAGATGTGCTTAAGGCCACCCGGTGGGCGGTACCGACCCCGATGGGAACTATAGATTTAGAGCAGCTCTTCTTAAACTGTGGATGGCGATCCCAAATGGGATCGCAAAGTAAAATGTTGCGGTCGCGAAAATTTAATTTAGATACAGGAACTTAAAGAAACAAGAACAATCAATTCATTATCTTTAATTTAATATTTAATTTTTTGCACTGCGCAAAATTATAAAATCATAATAGCGACTCAGTTGAACTGTAAATCATATTTACCCGTATTGAAAAAATACCACAAAATAAATTATTCTAGCGGTGTCGCTTTCTAGATTGGAACTGGAGCTGAATTTTCCACAGTTTCTGAAATGGCATGAAACCTTCTGACATTCATCGCCACACGTGAAACGAATTTTTCAGTTTTCACGTCTATTCATTCCAAATAACTTTCAGCGTTGAAAAATGTCGAAGATGCTTTATATCTTGCTGTGTGTCAAGTACTGCACCAAGATTTAATTTTTTATGCAGCAAAAAACAAACACACCCATCTCATTAAAATGTGGTTTTATTCATTAATTTTTGTATGATTGGAACTAATTTTAAAACTACTTTTTTTTGTGTGTTTGCACGCTTTATTTCAATTGTATATATATTTCATGATAAATCTTATTTCGATTATACGTTTTGTTCAAAGATGCTTCAGTGATTGATTAAATTAATTTTTATTATAAAATATAAATCTGACACAAAATTATATTTGTTAAATAAAAATAAAGTACTCATATACTTTAAATATTATTTACAAGAGAAGTTTTTAGTAAAAATTAAATACATTAGAATTTAAATTTATTTATTCATTTTTAAATTAAATCAGAAATTAAGCAACACTTTATTTCATGCATGCTTAGTTATGGTTGAGAGGAAGAGGGGTCGTTCGAAATTTTTATGCGTGGGAGACTAAAAAGTTTTAAGAATCCTTGATTTAGAGCAAGGGTGTCAAACACATTCCTTGGCTATCGTGTGGTGAACCGGGTGTAAAAGAATAGTCTCAATGTAGCTCATGTATGTCGTAAGAGGCGACTAATATGGGTACCCAATGTCTGGGGGTGTAGCCGGCCACCCTGCCCCTGGGGATTATATCAGGGTACTGGCCCTCCAGGTTGGGGACCTTAGGGACTTGTCTTCTTTAAGCAGGTACGGGCATCAAGATCCCGAGGCAATCTAGTGATATTTTTCTTTCCCATAGGGCTTGCTGTCTTTGATAAACACGGTGATGCACCCCTGGAATCCCTAGTGGTCCTTCTGTATTTTCGATCCTCCTCCTTGTCAATCAGTTTTTGTCTTTTTTTACATTTTTTCACGTGTCTAGATCATAGCTTTAGATTGTTTGGCGCAGCATGGCTACATCTAGGTTTTGCGCCATTAAAAAATATTATCGCTCACTGATTTATTTCCTGCCGCAGGATAATTTCTAACAAGTAAAAGTCATCCGTACCATACTGTACATTTTAGAAATTTCTAATTACAAAATTCTAAATTACAAATACAGAAAACTGTTCACTCCTTAACAAGTAGCCTATCACAATACACTCTCTGGATCCCTCGTCGAAACCCAAAACTTGCTCCACCCACCTAACTACATCTAGACTCAAACTAGAGCTGCTGTCTTCCGATTGGCAAATTTATTTCACCCTGTACTCCCCCACCCTTCTCATGTAACTTGTAAATTTCTACTATTGACTTTTTATCTTCACTTAAATTATTTAAATTTCATTAATTCTAAATTATATAAATTCAATAAATATAAATTGCACTGGGCACTTGAAGTAATCAAGCTAACCTATCAAACAGAAGATTAAAGCCCAAAAGGGCTAGGAACTTCAATAACTAACCACTACTTGCCATACTGTAGGTAGTTACAGTAGTATAGTTTTCTTGCTTTTATTTCACTATAAGGGTAGCAAGTGTAATGTTCCTTTTATTTGTAATATATTTTATGTTGCTCATTATCATTTTTTATGTTACATACCATTGGTATGCTCTAATAGCATTATCTCATACCAAGCAAGCTTATCTTTTATGTCACAGGGGAAAAAAACCCTATTCATACTTTTCTTGAATGTAACGATGTTTTCGTTAGGAATTTTTCTTTCAGTTTTTATACCATCTGGTTTCGATAAAGACTTCCTGAATAAAATACATTGTAATAGTAAACGCAAAATAATAAACATGTTTAATAAAAATTAATTTTTTTTAAGACTCGTCTCACCAGACGCAGAATAACTGCATAAATTAATAAGCGTAATGAAATTAACCGATTTTTCTTGTTTTTTCTGAATGTTGAATATTCAATGTTAAGCACACCAAGCAAGGTGTTCGCTAATATATTCGTTGCTATTGATAGGGAAAATGATGCGTTGATGCAACACGACAAGTAATACTGGTCCTTGTTAAAGGCTGTGGCTCATTATTCATAATTATGTATAATTAGAAAATTTAAACAATTAAACTACGATATTTTAATTAAATGTTAATCGTATGCTGTTGTGTTGGCAGGGCCACGAAGATGTTCACTGTGGACCACGTGCGATTGTTTATTAACGTTACATTTTCAGCCATTGGCGACGGGCATCGTAATTTTGAACATCGTCCTGGTGAGGATGATGATACATGAGCTGATAATCCACGTACCTATTGTACAGTAGTTGCCTCATCCACCTAACACGTGGAAGGTCCCAGATTCGAAAACTGTCCGATACATTATCTATAGAAGAAAAAATTTGTTATGAATCGAAAAATGTCTTCTTTAGCCTTCTTTAGGCTTCTTAGGCCTTCTTCTTCATGAACACATGCTCTGATGCTCTTATTTCCTCATGGGTTTACTCTCTTTTGTAAACACAGGTGACACGCCGCCGGGATGCTATAGCGATTCTTCTTTGTTTTCGACCCTTTCCCCCCAAATACACATTGTTTGGGGCAGCACAGCAACACATGGCTCATGCGTCATTAAACTGCAACATCACTAACTCGCTTTGTTTACTGCTGCGTTAGCCTAGTGGTTATGGTCGCGAACTCCCAGGTGGCGTAGTTTTCTTCGAGCCGTGGGTTCGGGGGTCCCGTAGACGTAATATGTAATTTTGGAGAGAGAAGTGCCAGCTCAGGTGTCGTCCTTGTCACTCAACCGAGGCTCAAAATTACGAGGCTAATAGTCCTCGTGTTGCTTCCAATTGCGATGTAAATAATCAATTAATCAATCAATCAAAAACTCACTCAGCTTAAAGCCCACTCTTCAAACCTCCTCACCATTCTTAAGTAAGGACATTGAACTTCGGCAGACATAACGTACATCAACCCCGTTACACGAAGGGTCTTTAAATGGATCAGATTCGAACCACAACTCCGGTTATGATTTCACGAACATAACCACTCAACTACTGCGGCTTTCCGCAAGTTTGGAGATATTTGTTTTTTAGTATACATAATATAGATTCAAAACAATTATTCACACTGTACTTGCAATTTATAAAAATTTACGTGGTATTTAAAAATGATATAGTTATAACAATATTATAAGGAAACTAAATCACATAAGGGATAAAATAAAATTTATTTTTGTTTCATTTTATCTTCGGAAACTTTCTCAGTAAAAGTTAATGAATTTCTTTCCGTGGTGTTTTTGTTCCTTACCACTACATTGACGGATATAATTTCCTAGGATCCGTAGACCGCAAATACCATTGAACTCTCCTCAACTATTACATGCATATGTACTAATTCTGAACTTCCATTTTTATTCAGTAATACTTCAATTATTCGTTTGAGAAAGTAAGTTAATCTTCACAAAATGTTGTACATGCAGCAAATCTTCGTCAAGGAGATGTGAAATTCCAAATATATATCATGCAATCCTTTTTTGTTCTTAAACAATTATTTATAAGCGAAAAAATTTAAATTCAGAACAAGACCTCTCCTTTCTTTAATTTAAGTTATTTATTTGAAGATTAAAGAATGATACACATGTAATAGTGAACAAGAGGGAGCATATTTTCCTATATAAGATTCTATGTCTCTGAGTGTAATGCATGCAAAAATAAACCACGTTCATTATGCAAAAAGGGGATTGAACCTGTTTGCAAGAAACCATAATGCAAATACTAAACAAATTCAATCATGAGAAGTGACGTGATTATTCACTAAGACTAAGTCACTTGAACGAGGTTCAAAATTACGAGATCCGTCTCCAATAGCCATCGTGTTGCTTCTAGCGCGACGCTAATGAAACCAACCAACCACAAAGACAAACAATTAATGTGACATAATTGGACAAATATAAATATAGCTACGCTTCGCGCTCTTCATACCTCCCATCCTTTCCGTATGGATTCCATGCCAAGCCTTTCCAGGTCCGTTCCCGATGGTTTCCCTATATATATATATGAAACTAGAAAACAGTTATTCTTACAAGTTCTGGCTGAATTAACAGATTCTTTAACACTTTCGTATAAGTTAGACAATAATTTCTTTAATTTCTGAATTATCGAATTTCTCACTTTAATACTAATGATAAGAATTCAGTTTTCTCTTTTATGTAATACGCATTCCTTTTTATCTTAGATTATTCGATGGATGAAATATTTGGAGAAAAATCTTTGAAAATAATAATAAGGAAAGTGTTTGAGCATACACATCGAAAGAAAAAGAAAACTGAGTGATGATGTTTGAGAAGAAAATTGAGCAATAATATTAAATCGCTGTTGCCAGAGTGTAGTATATATATATATATATATAGGGAAAAGAGCATTATTATTCCTCTTTATTTAACCAAGATTAGTTTGCCATAAATGGAATATTGCATTACTTATAATTTTTAGTTTTTTAGTTTGAAATTATGTTGAGTAAAATGTAAATTTTACTTGATTACTTACTATTTAATATATTAACTAACATGAAAATTTCTAACTCTAATATATTCGGTTATCTTATAATAAATACATTGTATATAAAGAGAGAGTAAACAACTATTTCTGTAAAATAAATGTACTAAACCTCTGGTGAGCAATATCTTGAGTATAGTCTTAACTATTGTATGAATCCTGTTAGAAATTAAATACTTTTCTCATCAATTCATTTGAAGAAATAATCCCTTAAGTAAACTAATTAATTAAGGTATATGTTATTCCGCATTGTTGATTTTACATATTCATTAACTCATTAATTAATTAATTAATCAGTAGCGTATAATGAAAACATTTATTCAATTAATAAAGATAATAAAAGAACTCGCATTTGTATACAATTAGTAGTTTCTAACACTATTTTTTGTTGTTGATTATTTAGAAATGTGTTTAATGTATATGTATATATAATTAATTGAAAATGAAACGAATCCAATTTTAAACGCTTTCAAAATTTTGTTTTATGAGAATAAAGAATTAATTTACAAACTAAAGAAATGACTAACAAATATTGGATATATTATACGATTAATAGTTTTGATAAACTTTAAATTTTGGTTACAGTTTTTTCAGTCCCTCTTTTTCGTACAAGGGTCGTTCAATAAGCCCCTAGAAATTCCAAGAGATAGGGCACAAAAAATCGAAAATGGTCTGTTTTTAGTAAGCATTGGGACTCACTAGACAGCTGTCTAAGCCTCAGTGACTCATATTCGTGATCATGACACCTATCACACCTCAAAAATTCTTCGTCATAACGTTTCCGGCCAATGAGACCATCTTCGCCTTTTTTTGGAAATGATTCACCGGAAGCAACCCAAAGTTATGACCTTTGCTTGATTTCCGGTGCCTAATGATGAATCCAGGTCTCACCGATGGTATAACTCGACGTGGCATCAAATTTTGATATGACAGAAAATAAGTACCAAATTGAAACTAACTTATGAATCAATGTCAAATTTGTATAGGCACCATTTAACAAAGGGTAGCAGGCAATAGTAACAAAAATTTACCTTAATGATGCCATCTTTCTTCAAATAGAAGTACTTTTTGAACCATCTCGTAACTGTTTTAGTCCATTTAATAATTAAGGGTGCAAATCAATTTTCTTGAGAATTTAGAAAATTATTAAATTATCAGTTTTGAGTTTGAATTGTGATTAAACACGCATTTCCATATTTAGGAATCTGATTATATTCCTTTTAACAAAACAAAACGTTATATGGGAGTGAAACCGTTTTCAAAACGACTGAATTGCTTTTGAACGCTAATTTTATTAACCTTAAGTTGCGCATAAGAAACGCACAATGTTCTTTTTAATGATGGACTTCTTAATGATGAATCATTAAGAATTGACGTGGATGACACTTTGGGTTATTTTGTGTCACTCTTCTCTACTTCGTAATGACTACTTATTCACCACACCACGTGAAGACTTTGAAAAATATAAGTGCAGATGTCTCTAATTATTCTAAACAACGAATGAATCGAGATTCAACTGGTTGTGCAAAATACGATATTCATAATTTTGCTTTACATTACATTCGTATTCGCATAATGTTGTCCCGGTAACCAAGTGGTCGTAGTCGCGGACTTATGGTGGTGGTGTTTTCTTCGAGTTGTGGGTTCGAAACCTGATGCCACTTAAGACCCGCCGTATAGCGAGTCTGATGCACGTTAAATCTGGTCAAGGGCCCCAAGTTATCCCATTGGTGGGTTTTGGAAATTTGGAGAGAGATGTGCCAGCTCAGGTGTCGTCCTCGTCACTTGACCGATGTTCAAAATTACGAGATCCGTCGCCAAAAGCCTTCGTGTCGTTTCCCGGCGCGACGTTAAGAAATCAATCAGTCACATAATACTAGCATTAAGCAAAAGCTTTTGCTAATTGCTAGCCAGTGAATGATTGAGTATCGAATGTTTTGAGAAAAATTTTAAAAAATTAAATAAAAAAGTGTTTCTTTAAAAATGTTACGTATCACGGATTCCGAACTATATATGTCCGTTTTCGAGTTGTTCCTTAAGAATCGAAAACAATGCAAATATACTTAAATAAACCGATCGGAACGTACAGGCCGTACATATTACACATTAATTCCTCTGCTTTCACGATCCAAATAGTACAACTAATAGAACAGTTAGTACTAATCCTAGGTTGTTATCTTGTCAGCAAATTCATTCTGTACTAATCCTGACTTTCCGGAAAAATCCTGGCAAATCAGACACTTCCGAGACAATCGTCTTTTTTCACTCTCGATTCTAATCAGAGTTTCGTATTAAGAACTTTGTAACTGGAATTGTTAGTCTAGTATCTGATGTTTAATTTGTTATTTATTTGGATTTAATTGGTTTCACGTGTGGTCTAGAGAGAGTTTATTATCTTTTGGTTATTTAGTTTTAAATTCAACATTGGCAATTATTATCGGAATAAACCATTTCTTTTTACATATATATATTTGAGGTTTATATATTAAGGAAATAAATGTTGATATAATTTTGTTTAACTTTGTTTGTGCGCACAAATTTAATATAGTGATCCAAACTAAAAATAAAAAGCTTACGAAATTTCAAACGGGATTGCATCAGATTTCTAACAGCGCGTGTGGTTTTATTTCTCTTTTCCTAATTAGGGCATCACGAAATGCACGTTTTATTTTTGCAAACTGATTGACCAATAGCACGCGTCTTGATGTGAAAGTATAACGGAAATATAATTTCGATGATGTCATTTATGATTAAGACTTTATTAATGAAGATGCGTTATCCCAAACTTCTCTACACTTGTATATGAGTATTTAATTCTTAAAATGATTGCATTCTTTTTTTAAAAATTTGATGCAGTTATATATATATGATTTAAATAGTCATACTCTCCAAAATGAAGTGTATTATATATATATATATATATATATATATATATATATATATATATATATTCATGAATAAGACTATTTGAACATTATCGAGTTTTCCTCTGTCTATACTCCTGCCCGCACCACCTTCCGCCACTTAATTTTTTCCCCTTCTTTTCTTTCTGAAATGAAATAGATATGAAACTTCGTCAGAAAACGAAACTTAAAAATTGAATACCCGTTTAATGAGTTTGTCATTTAAAATTTTTCTTTAAATTGCAGCGACTCTCTTCTTCAACAACGCCAGAAGTTAAAATGCCTTACTAACTAGCCAGAATGAGACATCTTCTTCAGCCTAGTTGGCTTAAGCACAACAAAAGGCAATCGGTAAACTTTTTTTCGAATTCATTGGCCCAGAGTTCCAAACGCCGCCTGCCCTCAAGGTCACAACAATTCTCTCCCCTCCACGGGGAAGTAAAACATCCCCCGAATGTTTCGGAGAAAACGTCCTACACCCCCCCAAAAACCATTTTTCAAATTGGATTTAAAGAATTTAAATGCAACAATCGTCTTTTACTGAGATATATATTCTTTCACTTTGAAAAAATATAGATAGGTTTGGTTTTATAAACGTCGCACTAGAAGCAACACGAGGGCCATTGGCGACGGAACTCTTAATTTTGAACCTCGTTCAAGTGACAAGGACGACACCTGAGCTGGCACCACACCCATCTCCTAACTTCCACACCAGGCCATTGGGATGACTCGGGGGGAAATATTGAAAGGAGCACAGAAAGTGAAAGAAACGTTCGAGAGTGAACATTATTTCTTCGTCAAATGGTCGAAAAGTGGCAAATTTATGTGAGAAATTGCTTACTTGATTGAGAAAAGTAATGGTTAGGTCCAAAAAATGCTACAGAAACATCGGTGAACAAGATCAGAGGCCAATGTTGAATATGCTCAAGTATTCTTCTAGAAAATTCCAGAAGAGATTTTGCGCGCTACTATAAAGAGAAAAATTATACCCTCGTGATGAAAAATTTGAAGTTGAGGTCCTCAAAATTTGTGTTATCGATATCTTAAAAAATTGGAAAAGTCAGCAGACTCTGTTGGACGTGTTATTTTCATAACACAGGATTTCACGGTCATACTCTAATACAGAAGCTGCTTACCAGGCAAGAAAAAGAAAAAAAAATCATATTGCAAATCTGGAATATCTTTCTGGAACATTGTTATATTCCCGATGAATGTAAATTTAATCTGTGTGGGATCTATGGATGATATAAAGTGTTGTTTTCCAATGTTGGGAAAGAACTGAGTTCTAAAAACACCTTAAAGATAGTTAAGTATGGGGTGGATACATCCTCCTTTGGGATTGTATGACAACAAGAGAAGTTGGAAAACTTGTCTCCTTTGTCAGTATTATAGCTAGACTGTTGTATTTCGACACCTTAAAGAATAACTGGCATAAAAATACCGATAAATTGGAACTTGCGTTTAACTTCAACTTCTAGCTAGGAAATGACCCAGAGAATACAGCGAAGTTAGTCAAATTACATTTTTGTATAATTTTAAGGAGTTGCTACACACTCCAGAGCTAAATATGATAGAAAATTTATGAGTTCAATTCGAAAATTACGTTCATGAACATCTCTTGACAAGTAAAGAGGATCTAAAGAAGGTTGTTGTGGTCTTGTTCTCGGCTTCGAAGAACAATTGCATTGGAAAGGGAGCATGCAAATTCCGCTAGAATACCAGTTCATCTATTTAAACTCTGCAGTGTAAACGCGAAATTCCAATTCCCGATTTCACTTTCTCCACACGAACTGTGCGGAATTGAAAATAGTTTGTCTTTTAAATAAATCAACTTGCAGTTTTTAAATACGTTTTGCTTAATTATTTAATCAACTTTAATTAACTTTAATCTACCGTAACCCGACAATTTTGTTACTAGAAGACTCGTGTATAAAGGTCTTAAGAGAAGAATACATTTGAAAATTCAGTTAAAACAACCAAAAACTAGCGGAATCCAATCCTGAAAAATTGTAAACTGAGGTTTAGGGGAAAGGATAGGCAAATAAATTTTAATTTGCTATTTACGTAAAAATTAATAAAAGTCGTGACATCAGGGTATTCGCGATTTTCCCATCTATAACCTCAGGGACTTTGGTAATTTGAATTGAATAAAACTACTATTCCGCTACAATTCATTTATAATATATGTGAACTGACCGCAAAAAGAAGAGTGTTGGATATTGTTCTTCAATGAACGAGTTTTTTCATCTTTAAGAGAAATGCAGAATATCTATTAAAGAAATGAACAATAATAAAAATAATGTAATACACACACATATAAATGAAAATAATTGGGCCATCTTACCATTTTAAAGCTTTAAAGTGTCACTTTTGGATGTTGTTGTGATCATAATTTCTTCAAAAGCGTTCAATCCTTTCACAAATTATCATAGTTTAATCATATTGACGATAGTTTACTCGGGAAGAAAACAATACAAGCAAGGCAAATTACGATAACACAAAGGCGCTGGCTACCTAAAGGAATCAGGAGGAAGAAATCGTAAAAGGACAAAAAGAGAGTGACCAACGGTATACCAGTGTTACACGCGCGACTTTACAAAGCGAAGTTGACAGTTGCAGCTAAAATGCGCATACAAATTGGTTGCAGAATTTAGTTGGATGTTAAAAATAGAGTGTCGAACCTGAGAAAGGAAATTAAAAGGAAGTAAAGAAGGTAATAACGCGAGTTTTCCCTATATAAAGTAATTATTTAGTTTGTCTGATATACTTATGGATTTTCCCCCCACTTAAGTAAGGGTCAAACAGGCACTTAACAGAGCAATGTGACTATCGACTAAATCAAAATATTATTTCTTGTCTACCGAAATTGAGATAACAGAATCGTCGAATACCATGTACCATGGGAGGAGCCAAAGATGTTGTGGTGATCGATGCGTGGGTCATTAAACTATTTTTTAAATTTAATTAGTTTTCAATTTCTATAAGTGCTTCTTAGAAAACGAACGCAAACTGAGGTCCATCCACTTGGAAGCAATTTTAGTAATGGACAGTTGACAATTTTTCTACCAAAAGAAATCTTTTCGTTACTTTTTTTCAACACCTGATTTCTTCACGAAGAAACTCAACTGTATGATGTATAAAAGTATGCGTTTAAAGCATTCTACAACCGAATTTCGGGTTGAATTTTAGCTAATTCATCCTTCCTTATAAAGTTTAAAATATTTATATAAGTTTTAATCTTACTTCAAATATGTGCTTGGTTAGGAATTTCTTAGAAATTTATAATTAAAATATATCTTCTCGTTAATATGCATTAAAGACAATTACATCTATTTCTGAATCCAAAAATTTAATCTCGTCAGTAATATATTTTCGTTAAAGAGAGAACAAAAGATATAGAAAGTACTGACCATTTTTTTATTTATTTATTTTTTGAAATTTTACTGCTAAATTTTGGTAATCGCTTTGTGATTTAATTTATCGATGTTTTTAATACTTTTGTAACCATTTTAATAATTTTATTTTAAATATTAAAAGCGAATTAAATTTTTTTTTCAGACTAGTTGCTACAGTTTTTAATAGTAAAAAAAATGAGCGCATTTTTTTTTATTCCGTTTGAATTTGCTTTGAATCACAAAAGTATTTTTAGTACAGATTTTGCACAGTAACTTTGATTCTTCAATTACAAAGAATTTTGTACTGATTTAAAGATTCGGTTGTACAATTAAAAGTTAGATAAGGATTTTTTTAAACAAGAAGAGAGAAATATTTGATTTAGTATTGAATATTTAATATTGATTTAAAAACAGAGAATGTGTAAATATTTTGTTGAGTTTATGGAATAATTTTGAGCGTGTTATTTAAAAGAAATAGCTTTATCTGTCTATTACTTGTGATGGTTGATGGGAGTTGAAAAAGTTTGTTTAAAAATTTTATACAGTTTTTGTGCATTACTTGTCTTAAACCGATGTTAAACTTAACACCCACAATTCTGAAGTTAACTGTGAAGAAAATTCTTTTTTTAAGTGTAATATTGTAACAGCAGAAGCTTATTATGCGAACGATGATTTAGGAAATTTTATTTCTTCATTGTCTTCAGCTATTCCCCCCCCCCATTTTAAAAATTTGGAATATTTCTAGTAATGGATATTTCAAATATTCTTTTTTCAAGATATAGCGTCTTTCTAATTAT
The DNA here is from genome assembly GCA_019974015.1 of Nephila pilipes. Taxonomy (NCBI): domain Eukaryota; kingdom Metazoa; phylum Arthropoda; class Arachnida; order Araneae; family Nephilidae; genus Nephila; species Nephila pilipes. The sequence goes on from BMAW01102901.1 coordinate 30,787, forward strand.
TACCCAACGCAACGACAATATTATTCGAAAACCGCCACCTCCCATCCATTGTCGCACACAAAGAGCCAGAAGTCCAGAATTTAATAACCGTTCTTTCCACCGAATGCACCTCTCCCCATACCTCCAGCGAAGTGACTAAATAAGGCACCCGTGAAATAGATATGATCCGACACGGAGCCCAGCTTAAATATTAATGTCAGTCGGTGATTATATGCGCTGCCCCATAACAGTATAGATTAATAACTTCAAATCCAGTAGCCTTTCCGATGTCCCGGCGGCGTTTTCTGCCAACCAAACCAGGTACATGTTCTAATGATGCTCTAGAGAAGACACTGTTTACATAGCGAAATGATACTGATAAAGATGGAGGCTTGTACAATGGACTCTCTCTGTGTCTCTGGAAATGAGATTTCTGGTTTGGAAGACTGATTTGGTTGCGAAGGTAGGCGATTTGAATGAAAATGAGTGGTGGTTTCAAGATGTAAGGTTAGTAATATTACCGAGCAGAGAATGGAGCGAAATTTCGCGATATTGCATCGAAATTTGGTTCCTTAAAGGTGATATTTCGAGTAAGAATATGACTTTACTGTGATCTTGAGTGCTATTGGATTGCTCTGCTATTCATTCTAGTCTTTAAATTCAAAATCTGCTTTGGGAAGGTACATAATGAAATGTGTCGAATAAAGCTGGAAGTCTTGCAATATATTTTCTTTGTTCCTGAAAGGCTTAATGTAGATATTCTGCGCAATATGCGTCGAAAAAGATTTAAAGGACCAATGTTACAAAATAAAGAATGTAGACACAGCATGAACTTTATTACAAGCATATAAAACAGTTGATTGTTCACTCGTTGACGTTACTATTTAATTTGGTTATACTTTTAATAATCTGTTTTGAAAAGAAATATTACATTTTATATTCGAATGCTACAGCAATTTAATACTTAACGTCAAAATATAATTGTACATGATTAAAAATGCTCTTTCAAATTTAATAATGATTTTATCCCTTTTTGATGTATGTACAATAATCTTTATTTCACTTTTAAAAAGACACATGACTAAAACTAGAATTGATGCAATTACAGAAATTGAATAAAAAATATCGTGCTCAGACATTAAGATGGAAGATAATTATTAAAAATGATTTTCAGATTAAGAGAATATATTGTAACTAAAAAAAAGCACTATTATAATAAAAACAATTTTATTTGATCATGCTGATGTAATAGAATTTTCTCGTCATCATTTTTCAAACATGTTATGATCCCAAAGCCCATCAAAAGCCGTTGCATATCTCTTTTGCGGCGTTGAGTGACAACGTAAACTTCATAGATTGTTAACTTTTCTTACAACAACAAAATTATTTGTCACTTCACTTCTCAGCCCATTCTTGGTGGTGGAGAACCACTAAGAATTCTATCGCTCTTGAAAGGTTATCAACTTCAAAACTCACAATGACTTTGTTTTTCTAAATGTCATATTCTCCTCCAACCATCCAGTCGGACCGGTTGCGAGTTCCATTCACTCACTCGATACTGCCCCCACTTTCGATTACAAATGATAAATAACCTTTATATATCTATACCCTACTATGTCGAGCACAGAGGGAAAAAAAGTACACGAGAAAAACAACAGCACTATCCCAAAAATTCCTCAATGTTCTATCCTTCTCCCAGTATCCCCGGGCAAGGTTGCCGAATAGAACAAAGAGTTACCGCCTTGCCATGCTCGACAAATATGACGCCATCTCTGGCAACTTCAAACTAGTAGCCAGTAATTTACTGTGCTTGGAAATATCCCCATTTTGTAAGCCGGTAATCTGTGATCTTGTTAGACAAGATTTAAACCATCCTTTTCCAGGCGAGGGAAATAGAGGCGTGGCAGGTTATTGCTACGATAATACCTGTTACGAATGATGGCCACTGCTCCTTTTAACTTTCAATGATACGCCAACCCGATTTGAAAGATTTTTTTTTTGTTCTTCCTTTTATTGTCTTTACAGATATACCCCAGTGTATTCTCTTTTGTTACTTTCTGGTATTGTTTATGGCTTTGTTTAGGAGAGATGGTGTTTGTACAGTTGAATGAAGGACGACGTGTTAGGGATATTTATGAAGTCATATTGAGCGACGTGAAATAAGGATATGGTATTGAATACGATTGTGTTGCCTCTCGTAATGAGATCCGTTTCATAGCAACTAATATTTCATAGTTATTATTCTCTAACAGGATATTGGCGAGAAAATTTTGTGCCAAGAATGAAAAGCTAATGTAATGACCATTATAGTTCATGCACTTTAACTCAATAAAGAGGCAACAGACCATATCAAGAAGAGTTAATGATTAATACTTTACATATATCCCGAATACAATGTATGATAATGTATGCTACTAAGGAATAAATTTGTTACACAGTTTCAGATATTAAATATACTTTGTAATGATCGCATATATATAAATTGTTGTTAAAATATGTCAGGAAATGTTGGAAACTAATCACAGGGATAAACTAAAATGATTTAGATTAAAAAAGATATATATTGAAAGAAATTTTTTTTGTTTCATTATATTCTGGATGAGAAAAACAAACATTCAACTTTTCAGATCAAACTGAATTCAAAAAAATAATTTAAAATGAATTTATGTCGAATCAAAAGAACATTTGTGTATTAGTAATGAACAATATGAATTCTCTCTTCCTTGAACCAGAGTTGTGTGTCTATATGTTTCTGAAAATTACTAAAAAAAAAGACTTACTCTTTATAGATCATTACCATTCGAATCTAAATAAAAAAAATGATAAAATATTAAAAGAGAGAGAGATTTTAAAAGAAAGAGAGAGTCGGGATTGTAACCACACACACACAGTATTTTCTGATACTGCAAGTGTTAAAAATAGGCGACTGCAGTAGAAACTCGTTAAAACCCCTTTAATTTAAATCTCCCCGAATATTTCTAGGTCAGTTAGCACGAATTTTTCTTCTTCTTAAATTTGTGAAGTGATCTGCAAATTTCTGTGATAGCATTAGTTGCTTCCTTCATATATTTCGAAAAATTTATTTCTCCTTTCTATGAATGTATGAAAAAAAAAAATGTGAATGTGGAGGAGGGGACTTTAGAAATATTCTATGCAAAATTAACAAAATCTTAGTTAGTTTTACAAGTGGATTATTTTTCTCTGTTTTTTTTTGGTATTTTTTGCCCTTTTTTATTTCACAGATTAGAAATCATAAAATGAACGTTTTGAGAATTTAAATGCATTTTGTTACTAAGTTTTCATACGATTGACAGATGACAGGATAGCTTAGAATGATTTATTTTTTGATTCAAAATCAGAGAAAAAAACAATTTATCTGCAAGTCTAGTTAATATATAAAAGCATTAAACACGTGTACCTTAAAAAAATTCACGGGGAATGGGGAGGGATGGCATTCATTATCATGCTCTTGTTTCATGTTGTCAGATTGTACGATTATGCTTCATAAATTTTTCCAATCATTTTATCTTTAGCCATATATATATATATTTCTTTTTTTGAGTTAGCTACTGTGTTTTTTATTTCTGAAAGTTACAATGTTTTCTTTATGTATAATTCTGTTTGTATCACTGCTGTGATAACACTGTTTTACTTGCTCAACGGACAAAACTATTGCTCCTCTAGTTTATCTTTTCTCTCTTTGACTCTATCTGTCCTTATCTAAACCTAAAAGCTGAGTGTTTCAGGTTTATTTCTATTTGTTTTTTTATGTCTAATGAAATTGCCGCTTAAAATAAAGTAGTTTCGTCCTTTTCTCATGATAAAATCTTTGTCCTGATCCGGTTTCGTTTGCAGTTGTATCTAAAGTTCTTAGTGTTTTAATTTTCAATGTCTCTTTCGCAACATTCTTGCTGGAGAAAGAAATACTTTTTTTGGTAAAGCTAACCCTTTATTGTACTAAGATTAATGTGTCGTGAGTTGAATATTTTGGAATATATAAAAAATAAATAAAAACCTAGCATTAACGTTAGTTAAAATTTATAATTATTAACATGTGCCATCAAGTTGTTGTTTTGAGAAAATGGCGTCGATAAAAATGCGTCGACATAATATAAAGGATACATTGTGTTATTCTCAAACGATTGACATTTTAATGCTTTATAAATGTAATAATTATATTTAGGTTTCTTAAGATATAAATAATTTAATATTTTTTATTGCCTGATTTTATTTTACTATCCAAACAGAATATTATTGTCTACTTTAATTATTTGTCGTTTGCTCTTATTTTAATATTTAATTTAATAATTTATTTTTATGGTAAAATCGTTTGTCAGCTAGCCAAGGGGCTATTGTTTTAGTTGGATCACTTTTGGAGTACCAGATCACATGTCAATTTTTTATCCTTTGCTTCAATTTTAATTACATTTAGCTTAAATATATTCAATTCAATACTTAATCGTTTCCTTTAATTTTAATAACGGAAAAGCTTACTATTGTCCATTTCTCGATAGTTCATCGTTTACTTTAATTCTTATATTAAATTGAGTAATTTGATATTGATTATAAAAAAACGCACCTTAGGTGGCTAAATCTGTTTTTTGGAAAACTATGATTAGAAATTTTTACTTTATCCTTTTTAGAATTTTAATTAATTAATTAATTAATTTTGTTTATTTTTATTGTTAGCATTGGCAACATTTTTATACTTTAGAATATTTTGCTTGAGAAAATAAAAGCACTTGAAGAATTTGAGGAAAGCATTTTCTTTTCTTGATAGTAATAGCCTAGAGATTATAAGTACACTTACTTTTATGTTAATTAATATTCATTTTGGTGAACCGGTGATATAAATTAAGAAGATGATGGTTATCCAATATTAAGACTTGAAACGTTCTTCGTAGTTGTAGCTCTCTGCCAAAGATGAAGGTCTTTTATTTCCCGAATAAATCTTTAAAAATAACATTAACACATATTAAAAGGAATTTAGCATAGCCAATTTCAAGTTTCTTAAAAATATGACTTTTTTCTTCTTTTCTCCTCGGGTGATCTTGGTATTATTAATTTGAATGTATTATATATAGAAATTAAATACTGTACGTTTTTATTATTTTAAATTGGTATTGATTTTGGCTTCTTTTTGATTATTTAATAATGAGCCAAGGTCACATTTAAAGAGTCGATCTGGAGGCAAATAAAGTGAATGTCACTCCTCGGTGTGATTTTCTCAAAGATCTTATTAAAATGGTTATAGAATCGAATGCTGGTCAATGAAATAATATTTCCAACAGCTCTCTGAAGCTCTACCGAAACTACCGATAGAACTATATCAATTACAAATAATTAATGAAACTATCAATTATAAACATCTAGAAATCGAGGTAATTTAAAAGCCCATTTAAAAGTTTAACACTTGTACAAAAGAATCCTCGAGTACTCTTCCCTATTTGTGGATTATACAATTCAAGCCGGATTTTCCAGTTCAATCATTGACTAATTATGCGTCAAACGGTCACGAAGTTCAGTTCCCATGAGTTAGGAGCTGGTATTGCACGAGAGAAACTTTTAATACAGCAGCGCCCCCGATCTCAACTTACACTTAATTTAGGAGATATCATTCCTAATTTCGCAACAGTCGGTTTCACAATATGTTTTCTGGTTATAACAAACGCATCTCCAGTTGCAGCATGTTGGCCGTTAAAATACGACTAACTGAAGCACTGCCGAAATCGCTGCTCCGGTTAATTATATACATTAAGAAACCGACTGCCCTTAAAAGTCTGCTAAGAAGAAGACCCGTACAAAAGGGTCCTCGAATGCTCTTCCCAATTAGCGCGCTGCTGTAGCTGAATGTGGGCGTTCGTAAGAGAAAATCTATTTATGAGTCCTCAAATAAAACGACCGTCATTAAACCGCCCAGAATCGTATTAATTGGCCGGGATAAGATCGAAAATTCAGAGAAAATGAGCAAGAAAACATACCGGATGAAGAGAGAATTTAAGCGCTCAGTTTATTAATTGGCTGCGTTGGCTTTTTGGCTCGCATTTCGTTGCCAATGTTGGTTTGGTTCGTGTAATTAATGATAATGAACGCTACATTTGAGGATAGGGGGAGGAAGATATTTTAGTTAGTTTTTTTGCGAAAAGGGAGTTTTTTTTTTTAAAAAAAAATTAATAACATGTTTGGAAAGTTTCTTTGGAGTAAAGAAATTGTTCATAATCTGTGGTATCGTATACAGTGAAAAAGATGCATTTGTTTTTTAATATATTATGTTTTGGAATTTGTGCGTGAGGGTTTTTTTTTTTTTTTTTTAAATACGAATTGAAGGAGTTCGTATAAATTAGAAGTATGTAATGTATGCTCGTGTAATATGAAATATATTTTAATGCGTTAGATTTTAAACCTCGATATATATGTATGTGTACGCGCGTTTGAAATAGTTTTCTTTCAGAACGAAACAAAAAAAGCATGTATGATTTGTCTCCGTATTATTTCATAGAAAACTATTTTAGAACGTTGAATATGATGCATTTTAACCATCGCTTTGATTTTTGTTCCAAATAAAAATACTTTAATTATACGCGTTGTTAGTTAAATTATGAATTATTTTCTAATGAGCGCATTGTTATCTAAATTAAAAATAATCGAATAACATTCGCTCTTTATCCGTTAAATTAAAAACAGTGAGATAGCATTCACTATAGAAAACGTTTTAACTTTGATTAATCTAATTAGAATTCCTTAGCTTTCTTCCTCGTGTAAAAAATAAGTATATCAGTTCCTTTTAAAAGTCCTTGGAGCAGAATTTTAAAAATATTTTGTTCAATAGATTTTTTCAATGAATTCCTCCTTTTGTGCGAATGACGCACAAATGTGAATAAAACAAAGTATAATTGAAATCAATGATTCATAATCGAAACAAGGAAAATAAAAATTATTTAAAAATTAATTAAACAGTGAAAATTGTTGTATAGAAAGTATATATTTTTTCCTTAATGCTGCACAGAGACATTCCATTAAATTGACAGAAATATTCAATTTTTTTTAAAAACTATCCATAGCTTGACTTGCTTTAATTGTATAACTTTTTCAAATGCGCAAATTAAAATGTGTAAAATATCATGCTTGAAGCCACATTATTTAGAGATTTATAAGTTTTTCTGCTGTTTTTAGCATCCACATTATTAAGATATTTATAAGTTGTTTCCTGTTTTTCTGTTTATAACTTTTTCTATTGTTCTGTTTTTTCTTATTTAATTCTGGGACAATATTTTAGTTAAAAGTAGATAGAGAATTTTTACTTGCACATTTACTTTAAGCCATTCATATTCATCATGTACTACAGAGAGGTTATTTTTAAGTTCTAGTAGCGAACCAATGCAGTGAAACATTGTAAGAAGTCCAATTTGGAGAAACATTGTTTTTTTGTTACGTGGTATTGTTGTCTAATGACAAAGCAAAGTATATCAATGCTTAAATTCATAAGTATTTAGTGGTGGTGATATCAAAATTAAGAAAAAATTACGCGTACATGGTGATATCTTTTTCTTACTGGGATCAATAAATATTCAATTTTTAACCGTAACTGATGAATACATTTTTTATTTGCCGTCCATGTCTCGGAGTTCGTGCTCGAATCTACCTCTCTCATGAGTACATTTCCTCTCTGGTTACATTAACTTGGCAACTCTTCCTCGACAACGAGAGGGAGGTCCGCTACAATTTTATCATGCCTACAAACGCCAGATATTGCATACATTACAAAGGAGTTAAAAATCAATTCACAAGAAACTTTAAAAGAATGAAGGACTAAAGGAGCTCCTTAAAAGAAAGGAACAAAATATATACGAAATTGTTTAAAGGAGAAAACAGTTAAAAAATTTACACGTTATCCCTTTCTTGATTCTGAATGGAAACGCTATTATTTCAGGTGAATGCTATTCTACAGGTGATACAGGAACATTAATTTATGTTAATTTATTTTATAATACGCCAGCAGATCTCAAAAACTCAATTTTTTTTTTTTATATACCTAGTTGGAGAAAGCTCATGGTATCTTTTATCAAGCTCTCATGTTAACGATCATGATCTCACCATAATGTACCAGTCTCTCAAGTAAAACTTTATCGCCAGAATAATGCCGAATTATTAAAAACTGACTTCAAACGAACTACTTGAAATATGTGCAAGGAGTTTAACTCAATATTCATATGAAAGAT
>BMAW01102901.1:53319-65059 GCA_019974015.1 Nephila pilipes
TATATATATATATATATGTTCTCTCCTTATTGTATAGATTTTATTTTTATTTTCCTATTCATCTTTGAGGACTCTCAAACCGAAACTCAAATTAGCAAATGCGGGGATTTCTTATGTTCGAATATCTCATTGTTCCTTTTTGGGCATATTTCGAATGACCGCGGATTAAATTGTTTCGGTAATCTTTGTATTTATGATAATGAATTTACACAGATTGTGTGCAAGTGTCTTTGTAGATATTCTTATGCAAACTTATATGAGATCGCCTAATGCTACCATTTATAGGCTGAAAAATGGACTGTAATAATTTTCATATCGTGTAAGTTTTGATTTTATTACGATATTAATACATAATGAAATTAAATCATCATAACAATTGCTGTCATTAATTATCAGTTGTTAGAAATATATCTTAAATATATATCAATAGCTATTTAAAAAGAGATGATGTATATTTTTTTTATGAATATATTATCTTATCATTGCAATACTGTTGTTTTTCCAGGGTCTCAAAAAGAATCTGCGGGTATTGGTAGAAATTGTGTTGTAGATCTTAAATTTGATTCAAGGAAATGAAAAAAAAAAAAAAAATGGTACTTGTGTAAAATCCCATCTATCATGAAAGTAGTTGCAGTTCCAGTAAAATTTGCACGAATCACTTCGGCGACTAAAAATGCCTAATTGAATCAAGAAAGCAATGAGTGGGTTCTTTTCATTTTGATTCCGGCACCACATAAATTTGTCTGTACATGAATTTAAGTGGCAATGCGAGGTACCCTGATATTTTTTATTAGGCCGAACCCCAGAGAGTTTTTTAATTTTTGTGTACGCTCATCAGTTTGCAGATAAAAAAAAGAACTTATAATATTGGTTAACTTTGAAATTATTCGACTTTCGTGGTTCTTCTTTCTTCAGTTTTATAAGCTTTACAAGTGTCGAAAAAAAATGGCGGATCCTACTTCAGTGTTTTCATATATTGTTTTGAAACTGGTAGTTGCCGTTCTGTTTGACATCTAAAAATACTATCTCCCTTGCCGCAAACTTGCTTGTACGTTTTCAAACGTAATGACATATTACATTTAAAAAAAAGACAAGCAAATTAACTTTCCGTTAGCACACTCTTTTACGCTTTTTTGAAGGGAAAAAAACTGTACTGCATTATGTTCTGTAATATGCAGGTTCTAAGTTTTTATGATTTTTTTTCCAAAATTCAAATCGAAAGGAATATTTGGTTATTGGCAGAATATCGAACGCTTTGAAGTCAATTTTTGGATTGGCAAAAATTGTCAATGGCATTTTACTCAAGTACCAGAAAAATAGTTTTATGGGTACTTATAGACTCTTTAAAGGAACTAGGTTTCGGTAAATTCGGTTTTTCCCTGCCATCGCGCCAATGAGTATCCCTTAGTTATTTTTGAAGCTGCGAGTCTTTAAGGTAGATACATAAATGTATAATCGTAGCTTTAGAGTTCCGATTTACGCATTTTTCAAACATGCAGCAACGCATTTTCTAACTCTTCAGTTTAGCTTAAATAAATCCCACCTGAACAGCTGAAAAGTTTATGACTGCTGATACTGATTCAAGAGAAAATATTTTACGTTTCGATTAAGATCACCCATAAATGAAGATAACTCCATTCATTGATGATGACTGATTCCATTCATTGTAGACGAAAAACTGTTATTAATTATTGGATTAAAAAAATATTTTCTTCGCTTTCTATACTTTTCCTTCAGAACTACTGCACGTTGTTTTTTGCGAAAACTGTGTTATTTTTAAAGTATTAGAAATCAGGTTTAAAGCGGATGATTTGCATTTATCACAATAATGCGTTTCGATTCTTGGAATGATCATTTAGTAACCTCCCTATTTTCATTCAATAGTATACAAATATGAAAAATCTTCCATTCGAAAAAGTTAAGGGGGGAAAAAAGAGAATTAATTTTCCCTAAATTCTCCTCTCTTTATTTAGTTAATTTTAGGCATCTCCTTTCTTTTGATACTGGAACCTAATGAATCCCTGTATCGCGACACAAGTGTAACGGGACAATTCTGTTGACAGGAGATAGAATTTACTTACAGGTTCTAGGAACGCAAAATCATTGTCTAATATTGCAATCAATATCACCTCTGAATTTATTTTTATCATTTCTCTTCTTTTCATTTCGATTCTTTTGAAAGAAACTGTGGTTCCACTGTAAGGAAAATGACGCCCCTAATGGGAGATGGCGGGGTGAAAAAAAAAAAAAAAAAAAAAAACTCGAAACAGGAGTGACTTAAAACAAATTGCGGCATCCGCCCATGCCAAAAAAAGTTAAATAAATAAGCAATAAAACAGGCAAGCTCACAAAATCAATATTGCGTAAAACCTGATCATCACCTCCCTAGTGACTTGGAGAAGGCAACGATCTGGGCGATTAACCGTGATTAACTCGCAACCGTACCGGAAATCATGTACGAAAGGGGGGGGGGGGGGGTGGGAGGGGACAATTGTAAATATTATATTTTAATTCGCCTCCACCCCCCCCCCCCTTCTTTCTTCTTTGACGAAATAAAATCTAAATGTAAGAGAAGGAGCGAGAGAATCACTGTAGAAGGCGTCCACGATAAACTCTAGGCTCCTTTGCTTTCTAACCACACTTACTGAAGGGAAAAAAAGAGAAAAAGAGGAGAGAGAGAGAGAGAAGCAAGAAAAAATTGCATTGGATACAAAGAGGGAGAAATGGGTATATATAAGAGGGAAAAGAACGGGAAAAAAAGGGAAAAATAAAATAGGGGGAAAAAAAGGATAGTAAGAGACCGAAGGAAAAAGGGGGTAAGGAAGATGGGAGTTGGGATAAGCTTGGGCAGGTTGATAGTATTGATTTCTTCTACCCATCGATATGCTCCGAGAAGGCAGGAGGAAACACAATAACCAAACAAACAGAAAAAAAAAAGAGATCCATCTCACTTGCAGCCGTTAAGTGTGGGGGCCAGTGATAAATTTGTAAGAATTTTGAGGGGTTGTATACACATATATATAACAGTGCCATCTTCACGCTATAATACTCAATTTCTAAATTCAACTTAAACAACGTAATTAAATAAATTGGACAGTTTAACTGGCAGAATGGTGGTAAAGCGATGGTCAAACGATTATTGGAATTTTGAATTTTGTTCGCAGGTTCTTTTACTGCTTTTTTCCATTGTTCTTAAACATCGTATTGTATATAGTTATAAGATAGAAAAATGTGATGGTTAAAAGCAATGCAACGAAGTTACTATATACCAGAATTGTCTGTTTTTTTAAGAAAATGCATGTATTGTGAAACAGGTTAGCGTTCAATCTTTTCAAGGTCTCAAAAATGTCACAAAGGCACTGAAAGGAAATTCAGTGAGTGGAATGTCGATTCTGGATTCGATCTCGTCATTTCGCATTGACACCAGCCATCTTCGAAATTCCTAACATCGAGCATATTTATGTTAGGCGGACTTAAAAGTCAAGCTGAAATAAATTGAAATAAATCTTTTGAAAGCTTGGAAATGTAGAATACATTAAGAAAATTTTTTTTAATGAATGGATTCTGTGAAATAAATATACGTGCACAGGTAGTTTTTATAGTATATAAAATTGTTTTGTAAATTCCCCCTTTCGTGGAATCAGGACTGAAGTCTAGTAAGCACACTGTTGCGACTTTCTGTTACATCTTTATTTTATATCATTTACTGCAAACAATGTTTCATTTTTCTCATAAGCAACTCAACTTCCAACATTTGAAAAGTGAAGTACAGACATAAACTGAAGGGTAATGAGAAAGAGAGAAAGGAGAGAGGTGAAACACGGAAATGAAGGAAAAGAGAAAACTTAAAGGTTATGATAACGAGAAGTGTCTGCGCGTGGAAGTATTTTGGCGTGTTTAGTAGATTAGGTGATATTAGGACCTAACGCTGTCGAAGCAATAGCAGGAGGTATTCGCATCTTTTTCAGTAAGAGAATTCTTTGGTTGAGTATAGAAATTGTTAGTACTCGCAGAAAGGATATTCACAGAGGAGAGCATATTCTTTATTTTAGGGGTAAATAAAGATACTTTGGATATAACTATTTTAATTAATTAGTCTGTGCCTGAACTTAAGTAGAAATTTAGATCCTGGGACCAGCTTTAAGATGACGGACGAGACGGGTAATAGAATGCCTTCACAAATCAAGTTGCCTAATCGTTTTACATAGCGTTTTAGTTTATATTACACATAATATTATTAAGTTATTATTTTTTCGCTGTGCAATGAATAAAATTCAAAGGAGCAATAAAGAGAAAGATGTCCCTGAAATTGTAGATCTAAACCATGTAATCTAAAATATTTGTAAGAAATATTCTGTGCCTTATTTTGTTCTCATTTTTAAATAAAATTAAATTAAAATAGCTCTTATTAAACATAAATATTTCAGATTTTTTTTTTAGTCTAAAATTTTCCCGAAATAGTTTTTCTTTGAATAAATATGCTTGAAAGACACGTTTTTGAGCATTGTTTATCATAGAATATGTGATTTTCGTTTTGTATTCAATGTTTACAAATCTTTGAAAAGCGAACTGTCCAGCATATTATTTAAATTTTGAAAAAAGACATGAAGATAACCGTGAAAAGTGTGGATTTACGTGAAAAGTGTGGATGCACTTTGAGAATAATGTAATTAAACATTTGAGTTAATGATGGAAGAGAGTATGGTTCGACGTGTCCAGATTTATTTTGTGTCTAGGTTTTCGACTACGTCAAAAACTAGAATTTGGATAAAAATATATAAAAAAATTACGCGAATCGAATACTCGGAATTTTTTAAATATAAACTCGTTAATATACATTTATACTTTAAGTTATTAATATTTTCGACTGTCTGTTTTTTTTTTTTTTTTTCCTTTTACGATATAAAAACAGTTATAAAAATTTACACGAGGATCATTTAAAAAGCCTTTGTATGTCAGTGTTTGAACTGTGGGTCATAGGTTCGACCCCACCCCCTCTGAGTAAATTTCGATTCAATGTCTTCATAAGGGTTACATGTAATAGGATTTCTACGACAAATTCGGAAATCCAAAGCACAGATGTGAAAAAACAAACATCAACTTCATTTAACTTATTTGTATAATTTGATAATACATCTTTTCTTGGAACAATTTGAAATAAGTTTTAGTAGAATAACATCGCATGAATTACTGCATAGCCGTTATATATTTTTTTCCTAGATAAATAATCATTATATTCCTATTAGGATAACACTAATTTATGCTTTTGAAAGATTCAATTTTGTGTGAAACTATTTATATTTTAGCTTTATATTTTTATATATTATTTAGAATACTTATGTAATTTCATAATCTAACTATTATAATTTTATTGCAATGAATATATGTATATTTTTTACTTAAAAAAAGGAGTTCGGGATTATGATTCCATCTGAGAAGAGATCCATTGACTTAAACTTTTTAGGAGAGGGTCTATGAAAAAAACTAAGGCATTGAGTTCCTATTCTAAAGGAAGTGCTGTGAACTAGGATTGTTTCTGTTAGATTGGATAAAGTTTAACAACACTGTTTACTTAAGAAGAAAATCTTATTGGCATTTGAAGTTATTGAGTGACCATCTTTTTCCTTTTATGAGTCACTGATCTCAAGGTATTGGCGCGTACTTCGGGCTGGTCATGTAAATAAGATTCATTGAAATCGTATTACCTAAATTTGGTACCAAGAGCATGAACATTTTGAAGATGCGTTTGCAAATTTGAATCGGCTTTTGCATAGCATTTTTAATTCCATTTAGAATCTGAAGAATGTATTAAAATAAAGTTATGGATCAATTTGACCCTTCCATTACCAATAAAATATTTTGTCAAAAGGCTAACGCTATTTCTGTTTAAGATAAAATTCAAACATAGCACTATGCAGTAGAATTAATCGAAACGAATGTGTATTGCTGTTCATGACCAAAGCTGTCCAAAATAATACTTAAAAATATTAATCATATGAAGCATTTTCGAATATATGTTTATATCAGGGGTTCCCAAACTTTTTATCTGATACGAACACTTTGAGAATCCTAGAATTTTGACGGAACACCTCGTTTATTTTGGGGGGGGGGGCAAAGGATAGGTAATAACACATAATCAATACAATTTTTAGAAATAAGAAAAGAAAACTAATTTTTTCAGCAAATGTTTAAATTTTAAATCACATTTCGTTACACAAAAATCATGATAAAGTTTTTAAAAATAAGGAAATATCAATTTTTTTTTTATTTCCTACATATGTACTGATTTCTTAAGTTTTAAACCATAACACGTAACAATCAAGAGTAATAATGTTTTTGATTATGTCGAGTCTTTACATTGCAAATTTTCTTGTTATTAGGTATAATAGTAGAAAGTTAAATTCTTATATATTTTGTGGCGTTTCTCTGAAGCTTATTTCTACGCTTTACCCTCGGTTCAGAATGATAAGAAAATCCAGCTTCACATAAATATGGAACGATATTTGGAAGTAAAACGAGTATAATTTATTTTAATAAATTGTGATATTCTTCAGGATAAATTTGCCTGGGAAAATTATCTAATAGCTGATCTTTATGTTTTAATTTTAAATCATATTTAGTCAATAAATCACTAGATTTTCAAACTCGTAGGTACTTAAGTCTGCTCTCTTAGATGTTACTGAAAGTGGTTTTCGAAACCAAAAATTGTCTTCACTAATCTTCGGAAAATATTTCAGAGGAGTTTTTTCCCTATGTAAATGTGTACTAAATAATATAAATAACAATTCTAAAAATACTCTCATCTATTGTAAAATTGTTTTTCTATCAAACATTCATGTAAGGTGAGAAAGCAATTAAAATTATTCTGTTTAACCTGAGAAATTCAAAACTCTTTTTCTCTCAAAATATGTAATTTTATTTCCTGTATTAAAAATTGTAACCCTCTTTCCCTGCAATGATAAGTTATTTCGTTGCACTTCGTAAAAATATCCGTCAGATACTTGACTTTTATCAACCATAAAGGATTTCTTAAAAATTCAATAAAATGCTGTCTTGAATTATTTTGCTCTTTAAAGAGAGACGACCAACAACTCTCTACGCAGTTCATAAAGTCTCAATAGTGCTTTTTCTCTGGAAAGCCATCTCAGTTCTGCACGTAATAAAATTGCGTTATGTTCGCTACCTATTTCGTCGCACAAAATTTTAAGCAATCTGGATTGAAGTGGTCAAAATTTTAGGTAGTTTATCATTTTTACTGCTTCACACATAGCATGTTTTTAATATATGGACACTTTTTGTTGCTTGAGCTTGCCTATGCAAAACAAAAGAGTTCTGGTGGCTTTTGTAGCTACTTGTAGTGTACGAAATACAACACCTTTTGTTTTTCTACCATGACTTTAGCTCCATCTGTGCAAATTTCATTACACTTTTCTCAACTGTTCCCGTGTTTTATAATGTAATCGTTAATACAATTGAATATATCTTCTCCTATTGTGTTTTCAAGTAAAAAAGCTCTCTTGGGTATATCTTTTTCAATACTTTTATCAAATGTATAACAAACATATACTGGTAATACAACTAGTCCTGTGACATCTGCGAATTCATGAATTTGCGATGCATACTCACTGCTAAGTCCAAGTCAAAAAGTTGTCTTTATCTCTATGGTAGTAGACAGATTTTTGATGCGTCGTGAAATATAGTATTATTCGATAACAGTACTGCATCTATTTTATTGATAGTCTGCGCTGTAATAACTCATGATTCCATGTCTTTTACACTCGGTTTGATAAGTTTTTCTCCCATTGAATGAGCTTTATCATTAATAGCAATGTGGTAATTTACGCGGTAAGATCCTTCGGTTACATTTTCATTTGCAGTTTTAGCAAACGTTTTAGCATCTGAAGTTTCGACTTTACTAAGGACTCGCATTATCTTTTTAAAAAGTGATTGCATTTTCTCTTGTGATTAGCGTGCATCATTTCTAAGTGCCTACTGAGTTTGGCTGTATTCAAATATTTATTTGTGAGTTTTGTGTGACATTAAATACGCACTGCAACCGGAGCTTCCGACGTGTAACCAAATGTTAAATAACATTCATAATACTTCCGTTTAGGTCTATTTGTATGCGTCACTTGTTCTTTACTGTTATCTTTTGTTGAAAGCAAGGTTTGTACACCCTATGCTTCTTCAGTAGTAGATCTATCAGTTGAATTACCATGACTTCTTTTCCTCAAAATTCTTCTCTTTAACCAAAAGTTTATGGATAATTTTTAATAATATATGTATTCTGTGAAAGAGAAAAAAAATTGGTAAAGAATCTTCTTTAAACTTTAAACAAAAAAAATTTACAAAAATATATAGGCCTAATATCATGGAAATACATGAATTTAATTAACGATTTGATCAATGAAATAACATAGACTAACGGTGAATTCAGTATTATTATCGAAGACTTGTTGCCTCCAGAATTTAGACATCATTACACTTAACACGTATCTTAAAGATGTTTTTTAATCAGGTTTTTATGAAAAATGTGTGAAGAATATATCAACAATATTGTGTCAGCTGTATAAGGTTATTTCATAAAAACATAAATTGGAAGGAATATGTAATGTTATTGTTAATTAAGCACATTGTGATATATTTTGGCATCATCAGCTGTCGGTTATGACATTTATATCCACGAAATTAGTATTGTTAGAATGTTGTTGTTTTTAACAAAGTTTGAAAAAAACTGATCCGTGTAAATAAAAGGCAATGTCGATATGAGTTCCTTATAGGCTCAAAAAGTAGTCGACCGATTTCGCTAAAATGTTCACAATTTCCTCTGTCAAGTTCCAGGAATGTCTAGAGGATGGTTTGAATGAAATCTGCTGGGTAGAGCTGTTGTCTTTACGTTGAAAATTAAGTATCAGGTACACACCAAATATGGCGATTTTTGTGCCCCAAAACGTTTTCATTCTGTCGACCGATTTCGTTGAAAATGTCACAGCTTCTTCTTAATAGTTCCTGGAGGGTTTTGAGAATAATTTGAATGAAATCCGATACATAATGTGGTCAAAGTGAAGTATCGGATGCGAGTTGGAGATCACAGTGATAAATTTAGGGATTTTTAAAACAGGTCGCCAAACTATCATTACGTATCGCATGACGTCAAAAATCGGCAAAATGCTCCAACAAAACAAACTCTAACACTGATAATTAGAAATTTTAAGGCTATTAAATAAGAATTTTATGTTTTTAGTAATTTACAGAATTATATGATTTTATTGTGTACTTATTTAATATACATAATTTAATATTGAATTGTGTATAATATTTAACTTATTATAGAACTAATGATAAAATAAATAATATCAATTAATTTGTCAAATATGATTAAAGCAATGTTAATTTTTATTATAAAATATTCATGCAATATTCATTGAATGAACTACAAAATTTGAAATAAGGTACAAAAATGGGAAAAAAGACAATTTTTTTTATTAAAAAATTCATTATTATATCATTATATCTCAATACTTTAATAGTATTTAATTTTATTTGCTTTAAAATACAAAAAAAGCATTTTGTCCCGACGTACTGAATACAATATATTAAGGAATGAAGTACATTAAAATTGAACTAAATAATTCAACAAGTTGAAAAATTTAACAAGTTAAAAAAAAACAAAATAATTTAACAAGTTGGAAGTGAAAAAAGAAAAAAACAAAAAAGTAATTAAACAGGGGGAATGAAATTTCACAAACAATTTAGTTCATGTAATTTTAATTGAAGACATGTGAATAGATACCTAAATTTATTTGTATTTATTTAATTCATTTATTTTGTTTGGTGTAAAATATATATAATAGAGCTACATTTTTCCATGCAAATAAATTCATGATGAGTTACAAACTATAGCTAAAATAAAAATAAAAAAATTAATATTAATACATGTAAAATTGCAATTATTACAAAATTAAAATAAGCATACAGTAAAATTAAATAAAAAACAAACGAATGTTAAAGTTAAAAAAGGATTGTCTAAAATTTAAAGCAAAGAAAGAAAATATTATAATGTGAAAAAGTCTTCAAATTGCTCAAAACACAATAATAAAGAATATTCAAGAATGCATTTTAAACATGTAAATAATTAAAATTTAAAAAACCAGTAATTTAAAAATTATCAACACAAGTTCAAAATATTATAAACTTTACGAAGTCCTACAAAGGGAATCTCAAGGAAAAAAATAAATAAATAAATAAAAAAATAGTATAAACAGAGATAAATAATCCCAAAGGTTGTCTCAGACTAGGGACTGAGTAACAGTGAGTCTGAGGTAGGTGACGTAGGCAGCCGCCGCAAATTTAGTATTACTGATCCAAACCACCAAATTACATTTGATAGATCAATAGATTTTACGAAACAAAAATGCAACTAATTATCCTACTAATTAAATTTTTAGATAAATTTTTATTCTGTGTAAAATAGTTTTTAAAATATATTAAAAACTTTCACAGTAAGAAAAAAACGTTCTTGTAATTGAATTTAATATTTTAAGAAACCGTAGTTAAAATAGACCTAAAAATAAGTAGCGATCAGGTGGCAAAGTTTTTGGTTAAAAGAATTTTTTGAAAATTCACTAAATCGAGATTTATAATTGAATTAAAAATATGTTATTGATAAAACCGTTTTTATATAAAACATATAGCAATATATATGCAAAATAAGACAAATATATAAATAAATACTTTAACCAAACACACACACACACACACATATATATATATATATATATAAAAATATAGAAATATACACAGTACTAATGAATCAAGATATATCTATTATCTAATATATTTATATATCTCTTAATCATTTTAATTATTTATTGATAAAATTAATAAGATAATTTGCATTAATGCAACTTTTGATAAATAATGCAAATTTATAATTATCATTTTAATTACCGTACAACTTACTAAAATATTATTTCTAATGATGTAATTAAATGGAATGTTTCAAAAATAGAAATATATATAAACAACTACTCAAGAAATATACCTTATTAATATAAAAATTAAAGCTGTCTCTCTTGTAATAAATATTACTAATAATTTTACTCTCTGTAATTTTCAATCACGTATATTTACATATTCTGCTTCATATCCACTGTTATTAATTTGAATTATATTTAAATATGTAGGATAAAAATGTGAGTTAGGTCTGTTTTCCAAAGGCTTATTATGATTCGAACCAAGTAGACTTATCGTTTTTTTTTATATTAATAATAAAATTATCTCTATCAGTATAATTGTGTTCATAATAATAAAAGTAAATATCTGCCAAATCTCTTCTCGCAAATCTTCCTTGTTTATCATAGTTACTATTGCTGTAAAAGCTATAATTTGTTTCATTATTTCTAGCATAATCATTGATATTCACATCAATAGAATTTTCACATGAAATTTAATATATGTATTAAATTTCATGTTACACAAGTGACTGTCTATGAAGTTACGAACCTATCAACCATTGAACCCGGAACTTTTCTGAGTTGAAGTAAATTAATATTTACCTGGAGGTACATGTATAGCATAAAGATGTCACATAGTACAAAAATAGTGTACACACACAACATTCAGCGACGGTCTGGGAAATTCTTTCTTCAATCCAAAAATCTTCAGGTTCCACATTAGTAAAATACCTCAATTGTTCAAACGGATCACACGATTTGAATTAAACATGCCACTTGGTCAG
>BMAW01102905.1:0-55716 GCA_019974015.1 Nephila pilipes
CAAAATAAAATTATAAAAAGTATGAGAGAGAGAATTACAGAAAAATTACGTGATTGTTTGCTTTATATGCAGGGTCAGTGATTAAAGAAAAATATTACGAGTTCATTTGTATTCAATAACATATAAAAAACAAAAATAAAAAGTGGAAAAGAAATATGAAATTAGATTATTTTATTTTTGAAGCTTTAAAAATTGTAGAGTAATGTCACGCTTAGATATAAATTAATGCCAAAAATAAAGAAAACAGCACGGAAACAAGCAAAAAATGTATCATTACTCACTAATAATTTAAAATAAAAGATTAAGATTTTTTTTTTCATTCTAACACGAGCGTAAGGTCAATACAAAAACCCTGCTGTTAAAACAGCGTAAAAACCTGATTGCTCTTTTGAAAGAATTGGAACAGTAATTCTAACAAAATGAAATATCATTAAAATAAAGATTTTTTTTTTTGAAATTTTTGAAGTTGTATAAAAACTAATATTGTATCATAATCTAGGCTAAACTGTTGAATTAGAAACTAATCAGTTGTAAGAAAACATTAGATTGGCATGGATTATTTCAAAGATATAAAAACTCACGATTAAAAAAAAACTTTCGGTATGAAATCATATTTGTTCATAGACATCATAATTACTCCAATGGAATGAAGTAAAGGAAAAAAATATTAGTCTTTCTATTTCTATCTCAGGTCTAACAAACTTTTGAAGATATTGTTCCTTGATTTTTATTTTTGAAAAGTTCCATGGTTTCTAAGAAATCTTAATTAAAATGGAAATGTTTTTGAGTTTTATCCTATAGACATTCTTTTATACTAAGTATTACTTCCTGAATGAAAAACAGAAAGTAATATTTAGTATTTATTACTTTCAGCAGGATTTTGAAATTTTTTTCTCTGATTTTTAAAAATATTTTTAAAGATCGGAATACTCGTAAAGGAATCATTAAAATAGGAGTAAATATATTTTTAAAAATCGGAGGGAAAAAGTAATTCTGCAGAAACCTTCATTATTGTTTGCTCTTTCAGATGCACTTTATTACATTCAAATAGACAAACATTAAAGATTTGTGAGTAAAAGTAGATACCCCGGATTTACATTATGTCTACGAAATCAAAATGGCCGATAGACGGGAACTTTAAAGTGGTAAAAGTTGAAGTCATTGAAGTACCCTCCTTATCTAGTGCTTCATCCACTTCATTATCACTGATATCACAATATGAGAGGGAATCCATTGAAGATATTTATCATGGCAGAATGAAAGATTTTGAAAGTCAGTATAGAGACTGATGACCTATCTATCACCAATACAATACGGAACCAGTTCTGCTAGTGCTGAATAAAACTGTGACTGTTGGACAAAGTTTAGATAACTTGATAAGGAGAACAGGAGGCTGAGGTCTTAAGACCCTCTTCAATGGCAATTAGTTGGTCAGAGTTTCTGATTTTTTTGGTAAATCCGGTAGAAGGTGTTTACTCAAAGATATCACTACCACTTAGGTTATCCTCATTTTTGCTGCCATCCGTGAGGATTTGGAAAGCTTTTGAAGGAATAATGCTAAGTATTTCCAAAGTAGTTTGACGTAGATAATCTGGTACATCATGTTTTTTGCTGGTATATAAGACAAGATCTGTATTAAAAGATTTCTAGGTAGTCCTTCCGAACGGTTGATGCAAGGTTTCAGAGAGTGACTCTCAACATTGGTATTAATGAAACCCATTTGATTAAGCAAATGAAAAAGGACTATTTCTCCATAATCTTTGATTAATTATCCAATTTTGAAGAAAAGAAGAGGTACTGTTAAGAGTGCCACATGGTTCAAGTAAAATTTATTTAGGTATATTTTGTCAATGTAGATTTCGTCGAATCTTAAGTGGTTGTAGGTCACATTATTAAAGAGTAATTTCACCTGAGTAGCTATAACGTGAGCTAGCAATTAATCGGATTGCACTATATTGACCTCGCTCAAGCTTAAGTAGGTTAGTGGTTGAAGAACAGAAAGAAACCTCTGAACCATATTCCAATATTGGCCTGATGAGCAAGACATAGGTTGATATCTAAGGACAATATTAATACAGATACGTATTAAATGATTAAATACATTAAACAACAAATGCATCGATCCAATAAAAAATATTTCAAAAGTCAAAATAAATTTAAAATAAAGTTTTTAATAAATAAAGTCAAATAAATTTTTCGAAATTTTATGATAAGTTGTTCAGCTTTAATGAAACATAAAAAATATATAAATAATTTATATATGGTATCATTTCTAAATGATTTATTTATGAAATTTTATAATTATTTCAATAAAATGTTTATCAGTATAAGAAAACGTAATTATAACTTTATTCAAATATTAATTTGATGTATTGGAATCACTAAATTTAAACTCTTACAAAAAAAATTTCGTAATGTTCAAAATACAGTAAAAATATGTTCAAGAATTATTGTTTTGAAAATTAACTTCTTTTTGTGAAAAAAAAAGGTATTTTTGTAAACGTGAAAAAAAATCGAAACAATATCTACTAATAATAAAAAATTGAAAAATATGTTTATTTCGTAAAAAACTTTACCCTAAATTTTTAATGTGACCGCGATTACCTAGAGGTCATGGTCGCAAATTCATGGCTGACGTTTTAATCGAGACATGGGTTCGAATCTCCATGCCACTAAAGACCTTCCGTATAATCGGGGCTGAAGCACATTATATCTTTCGAGGCTCAAAGTCCTCCTGTGGAGTGTTGTGGGAGTTATGAAAGGGAGATGCAAAATTAAATGTCGACTCGTCGCTTGACCAAAGTTCAAAATTACAAAGTTCGTCGCCAATAACACTCGTGTTGTTTCTAGTGAAACGTTAATAAAATCAATTTTAAATTCTTAATATCTAGAAATAAAGTCGTCTGCATTAATCGTTATATTTCTATGGAAGACAAATCATTTGCACTTATCGCAAATACTCTTCGAATAAAAAAATCGACTGAATAATAAATCAGGCAATTTTAGCATATTTTCTTTTAGCTACAATAGATCAAAAACAATGATAGAGAAAAAATCTCATTAATAATTGTTACACGGCATACATTGTCTAAAAGAAAGATTTCACCTCTTCAAGAACGATTAAAATAAATTAACATTTTATTTTAAATATTGTTTAGGATAGAAACCCAACTACGCATAGCTGCAACTTTTATTTTCTGAGATGAATATCTTGTTTCGGAAGCATTCCTTTCCATAATACCAAATGATAAGAGCTGCATTATATTTTCAAAATAATATGATTTAATAGTGATAACCCAAGTACATTTTTGTCTCAAATAAGATAAATTGTTATTCATTACAATCAAGAGAAAGGAATCTTTCTTATATTTACTTCAAAACCTCTTACAAAAATACTAAACGTTTTTTATAAAATGATTTAATAGGGAATCCCTGAAAAAAGTCATTTATTATCTAGGAATCCCACATGTTTTGAATAGAGCTTCTATCCTAATTTCAAACTTGTTATCATACACTTGAGTATAACTGTGCAAAATGGGCTTCAATCATTTAGCATAGCATATTGTTTTTTCCCCTATTGTTTTCTCTTCAAGTATTTTGTGTGTACGATTTGTTATATATTTGTTTTCAAAATACTTCAAAAATATCAAATTAAATTTATGTGCAACAGCTAAAAAAAATCAAAGACAATTTCAGAAAAGAAATGTTAGAGTTATGAGATGAATGTATCACGTGTAAATATTTGCTGTACTTTTGAAAAAAGATGAAAACAAATTTAATGACCAAAACAATTTAGCAAGTATTTTCGCATTAAATTTTGAATCATAAACTAATATTTGTTCAAAGAATTTGTTTTTCATTTTTTTATGAATCTTCTTAGAAAAAAGTATTTTATTCTATACCTTTGAAATATATATTAAGCAAACGTAATACATGCAATTTTTAAAAACGTGGTGAATTTTGAAACCATCACTGTAACGGAAAATACTCTCCATGTTTATTGCCTCCTCCCCATTTTATGAAGGAGCAAAAAATTAATCTCCTCAGAAATTTCTTTTTATTTTCATATCATTAATTATATGAACAAGAGTTGACTTAGTATATATGTTTACTAATACCATCCCTAAGTCTTTAGAAAAGATACTTTTAATTAATGTTAGTTCATGTCTTAAAATTTTTCAATAGCCTATAGAAATTTATTTTTGTTCCTTTCTTAACAAATGTTCTACACTTTTTTAAGTTTTTTTTTACTTCTGAAGAAAATATTGACATTTTTATTATGAAAGTAGTATAAAAAGTTCAAATCAGTTTATTCGAGTTTTTATGCTTCTTCATTTATAAGAGTCATTAAAGGGTAATTAAAAATATGCGTAGTAAATTATCATTTAAATAACATTTTTTCAGACTAAAATTAAATATTTACACGTTTACGACAATGTTTTGCATTAAACTGCAGTTATTGAAGGAAAGTGATGTTTTAAAGAGCAAGAGAAGCTTTGAGCTGAAAGTTTAAAAATATGTAAATTATAAATTAAAGTAATGTACATTCTTTTTTTTTTCATTCACATTTTTGAATTAAATAGAACAAATTTTTATCAGTTGATTTTTGAATTATCATAGTTTACATTGCAGATATATTTGTAAAACATATTTGTTAAAGAGGTTTCAAATTCGATAACATCTTATACTTTCACATTTTAATATTAAGTTCTCAAGTAATATTTCAATAATTGATTTCGTATAGATGTGAAGAAGTTTTGTACTTATTTATTAGTTTTCTTAAATTTATAGATATTCATTCGATGGTGCCACAAAAATTAAGGCGCTCAACACTATTCAATTAAACTTTCAAAACAAAAGTATCAAAAATACTAAATGTTGTTGTAATTTAGAATAACAATTACAAGTTTTATCTTTCCCAATATTATATATTGATGATTCAAGTTATTCAGCTTAAGCTTTAAGCACATAAAATAATTTCATTGCGATTTGAAGAATAAGCTAGAGTGTATTTCTAATTTGCTTGTGTAAAAGCTTTACTATCAAGATCTATCGGAATAACAAGTCCGAGAAATGTCGTCAAGTCGTTCTTTACTACCTTTAATAAAACTTCGTGAATCAATAAATATTATTTCAACTAAATTTTTAAGAGCCCAACTATTCAGAAATTAATCTCGAAATACACTCACGTTCCTGCATATCTTAAATTTCCAAAGCTTTTAGATACTTTTCTTCCACCGTATGGTACAACGAATATAAAATGAGAACGGAATGATTTATCCTTAAGGCAGAGCAATAAAATTTTAATTCTTGGAGAAGTAAGAAAAGTGATGATACATTTTTCATTTTTACCATATAAATTCCTGGAGTATTTGAATTCCGAAAGACCTGGAAGCGATAAAAGATTTTAAAAAATTATCTACATTTACATTAATTTTTAAACGAGAAATGAAAGTTATATAAATGAATGTTCCTGTTTATGAAAACTGAAGAGAAACAGAAGATATGATACAGTACATATCGTGTACATTTTTAGAGTTACAAAAAAGTTATACAATGATTCACTGGTTGAAAAATTAAAACTCTTTCAGAATTTATTACTAATTTAAAATTTTCAATACTAATAATTTAATAATATAATTAAATTTTAATAAAAAAATTTAATATTTTAATATTACATTGTTTCTTTCAAACCTTTTCGAAATAATGGAATGAAAGGAAACTGATTTATGTACTGGGATTTGTATAAAGAATAATATTTTTACCATGCAGTACCTAAATTTTGTATCGTATTTATATTTAAAGCTTAGCAATTGTTTAGTGCAGAATTTGTCGATTAATTAAAGTCAAGGACAGAAAAATAACTGAGAAATTTTTTTTTATCAAATTATAATTATGTTCTTGCAATTGCAAAAATGGGCTAAAAATTTACAATTGAATAATCAGAATTCAATATCTATACGACATAGAATGCTTGCACAAGTAGAAATAGATAAAGAAATTATACACAAATCTGTCAACAAACCTACTACGTAAATAAAAAATATCGTCATTTAATTTTTTTTTTGATACGTAAACCTAAATAGAAATATTTTAAATTCTATTTTCAAAGACATACATGACAGTAAACGATGTAGTGAATTGTAAATTAATTTTTAGACACTATTTTATAAATTCCTAAATTAGCGACTTTTAAATTTGGCTGTATATATTTTTCAGATAACCTCGCCACGTATTATGAAAAATTGCTTGATGAGGTTGGTTTCAAGTTTGGTTTTAGTCACTACTCTTCTCCCCCTCTCCATCCCCCTAAAGTAAAACAGCGTGAGAGAGACAGAAAAACATCTATTTCAACAATTTTTTGCTTTAAATTTTAATAGTCATAGTAAATGTAATTTAATAAAAACGTACAGTTATGGCTCAGAAAATTTGCTTAACTAGAGTCTTAAAATTTTCTTTGCCATACTGGACACGAGCATTATTATGATTGCATCCATAATAAGAAAACATACGAAATCTAAGACGTATCAGAAGAGGCTAACAAGAAGAGAGATGCTCAACTATTGGCGTTCCTCAGAGACATTAATAGTTTCTAACAATAAATTCAGAATCACAAAAAATTCAGATTTTTTAAATATTGCAGAAACGTAAAATTCACCGAAGGAAGCCTGGGATTTTGTGACGCCTTTCTATCATTAACTTCCAATTTATTATTTCTAAGTTGGTTATTCATTAAATAAATGTCAAAGTTACGGAAATTCACACAATTCAGTAAAGAGAAGTTAGACCAAAGAAATCCAAATCTCTTAATTCTGCTTCACTTGTGATTGCTTAGTAAATAATATCTCTTAGTGTGCAATGGATTTTAAATCCATTCTTAGAGCATTATCATACATCCACTTCTTCGAGAGATCTTAACCACAGACATTGAAGAAGGGATCAATAATTTTGGGATCATTTCACTAAGGATATCCAATCGGAAGTCTATTTCCGTTATTCTTCGAGAAACCTCTCTCTTTTGGTGGTTTTATTGCATGAGCAATAAAAATATCCTGTTACACCATTTTTATAGTTTTCCCTTTTCCTCAAAGGCTTCCGCCTAACAACTTACAAGGTGAGAGAAATGTCCTAGTGAAGCTATTTCGGTCCTAAGTAGAACAATGACCACGGGAAAAGATACGCAGATTTTGAAGTGGATGGTTGCAAGGCAGAAAGCAATTCGTAAGAGATGTTTTCTTTTCGGTATCGAATAGAAGGGACTGAGGAACATGCCAGTTTAGAAATATCTCCTGAAGTACCTTAAATAACAGCTATTTGAGTTACACAACTAAGATATTCTTAAAAATTCCTCAAATATTAAAATAATTATATTTCTATATTTTTATTTTGCTTCTATGACAAATCTCGCCATTTGAATGACTTCAACTATGAAAAACTTCTTATATTTCCTTTTTCGAATCGAACGCATCATTCGCATGTTTATCATAATGTTCAATCTTTTAAGTGCCGCAAAAAATCAAAATTATATTTTAAATTATTTTCTTAATAATAAAATAGAGTTTTTATTTTAATAAGGTTGTAGTACATATGAAAAATTTAATTACTTAGCTATTTATATCTTAAAAGAAAAGTAATTAATAATAGTAAAAAAACAAATTGAAGGTATACCAAAAAGTAATCATATAAGTAATAGAGCAGCCAATATTTATTTATTTACATTTTCTATGAATACTTAAAAAGCTGATAGAATTCATCAATTAGACTAGCAATTACAGCTATTGATGTTGACTCACAGTTCATTTTCATAATTGAACAGGCATTTTTTTCATTGCTAATGTTCGAAAATAGAGTGAGAATATGTATCTCGACTCGTTCGTCGTGTGCGAACAATCCTTAATTCGTTTGAGTCTTTGCTTTTCTTTTTCCTTTCTAGTATGAGGTAATGGATCAATTTCTACCGAAGCACACATAATCCTGGCAACTTCAGTCAATCAAAAGAGTTTTCACGCCACATTTCTACGACTGATTGATGAAACAACTCATTTTCGGAAATGTAAATAGCTAGTGTTTCTGCATTTCCTTTCGACATGTTGAAACGTCGCAGAATTATTAACTAGTCCAAACATTCAAATCTGCCCCACTTTCATTCTTATATTCACTGACTTTAGAAATCTCTCCATTTTATATAGCTACATTGTGGCCTCTAATTAGATTTCTATACGTAAGAATTGACATTATGGAGATGGAGTTACATGAATTTGTATCACCGTCTTTCAATAGTAATCATTTGGTTCATCAACTCACAGAGTAATTATAATAAAGAGAAGATTGTTTCACTTTTTTCTTCATTTTTTAAACCAAGTGGTAGAACTAAGTTATACATACATTAAAAACAATATTTTTTGTCTGTGTGTGATTACTATAAAGTATGCCCTATTGAATCAGTAAGGCCACAACAGATCTTTTATGGACTGAAATATTATTTTCCCTTCTAATTCTTTAGATACTCAGTAATTAATGCCGTCTCAGCAAAAAAGAACACCAGTTTTCCTCCGTTCGTAATGCATCAAAAGCTAATTATAATGAAGAAAATGGAAATTCCAGGCTGAATTTTTACGCAAATGAGCCGCATTGATTACGTCATGACTGCGAAAAGAAACCGAACAGATTATGCAGCCACAAGTATCTTTCCAAGACGAAACGATTTTCTATTAGCGTCCGAAACATAATTAAACCTCGACTCCTTGGTTTAATTTCTTCGTATAATTAAAAGTTTTGGGTGCTATGTGGATTGATATTTTAAAATGAATGCCGCGATTAGTTCGGTTACTTTTATTTCGTTTAATTTTTTTTATTTCTTAGATTAATATTGGTGGTGTATCAGTCAAGCATTAAAATTGATCGATTCACTTAAATCTCTCTATCACCCATAAATTGGTCATTCAATTTCTTTTACAATAAAGGCAAATTATTAAAAACTTACAACTGAGGTTATTTTTAAAATGTTAATTTATTATTCTGATCAATGACATAAAAATGCAACTATTTCAAAAAAGATTTTTTTCTTAGTCATCAAGCATTTTATCTTAATCATTAAATTTATTTTTATGATAGAAATTTCTTTACGAGCGAAAGAGTCATTAAGAGTGGGCAAGCATTAGAATCTTTACTAAGCTTATTTCGGTTTTTCGGGGATGACGTATACTGACTTGTACAATCGTCTCAAGTTTTGTGAGGAGACTGTGAAGAAGCTTAATATCAAATGTAAGCATATTCTCTGGATTAAATGTTTCGTGTATCCCTCATTCGTACACACTGTACGTGTTTCTGAAGGTATTCGAAATTATCTGTGCCGAGAGTGAAAATATTAATTAATCAATTCTCCGTAAGTACAACAGTTCGGATTGCATACCATTATTAACGGAGGAAACAAGCAAAAGCTATTTCTCTTATTTTGTGTTTAAAATTAGATTAAGTGCATAGTTTGCTTTCGAGTTAAACTGTTGTTACATTTAGAAATCTTTTGAATTCTCGTAGCTATTTTGTACATATTTTTTGTAGAAGTCTTTTCAAACATTTGAGACTTGCAAAAGAAAAGTTTAGGAATCCCCGGAAAAATGAGTTTTTTGAGTGTATGTAACTATTAGACAAAAAAAAGTAATTTATTAGACTTTCAAAGTATTTAAATAAGTTGAAAACTAGTTATGATTCTTAAAAAACCTAGAAATGGAATATGTTACCTGAAAAATACTCCCTTCTTCGTTTGGCTTTTATTTTGGTTTCCTAGTGCAGTTGCTTCGCTTAACTTTACCAATCTGTTGAAAAAATTACGTTTTGTCTCTACAGACTCTTCCAGTTCGGCTTCTATTTATTCCAGGTTGTAGCAAATAATTTTTATAGCTTTATTTATTTGTTTCTGCTTTTATAGAAGCATTTTAAATATTTTACAGCTCCTTTCCCGCCTTGAATTTATCTTGTTTTCATACCTATATATAGCAAAATAAGTAACATGAGATTCGTTTTTCGATCTCTCTTTGTACCGCATTCTTTTCATTTTCACCTTTCGCGTATTCTGATTCTTTTTTTCCATCTGTGGCAACTGCTAGTTTCTTTGTTGTTGTTACTGATCTATTTTTTCATCCTAATAATCTGTCTAATAAAAATATATAAATGTTTCAATGAACAACTAAATAATCTTAAAACGCATGGAAATACATTAGTTCACAGTCGGAGAGAAGAAAATGGGAAAAGATGACGAAGAACATTTTACATGAATACATTGATTCATTGTGTATAAATTAAACCATAGGAACTCATGACAAAGAAAAGTTATTTCATCCAGCATTTAGTATCACATGAGCGAGCTTCTCATATACGAAAAACCGTGAATAACGAAACACCTTAAATAACGTTTAGGATTATGAAATAACAAAAATGCAAGTTTTGATAATCGTTTATGATGTTATGTATACTGTAACAATTGCAAAATCCAGCGAGTAATAAGCATTTAACGGAATTTTGAGATTTATATACTTGTTCTTTTATATTATAAGCAAAAATATTTTTGACCGGCATTTTTAATTGAATGACTTTTTGACACTTTTAAACATTTATCAAGAAAAAATTTAAAATTTATTCCTTATACAATCAAATAAATAACTTTCAACATTCTTCTATTTTTTTGGTGTTGTAGAAAATTTAATTGCTTTTCCAAGAAAGATGGAAATAAAACCTCTAGCTGATAGGATTTTTAAGACAATTCTTTCGAAAATAAGAACGAGATCATGAGGAAAAGTGAGGGAATTGCTGCATAAATTAAAAATCTTCACAGAGAAACTTAGAAGCTCTCATTTATCAACACTTCAAGTAGTTCCTCACAAATTGGAGCAACGCTCTGATAGTTCTACGTGGATTCCATATTGTTTCCCTAAGCATTCATTTAGAAAGGGAACAAAACTTTTTAACCACAACGTGATTGCTTAGGGAGTCTTAAATTATTTAGAGCTGTGTATATCTACCGGAATCGAAATGCAGATTGAGCCCATAACCCAGAGATTTATGGATGAAATTATTGTGCAACACTTTTTATCGGTAGTTCCTTTTACAATGCTTTTATATCTTATTGTAAATGTGTAAATCAACAGTTGTTTTACATTTAAAATTGTATTAATATATATTGCAAATGAGAATGTTAGCATTAATTTATTTCAATAATAAAAATGTGTCAAATTAATTCATCCTAATGAACAATTTGGCGCATATAATACGTATTTTAACGTAATTAACTGTCAATAATATAGCATAATTATAAGCGGTAATAATTACTCGCATAATATTTCAAAAAAATCTTAAAGAAAAGAAGCTTAGATATAATTGAAATAGAGTAATACACAATTTTACTAAATGTAATTATTTTATTTTTAACGACTCATAGAGCATTACTCTGTTTTAATTATATTTAAGCTTTTTTCATTGAAATATTGTAATTATATAAGACTGCTTAAAAGCAGTTAGTTATGTGAATAATTTTTTATCTCCACGCTCTCTAATTGAACAATGTGGTATATAAATGAGGTGTCATTATATATCTGCACATAACATACATTTATTAAAACTTTTGGTACCTTGAATAAGTTAAATTTCATATAAATGGGAAAATGCGTTGTACGCAATATTAGTTTTCAAAAATTCAGAATTTTTCTAAATTTGGAGAATCTTTAATCATATGAATTGAAGAAACATCTCGCACTCAAAAATACCGCATTACAAAATAAATGAATAATAATAACTTTTATAGTTCAGAGAATCATAGAGGGATTACAATTTAAGGTTCCTCGTATTTCTTGCAAATAATAGTATTTATGTTATGTAATTGGAGATTTTAGAAAGTTAAAAGAGTTGTGATAAATAATGCTTAATTTGTCATTGCACAGTTCTACTTAATAATTAAACAGTCTAACAAATTTATGGGAGTAATTCGCTTAAAATTAGCCTCGTTTGAAAGACTGTATAAGATTGTGTTATACTTCACTTGAGTAGAAAACTGAGATAAATTACCTAGACTTATTTAGTATATTTTGACTCGCGTTACCAATACTCATAATTTTAACATTGGTCTCGAATTTTTTGAATGATGGATTTATACATAAATATTTCAATTCTTTTCAAAAATCAGTATTCTTAATTTTATTCATGATCCCTTTCCATACAAAATACAATACTACTAGGATAACACTTTCAATGGATATTACTGAATTTGAAACCACAGGCATCCAAACTTTATTGACCTTTCATCCTTTTCGGGAAAAAAAATCCCTTTTGCTCTTACACTCCTCCAAAGTGAGTTTTCATATACTTAATAAATATTTACAAATACTTTGGAATATCATAAAAAAAATTATCACACTATATATATATATATATATATATATATATATAGGGCATTCCTTTTCTTTTTTTTTTACAATTTTGAATGTTTTTCATTCAATGCAATTAAAAGCGGCAACTCAGTTTTGAAGAGATAAGTTGAGACTCCACAAGCTCTTTATTAAGATTGGAAATTCGGGGTGACGTGCTAACGCTATCCTGACTTTCCACATTTTTAAATATAAATTTCGTTGATTCAGGCACGCACAACACACTGTAGTGCACTGCATATGCTCCGACTCGTTCATGTAGTAAACAAACATTCATTGGAACGAAGATGTATTGTATTAATATCTACTTCAATTGCGGACTGATCTTGCTTAAAAGGTATATAGAGCTATTTGTTGAAACATGTGTTCGATGATCTTTCGTATTAAGGTAACAGAACACCTTCGAAGAAATGTTTTTGAATCAATCTGAATTTTGCCTTTAAATTCATATTTTATGATCTTATGTGGCTTAAAACCCAGAAAACCCCACTAGAAAAGTTTTGCTAGTGTATATTTTTACTGTCACAAGGGAATTTTATACAAATATAAGCAAAAATTAAGGCTTTCCTCAAAACATAACTGAAATTACAATAAATATATTGACATTTTGTGAAATGAATAATAAAGAATATAATCTTATCAAGAGAAGAGACCATTATTTTGATAATATAGCCTTAAAGAAGGAAGCTATGATATTTTGAGTTTCTGATTACTGACATTTTCTTTAAAAGTCATTGCAATTGTCGCTTGATTACACTATAAAAAAATTTCTACTCAACATAAAATCAAAATAATTGTCTATTCTATGTGTAAGCATTTTAAAAATATGTATATAAAATTTCAGCATAACATTTTGAGATAGTGTGTTTTGAAGTACTGAAAAATATTAAAAAACTCATTTTGAGAAAACGACAAAAATAACATTAAACTAATCTGTTTACATGAAAACACTTACTTCATCATTAAAATGCACCAGATTTATATTGCTCACCATCTTTACTATCCAAGACACTATTTTTTTTCTTTTTGAGTGCTCTTAAAATTTTTCTGTGTTTCTTTTTCTTTGGATCTGCATTACGAATAGTTAGATTCTCGAATTCTGCATTTGTCTAAATGATTATACAACCGTAAAGTAAAAACACCAGGATTATCAATAATCATTTTATCAAAAACTTTCAAACAGCCATTGAATTCTTCATTAAACTAAATCACTGCATCATACGATCCAAATCTTACAGTTTTGAGCGAAACAAATACTTCTTTTGGAATTATTTGCCAAATTGTACCGTTAAAGCATTCATTTGCATTTTGAGTTCGTCCATGTAAGCATTTACTCAAAATTTCTCTACCACATAATTCTAAATATACTGGTTTAATTTTATTTAAGACATCATTTGATAAACCAGCATATTTTGTGATAGTATTTTTCCCATTTGCCACCCCACGCTGAAAATAGCACCAACTTTCTTTACCTGTCGGGCATTGACCATGCATCGGTTTCTTATCACTTGATGCACAGTGATACAAAGCAGCAATTACATTCTGCTGCATTGCCTTTAAATTACCCACATTGCTACGTACAGCAATTCCGTAATAATTTTGAAGCCTATCAATAAAATTATCAGTTAATTTTCCTTTACCTGATAGGCCCTTAGTTTTTTATTTTAATTTTCTGAGACGCGATCCCACTCTCTTTTGAACATGTCCGATACATTCATATTTCACGACACTGTTGGTTCCATAGGTGTCTTTCACACTCAAAACTCCTTTCGAGTCACCATCGCCATAATATTCAGTGTATTGAAGTTCACGGGATTTTTCTGACTGAAGAAATATTCGTGAGGCCCCTACAATTTCCATTTTTGACGAAGATCCTGTGAAGTTACACTGACATATGTGATCAACTTTCAAAGATTCGTATTTAATATCTCTTTGCAATTCCTTAAGCCTCTTGCATGTTTGACAGTACGATGATATAACTTCTATGTCTAGGACTTTCCCACTATCGACTGATATAGCAGCAACTCACCCATTCATAGACGTATAGCCTCTACATTGCCAAGTACCATCAACAGAAACACCGCATTTCACAATGCCAGATGAAGGAATTTGTTTTTGCTCCGCTATTTCAGTAGCAGCCCTCTTCATTGATTCCTCAGCTACTTCTGAAACCACTTTCAAAAGCTTTGCTTCCTGATTTTGGTAAGTAGATTTCGACAGTCTAGACAAATTTAAAGTTGAGCATAATTTGTAAGTACCTGCAAAACCTTTGCCTATCTGCCGCATACTATATACCAATCTGGTGTTTATTACGGAGGCATTTACAACTTTCCTTGAAGAAGCAAATCCAAAGAAAAAATCACAGCATCTACATTTTAGAGTAAAATGAGAAACAATCCATATCTTGAGTCCTCAAATAATTCCACCTTCTCACAAAACATTTTGGGCAGCAAAGTCGAGCAAAAGCCTCAGAAATAAGCTCCAGGTCAAAAATTCTATTTCCCAACACTGGACCTGATATTTTTTCATGTGTTGATACACTAATATTACTCAACTTTGAAGAGCTGGCACTAGAAACTGAAACCGAAGTACTGCTATTTTCCGAAATTTTTTTAAATCTATTGCCATAAAACTGATGTTTACGCTCTCTAGCGATATTTTTGACCATTTTTAAATTTAAAAAGGAGATTACAATGAAGAAATAAACTTAATACGCAGTAGAATCTTTCAGCATGAAAACCAAATCGCACGTGTAAACAAATTCACCATAACAACAAACTTATTGCCAGGATTTACAGATAAGAAAGGAAAAAATGTTTTTCCAGATACATTAATTTTTATTCTTAAATATTTTATTTTAATTCCTGATTAATTATTTGTATATTAAGTATAATTTTTCATGTGAAATACCCGGAAAGAGAAACATAAAAAAAAAAAACCCTAATTTCACTTCCGGTTAGCAGAAGAGCCTTTCCGGTCAAAGAAATTCATGATCAAGTGATATTAAAACAGCTGTAACTCTGCTTCTAAGTAAGATAAAAACAAAATTCAAACAGGTTTACAAAGATAAAAGATTGAATTTTAATATGAGATCAAAAACAAAAAATCGATATTTTGACCAAAAATTGTGTTTTGAAGGTGTACTGTCACCTTAATAATGCCTTTCTGTTCGTTCATGCAAGTATTGCCCTGAGAGAAGGCAGTGGGCTCTCAATGCCCCCTAAATTAGCCTGGGCTGAAACTTCCCTCTTAAATCTCTTTAACGCTTCCCTCTTAAATCTCTGGGCTGTACCGACCCCATTGAGAACGGCTGTCATACAACCGTCGTTTATTCACCCAAATTTCTGAAATATGCGATGGATATTTCTTGTCCATTTGGAATAAATAATACTTCTAATTCCTGAAAATTGTATCAAGGGCAATTCTGATTGATGGATGAAAAAATATCTGCTCCATTTTTGTAATTTAATGTATTTAAACATACACATTCTAAATAGATTCATTTTCAATTTGAATTAAAAATTCTTTCAATGATCCAGTGTAGTTTTGAAACTCAAATAAATCAACAGAAAAATTATTTCCCAGAAATCGTTCGCAACAGCGACTGTAAGAGCGTATGCCCGTAAGCTTAAAGGTGATTAAAAGTCACAGCTCCAACGTTTTAACAAAAGATAGAATTAAGAAACTTCAGAAGTGGAGAGTTTCTTTCGAGAAAGGGATTTAATGATTATTTGCTTAGATTCAATAAACATTGGATTCAGAAAATTTTTGAATAACATTTTTGAGAGAATGTCTAAATAAGAGGAAACGTAAATGAATGAAATAAATATTAATCTCCGGTTTTTACTAAGGGGTTCTGTTAACATAAATAGTATTTGAACAGAACTCTATATGCATTTTGTTGTTAAAAGACAAAATCAGATTTTTGCTTGCAGGAACGTGGTATATGATATTGTATATAAAGGTATAACTATGGATGAACATTCAGAATTCTTGACATTAATTCTTCTTTGGTCTAAAACAAATTTATAAAATAATTATGTCATTGTTTCAACATACATTTTAATTGGTTTTATATATATATTATTTGGTTTTATATATATAAGATATTTTGGATATATATATATATATATATATATATATATATATATATATATAATTTTGAGATTTTATACATGTGGGGGCCGCCGACCGTCTATAAAGGGCAACACTTGCAAATAATAAGTAGTTAAACGGTGATTGAATACATTTGCATTTTTTTTATTATTGCATTTTTTTACAATGGGGTATATTCAACTTTTTTTCACAGAGCGGAATTGTGCTGAAAATCATTAGGAGGATGTGAGTCTTTCCCCCTTTCCTTCTTTAAAACAGACCCAAATGTGTACCTGTCGTCTCCCCTTCTCTCGATCTGCCTCTTTTTACCCGATGTGTTCATTTCCCTTTCCTCCTCCACGCTATATCGGAGGGAAAGGATACATTTCCCCAGCTCTTCCGTTGGGGTTCGTCTGGACACCTGGGCCCACAGGTTGCAAATATCCGAATGGGAGAAAGGGATCATCTCTCTATAGTCGCGCTCTATCCTCACCGGATAAATGATGGAGGAGGCAATTATCCTCCCCTCTTGTATATCACAATAGAGCTTTAAAAATGGTTATTAGCAAGAGACTTAATTATTGTAGACAACCTAAACATGCACAAGACACGCAACGTTTCCTTAATCTTAATGAATTAAGCATTCGTCTACCAAACTACAAACCCCTGCCAGTTTTGCGAATTCGAGTGTTCCTGCATTGCGCTAGCAACAATTCACTCACAGCTCCTACAAAACCAATAAAATGAGTTATTCGAAAATGATAAACACAACTGCACTTGTTCCTACTCAAGAGTCACTGTACAATGTGGTTACTCTGAGACGTTTCAGCGATATAAATATGAAAGATATTTTGGATTCTAAAATTCCCTTCTAAAAGTGCAGTGGATAGAAATATCAAACAGAATTTATACTTTCTATCCACGAAAGATACGCCTAATGGCAATATATATATATATGCAATTGCTGTAGCAAGACTCTTTGTGGAGAGCAGGCTTTTAACAGATGCAAAGAGTGAAAAAACTCCTTTTTTTCACTTTTCTATTTTTAATTGACATATTCAGATACTTCTCTTAAGTTACTCATATCGTTACTCTAATACTTCTTTTAGTTAAGTTTCTTTGTTTATTTGTTTGAAATAAGTAAGAGAAATATAAAAATATAATTGTTTCTAATTCGTAGTCTTATGAGTCGAATGATTAGTAACACTGATTTAAGTTATATTATCTAGGATTAACTCTCAACGAGAACATTTTAAGGCTTTCTTTGATTTGATGTTTCATGTTCGTCAGCACTTATTAGTCTTCAATGTGATTTAATCGGTACTCGATCGAAGTCGGTTAGACTAAACCATTACCAGCATTGTAACTTGCGACTTTTCAGAAGGTTATCCTGCTTCCAAATAAAGGGAAATATTTAATATGTATGTAAATGTTTGATGTAGTCTTAGGGCGAGATAAATGCTCAAATGGCTTCAGAATTCTTAAAATTTAAAAATCATGTTTACTCAAATTTTCAAAACACCTTTAGTTCAATATTAGAGAGAGAAAAAATAACCACATATGATAATAAACGTAAAATTTTACTTTATAAAAATTTCCAAATATGTGCACAAATAAATATTATTTAAAGTTCTTTTTCTTCAGTCCAGATTACAATCCTATACATACAATACATTTAAACTCAACTGTACAAATAAATTCTTTGCTTATACTTTGTAAGAGTATTATTCAGTTTCTCCAAAGTTCGAGGACATTTGAATCCACACAATTCTGAATAAGGCTTCATTGCAAGTGACAGACGACTTTGCGTGCCGAAATATCAAGGGAGCTAGAACGACTAGGGAGAATGCCACAAACTGTAACCGATTACTAGAGTGTGAGATTTGTAGATTTCAAATCGCATTTCCAACACCCTTCCGTGGAATTTACCGGAGGTGGACATAAATATCGCCTGCTACCTAGTATAAATCATTTCCACTGCTCTGGGACAAATTCATCGAATAAGGGGAGTTTAGTATTAGTTAAACAGAAAAGCGACTAGTTTAAGTTGTTCGCTTATGTAAGGATAATTAATTGAGTATACTGAAGCGTTAATGATATATTCACTTCTATAACAATAATAAACAGATAATTTAATGAGTATTTATTATACTTATTTTCTCCCCCCTGTTTGTAATTTTCTAACTCCTTAAGAAAAATATATTTTTATTCAAACATTTCTTAAGCTAGCTGTTCTTAAGAGTGGATAATTGCCTAAAATTATTTATGAAAATTATCCAATTCCCGCTTCTTATTTGCAAGAATAATTTTGGTTAATTTATCTTAGAGTGGCTTTAATAAAGGAAAATAATAATTCTGATAATAATGCATAATATTTGATACAAAACTTTAGTTTTGAAAAATCGTTTAAATTAATTTTGTTAAAATTTGTACTGTTTTAACTTATTTTCAAAAGTGTCTTTCCTAAATTCAGTGACAATATATGACAAAGTGTAATGTCAATAAATTGTATTTAATATTAGTTACAGTTTAACCAACATTTTAAAATATTAATTAAACAAACGTACACATTGCAATTTTGTATTATGTCTTAGTTTCTCATTATTCAAGTTTTGTTTATTACATGGATTATTTAACTTTGGTTATTTTTTGTAAACGGTAACATTTGCAACTCTTTTGAATAACATCCTTCTAAATACGATCCTTCAATTCCAATAAATATATTTTACACTAAATTGTTGCAATTATAAATTATTTAAAGAAATCATTCATGTTTTGAACACATTGAATACAAGTAAAGAAATATATCTAAGCAAAATTTATGTGAAACTCTTTTCAGACATTAAAGATAAATCTTGGTAAAATAAATTTGACTCGTCAAGACTTGAAATCTTAATAACCTGAATTTGGAATTTTTCAAATCCAAGTGCATAACAATAATGTAAGTTATCAAAACTAACAAAGAAATTTAATTATGATACATTTCTTTAATATAATGCACGAATTAGCATTGATTTCTTTATCCAATCACCATTCGAAAAGAGTTCACGACTTCTAGATTCTGAGGATAATTTTTCACTTCGGGGTATGTTCCTTAAGGATTGAGTGGTTGTTAAAAAGATTATAGAAAGATGTAAAATTAGTGTATGAAATGTAACATGAGACCAGAGGTTTAGATTTTTCTGTAAATTTAGTTCAAATTAAAGTCCCAAATCAAAAGTCAATGAAGTTCAGTTTCTAATTAGTCAGACAAATGGAGGAAGTCATAATGGTTTTTATTAGAATAATCAAAATGGGATATCTACATTATTATACATCGAACAAGCCCGAACTTCTACAAAGAGGACTATTATAAATTATTACTTATTTTACTTTCTCTAATCGGTCAATATTTAACTTGTAAGCTGGTTTCTATTACATGTCCTTTCACAGGTAATTTACTCCCCCCTAACATCGAATCATCTCATCTCTTCTTATCAGCTTAAGCACACGACTATCTTATCACGATCTAATCTTCCAAACTCTCTCTCTCTTTATTACAACTCTTCCATTATTAAATTCTCAGCATTTTATAAATGTTGTCATAACATTCTTATTCTTTACACTTCAGTATTTCTGACTTAGTTTACATCACTCACGAATCATTTACGAGAGGTTCTCAAATCAAATTCAATTGAATCATGTTATAAAATACTCGACAAAGAACTAAAAAAAATAAGTCTATTTGTTGCTTAAGATTCGCTTTACAAAATTTTCATAAAAGAACTGAGACATTTCTTAAAATTATTTATTAAAATCTTTATCCAACTATGCATTTCGAAACCTTAAAAACACATCTTGTTTTTGACAAATATATGATAAATAAACTAATTTCTTCCTTAAAACTCATCAATATTTTTGTACATTTATGAATGGATATGTGATACGAAAATATTAAAACGCCCATTCAAAAATTGTTTATTCAAGCTGGTCTAAAACTTTTAGTTAACTGAAATAAATAATTGCCCCCTATAGTTTTCCCGCTTAATCTAATGTAAACGAAAAGATCAAAAATCAAACCACATTTGTTTTATTTGATTGCACAACTATGAAT
The DNA here is from genome assembly GCA_019974015.1 of Nephila pilipes. Taxonomy (NCBI): domain Eukaryota; kingdom Metazoa; phylum Arthropoda; class Arachnida; order Araneae; family Nephilidae; genus Nephila; species Nephila pilipes. Next base: position 20,605 of record BMAW01102905.1, read on the forward strand.
TGAAATATAATATATTTATTTTTTTTATTAAGAGCTACAGAACGAATAAATGAAAATGATTTAATTATTCTTTGAATGAATACTTTTACACTACACTGAAATAGGAAGTGTCTTTAAAGTTCCTTTACTAATAATTCGTGAATTTATTAAGGAAACACAGCAAATTTTATAACAATTATTTTTATGCTATTGGTATACAGTATTTCTAACGCAACGGAGAGCCTTCATTTACCACAAATGTTCAAAATTTCCACACACACCCCTTTTTATTTGGAAATAAAATTGAACTTATTTGCGGAGACTAATTTTGAGAAACGTGCTTTAGGATGCTGGGAGAGATTTCTTATATCCTTTGCGTAAGTGGCAATTTTCAGATAATCTAATATTTGGGTATCAATTTCAGAAATTCTGTTCCCTAAATATCCCCCTCAGAAATACCCAGGTCACAAAAGAAGGACGTTCTTGATTCAAAGAAGAATATACTATATGCTATATTCTGGGGAATAATAATCCAACAAGGAAAAGCGGGAAAGCGATTATTTTCTTTTACATTTCTTTACAGTCTCTACTCACCAATTACACATAAGCAAATAATTACACTATTTACAAATTACACAAGACTTCCAAACAGTCCATACTTTGACTTAACCCGCTTTTGCAATCAGGAAAACAAATCAAATCAAAACAAAGAAAAACCCACCTTCCGCGGTCAAAATCCAAATTGAAATGTTACCCATGAACCCATGCGCTCTCACTTACTTAAGACAATGCGCCTTCTGGCAGTATCTAAATAATTTATTTCTAATTTGCTATATGAATATTGGCATTATAGGCATGATCCAAGAATTTGAAAAAAAATTATATTTATTTATTTATTAATCACAGTATAATTGCTTCTCAAAAAAAAAAATTTCTTCAACTCGTTTCGCTTACGTACTCCCTCAAACAATAGATGGGCATTAAATTGCCATTAACTAAAAAAATGCAAAAAGTCTCCCTCAGTACCTTGAAGCGTGTTTACCAATATACGCGCAAACTAGTTCATCTCTGCTTCCGAGAAATGAGTGGATAATTTGAATATTTCTTGTAAATAAAGGCTCCAATTTTTTTTCTATGATATGTTAGAAGTTGTTGCGTTTGGCGCTGCTTTCCCGACTAGTGAATGGTAACTCCGTTTCGCGAATGATTTCAGAGCTATGTAATACATATCTATTTCAGTTTGAATCAGAAGATGAACAATGTAATCGGTTTTAAAACTGTGAGTTTAACTTTAAAACGTGTCATTTTAACATGTTAAAGTTTAATAAGCTTGTGAAATAAGACATTTTAGATACCGTCATTATAGGACGTTGGTTTCCTTGGTGAGCATGAATGATTGTATAATAACGTCGCACTGAGAAGCAACATGATGGCTTTGGTGACAGACCGCGTAATGTTGGTCCTCGATCAAGTGACGAGGACGACAGCTCAGTTGGCACCTCACACTCTTAACTTCCGCACCACGTGGGCGTGATTCTATGACTCTGACTACTAGGCTACCAGGCTCTAGACTTTCTCGAAATAACCATGAAAATTAAATAAGCACTACTTTTACTTATTTTGTATCAGAATTTATATAGTTTTATTATTTTTAATTGATATACGCATCGAATTTTAGAATAATTTAATTTTTTTTGTTATCTGACATTCCTAGAGGGATATCTGACGGGTTTTTTTGGGAACTCGTAGATTTAAATGTATACTATAGGGGGGAAGTAGTTTTAACGTGCATCAATCACGCTATTTAATGACTCTTTAGTGGTATCAAGCCTCGAATCCATGATAGGAGGAAACCAATGCCAGCTGCGAGTTTGTGACTGTGACCAATAGGCTTCAGAGGTCTTGAGATTATGCTGAAAGAGCAGTCCGACATCTAGATCGACAACCATTCAATCTAACGCTACTAGAAAATGCTTTTCTTCAAGCATGGTCCCAGATTTCACAAATGATCGATCTACTTCTCGTAGAGAACATGCCAAGAAGAATTAGGGTTGCATTAGAAACAAAAGTGACCCAACGAGATATTGACAAAAAGTGACCCAACGGTTATAACAAAATAACCGCTCAGTGTATATGTTACTAAGCAAAAACAAATATTGTCGCGAAACGTATTTGAATATAACATTAAAAGCTTAGTCCAGAGATTTTTCGTAGTTCGACATTCCTTCCCTTGTTTTTTTCCATTATGAAAAAAGAATTACTTGCATATAAAAACGTAAGAAATTCAGAAATTTTCTCTTAGTGGGATGCAAAAAATTTAGGCTGAACTTAAGAATGTTGTGGAACATTTTTTACATTGATCATATATATGCCTACTTTATGTATAACAAGCATTATGAAACTTTTTATTTTTAAGAGCCTACAGTTAGGCATTTCTATTTTCAAATAAGGGAAATTTATAATTTCTAAGACACAATTTTGTTTTCAACAGTTTAACGGACGTTGTTTATTGGACAGTTTATTGGACGTTGTTATAAGATATTGTAAAAAGCCCATTACAACTTCTAAAAAACAGTTATCTGTACATTCAAATTATAACAGACATTACGTAGTCTCCTGAGACACATTTTTATTTTCCAGATGTTTTAAAATGGACATCGTATAACTTTTTAAAAGATATTTTTATTTTCAAGAAATTATAAGACATTGTAATAACCTCCGGAAAATTATCTTCCCCAAAAATGCTAGAAAATTCTTCGCAATTTTAGTATTATGTAAAGCATATGAAATATTGTGTATGGTGATATTTATTCCAGAGATGAGGATTTCTAAAGCTATTTTCTTTTTGAAACAAATAAAAACTTCACATACTTTTAAGCTAAAAAATTCAGAATTTATAGTACCTACCTTATCTGTGAAATTTTTTTCAACTTAAATTTGAAAAATATTATAAAACTACTTTTGACTTAAACAATCTTTATTATACAGACAATCATATTTAGTCTGGTAGTTTCAATAAAAACAGTGTCTGACAATTTATAAATCTTTCAAAAACAATTTCAGATAAATTAGTTTATAACAGAGACTGTAACTCATCTCTTCTTGTGTTGGTAAAATATATCTCAAATCACATTCGTTCTTCTCCCTGGATAGTATCAAAGTTAATATCTATTTTTGAAAAGACCTTTAAACATAATTCTTTCCTAAAGCATTTTTCAACTTATCCTTTCGGAAATACAATACCAGCAAAGACTCGATTTACTTCCTGTTAGAGGATAGGATGAAAAAGAAAGACTCATTTGTTGTTGGACTCTCGGATGATAGGCTGACATCCAACATCCGGTTCTGCTGTTGATCAATATATATTTTTCGAATCTCTTCTAAAAAAGAATGTGAAATGTTCTTATTTTTTTGGAATGTTTCCATTTTTCTTATTGAGAGTTTCTGTATCTTTTATCTTCCGTCCTTCTCTAAACACTACTGCTCATCCAGGCTACCGAAGATCATTTTTTAAATATTGTACCAAGAAGAACATTATTCAGAATAGAAAATTGATAAAGCCTTCTAAAAAATAAGGATCCCCAAATGAAAATTTTGAATAAAATTTTTGTTACTGCCAACTTTCACATGAGGATCTAGTATTTTTTATAGCTTTTTTTTCTCTGTCTTGATAATTCAAGTACATTTATACCAGAATTACATCTGAATAGATTGAAATTTAATTTATAGTTACTAATTCTAACAATAATTTGAAATGGAATACATAAAACAATAAATCTTTGTTTTATAAATTTCAATCAGAAACTAGGTTTGTGTTTGAAATTGGAACTCATAAAAATCAACCAGTAATTATATATAAAAAAATCAACCAGTAATTATCAATATTTATGTGTGTATTAGTATTTTAATATTTATGCATTTCTTATTCTGAAATTATCGTTGCGTATTTGAAACACATAATACTATCCTAGGAAATGAGATTGTAAGTTTTGTAGGTACACAAGCCATATTGTACCTCAATCAATCCTTATATATAAACATATATACTACACGACACTGAAAGTACAATATCAAGGAAGAGTGGAGGCCAGAAAATTAAGCAAATTTCAGCGTAGAAGTATATCACCGAGTTATGAGAATATAATGTGAAATGCGCAACTCTTTAGCGCACGTTGAAGAAATTGTAAGGGAAGGAAAGTGCAGAATGTTCAATTTTCGTGATGTTATTTCTGCTAGGGAAATCAAAGTAGAACATTTGTTCTTGTCTCAGAGGACACGTGTAATATCAGAGAATGCCAGAAAGTCGCCAATGCAGGTAGTTCCAGTAGACATACGACTTTACTAGAAACATTGTGATCGGACTGAGAAGGACAGGTTGGTCCATACGGCAAATCTCAGCTCACACGTATGATGAGGGGAAAGATGGTTGGAACAAGAAAATGTGGCAAGTCTTAGGGGTGCCAGTGCAGCCAGAGTGACGTCAGCACGCGTGGATCGTCGCATCTGCCGACAACCGGTGGCGAAAGCCACTTCTACCTCCATTATCTGCATGTTCAAGACACCCTATTGACAAGAACCATTTCTTTTCAATTTGTTGCTAGTGGTCTGCACTCATGGTGTTCGTTAAGAAGAATACCATTAACCCACAGCATTGATGCTTACGTCTGCAATGGTGCAGGGCTCGAGCGTATGGACGACAGAATGCGCAGAGTCGTTTTCTCAGATGAGTCACGCTTCTGTTTCTCCAGTGATTATCACCGCATACGAGTATGGCGTCAATGGGGAAACGGATCCAATCCGGCAGTAAATGTGGAACGTCTCATAAGGCGAAAACGCGGCATCATGGTTGTGGGCATAATTGCTAACGTTTTTTGTCACCCCTAATTCGTATTCAGAGCACTACGAGGGTCCAACGATACGCAGATGGCGCTGAGTCCCTACCTTCAGGAAGTGCCCAATGACATTTATCTGCAGGATAACGCACGAGCGCACACTGCTCGTATCAGCCAACGCACTCTGCAAGGTGTACAGATGCTTCCCTGGCCACCGTTCTCTCCTGATCTCTCAACAATTAAACACATTTAGGATGTGATTGAGCGCCATTTGCAGACTCTGCCACTGCCACGTTCAGAAGACGAATTGTGGTAAATGGTTGACATGGAATGGAGATTCATTCCTCAAAACGCCATCCGTTCTCTCACTGACTCTGTACCTAGACATGTTGCGTTGTGTATCGCCGTCCACGATGGTCCTACAACCTCTGGATTTTTTACTTACTCTGGATTTACTACTGAGCCAACACTGTTCTCTCCGTAATATGCATATCATTTCGAAATAAAGATAACTTATTGTTCGTTACTATCTCTCTTTGTTTGCCGTATTTCGTCACTTTCTGGCCACTCCTTCTTGATATTGCATTTTCATGTCCCGTAGTATATATATAAAAGGGTTGATTAAATATTATATATATGCTGATTGCTTATTAACGTCACACTTAGAAGCAATACTAAAACCACAGGTGACGGACATCGTAATTTTGGACTATGTTCAAGTGATGAAGTTGCTAGCTAGATGAGCCACCCACTCAACCCCAAACATTTGAGCAGCGACAGATTTGAAGTACATCAATTTCTCTATATGACGATATCTTAGTGGAATCAGGACTCTGACCACTGACTCAACTAAACAACGCCGGCACAACATTAAGTCTAAAAATTTAAGTAATAGATCCAGTAAGAATTCCAAAATGTTTTGGCAAGGTGTAATCAATTAAAGAGAATATTAATTTAAACACGGGTAAATTGAGGTATAAACTTATTTGATCTATTTTATAATCTTAACTATGATATTATTTTTGATACTCAAGTATTTCTCGAATTTGCATTCTTATGGTAATAGATTGCATCTGTAGTGAAAATAAATCGAAATAACAATGAAAGTTATATTTCTCGAGAAAAGGATTTGTCACTGTTTTAAAGTTTAGGATGAATCCGATTAATTAATTTATTTGTTTAGACTTTGCTCATTGGGAAACGTTATTGAAATATGTAGTTTATTAGAATCATAAACATAAGCTATTAGATTTTATTAAGGTAAAATTTCCATTTTCCATATTATTGTAAATGGTTGACAAGGAATCAGCGATATCAACTCTTGATGCCTATTTAATTAAGTCTTTTTGCACCATGTATAATCACCTTTAAATTTCGAAAATTATTGATTTAAGTTTTCTAGAAATACGATGGAAATATTTTTTACTTATTTTTATTTTATTTATTATTATTATATTTTTATTTATTTATTTATCACTTCTCCTGTGGAATTCGTAAAAGTGGAAATTGTCCCTATTAAATTGATTGATGGTTTATTAACGTCATAATTAGAAGCAACATGGAGCTTTTTAAAATGGACCTCTTAATTTTGAACTTCGGTCAAGTACGAACCTGAGCCGGCCCATCTCTAAAATTTCACTCGACAGGCGAAATTCAGACGAGTCTTCAGTGGCCACAGACTCGAACTCTCGACTCTACGGAAACAACGCCAGCCGCGAGCTCGCGACCACGAGAACTAGGCTACTAAAGCCACAGATTGCCTTTTGAATAACCGAATCATTTCAAATTGACTGCAACCTAAAAATTTGGAATTCTGAGTAAAATATTGAACTATTTAGAAAATAGTTTGCAGAACAAAAAATTCAAAAGAGCACCTATCGATGTTTAAAATGAAAGGGGGAAAGCGGAATAGTTTTCGGACAGAAATTGATCTTACAGCCTCTGACATCACCATTTGAACAATATTTGAAAGAAAGCATATCGAACTTTTTCACGATTCTGTGAAATGCATTTATCCTTCACGCTCCTGATTAAGGAAATCGTGTTCGGTAATTTGTCTTCCGAAGTCAAACGAACTTTTTTCCCTCTCCGATGAATGGAATCTTCTTTAGACACGGAAGGATGGGAAGATTCGAACAGAAAGGAATTCATGATTTTTCAAAATACATTTTTCTGAAAAAGCCCCTTGGGTTATGATAAGGGCTTAAAATATCGTTACGCATGAGAAAGAATGCAGGTCTGGTACCTTTATCGATCACTAGGGAAGTGTTGCTTCCGGATCCTAATGGCGGAGATAGAACTGGGGAAAAGAGGGTGAATTTTTTTACGGATGTATTCTTTTTGTGTGTTTGCTAATAATTTCCGATAATGACGAATCCAGTAATTCAGCAATTGTATCGTAGATTCTTATTAGTCTTAAAAAATTAATAATTTAAGTGAGACAACTTTTTCTTGTAGTTTCATTAGAAAAATTGAAAAGGAAAGAAAAAAAAAGACCATGAGTAAATATACTTATGTGAAACAAAACTATAAGATAGGGAAATGCAATTATTTTAATTGCACAATTATTTTTATTTAATTCTTTTATTTAAAAAAATCAAAAAGATTAAACAATTTCTGAAACACTTTAAAATTATCTTCCATTTATAGATAGAGAAAAAATATCGGTACTTTTTGAAAGTGAATTTGTTTTGAGAAAGAACGATTATAGATCATGTATTCCTTATTTTTCATTGTTTCTTAAGTATGATATAGCTGCTATTTACTAAAACGAAATAGAAAAATTTGTAATTCGCGTCAGGTTACGAAAATTCCAATTTTCTATGAAATGGAATTCTATAACATATTTTAGAGTTCAGGTAGCCAAAATGATTCAAAATGAATATCTTTCTTTTACAACGCATACAAAATTGAATTCAAATTGAAAGAAGGGCATTTTTGAAAAATAAATTTACCGTTTCAAAACTATATTCTCTTTTAGCTTAGTTGATAAAAGCACAGCAATTTGCTACCGGTCAACTCTTCTTCAGAACATCTGGTCCAGGATTCGATACACTGCAAACACCAATTGTCGATTCTCTTCCTCTTCAAGAGGAAAGGAAACATCCAGTCTCCGAAATGACCACCCAGGACTTGAACACTAGCTCATTCTAGTTTTGCACATACACTCAACACAAAACACTTGCCTCTGAGTGTTTAACTAAGACAACCGTACTTAAATGACAATTAGTGATATACCAGCTACAGCACACCTATCAACGAGACTCGCCACTCAATTAGAGACAGCCGATGATTAATAGAAATGGGAACTGTTCCAAGCAGAACTTAGTACAACAAGGGAGGAAAATAAATTGTAGTATTGGCAGGAAAAATGACCTGCCCTACAAATATTAGTTATGATGTTTCTCTTCGTATCATCACGATCATATTAGATTAGGAGTATGCAGTGGCTCTCTTCAACATCCGCAACAGAAATTTAAAACTCTTTAATAAATAGCCCTATTTAGACGTCTCTTTTAATCTAGTTAATGTGAGAGCTTTTAGTCAAGTATTCCGGGTTGAAAAATAAACCGTGGGCATAAATTGATAGTAAAAAATAAGTATTTAGATTACAAACAAATGTATTTAAAACAAAACTTTTAAATGATATAGCAGAATAATGAGAATATAAATATATTCTCATTATCATTTATAAGAAATATATATATGTGCACTATATAACAAAAAAAACGACTCACCAAGAAGGAGTTGTTCGATGGAAACAAAAATTGGCGGATAGGAAAATTATGTACAGAATAGAAAACGATTAAAATTTTCGAAAAATTGAATGGTTTATTACATAGTTACAAAGTAACGAGTTTAATAAAGTGTTGACCCACCTCCAACCTGGATGCAAGCTACCATTAAACGTCGCAAAATAATATACGTAATCCAGTCAGCAGCATCGAGTCAAACACCACTGTAATCTGTCTCGACAGTGTGCAGGCCTGAGTGACAGGTGACGCAGCTGTCGGTATAAGCGCAGATTTCGCTCTATCAGCCGTCTGTGAATGGTCATGATGGACACTCGTGTGCGGGTCACATGTCTGATGGTTGATAACGATGAATCAGGCATTGTGACAGCTGATCCGACAATCACTCGGTCCTCCCGATCTGCTGTGGTCCTAGGTCGACGCTGAAATCTGTCATTGTCCACTCATTCTTGCCAGCATCTTCTAATCGCCACATTCCTTCGAACCATATAACGAGCGACTCTCCGATTTGCCCAATCTGCCTCTTTCAATCCAATGATACGACCTCCTTCAAACTCTGATAGTCACTCGTAATGAGCTCGAATCCTGTGGAGGGGTATTTTTTCATTCGTTGAAAGTTATCCTAAATCGCAATGCAACAAAAAATTTGACCATCAGATTGAGAATCGCTTCTTATTCGCACACCTGCTGAGTGCGCAGTTCCGATGCGCTGTAGCTCCGGCTATTCATTCATTGGACACCTAATTTTAATCATTTGCATGTTCAGTCCAAATGTCTTTGCATACGAAATTCATTACAATCGGGCATCTCCTTCTTCATGCATCGATTTTTTTTTTTGCTGTTGTAGAGAGTATATATAACATGATGATGATGAACAATTCCATTTTTAAAGCGTATCCTACACAAAAAGAACTTTGGGTAAGCAAAACAATTAAATGTTTTAGAATGTTTTAAATTGTGTGAATTTATCTAAATATTTTAATTTAGCAGTTTACGAATTAATATTCATAATATTTATCATTTTCTGAATTCTTTTAAAGTGACAACTGCAATTTTTGTACAGCAACTTCTAATCACTGCATATACCACAAATAATTCTTTAATCTATGTATCTATCCATCCATCTCTCTCTCTCTCTCTCTATATATATATATATATATATATATATATATATATATATATATATATATATATATATATATATATATATATAAAGTTAATTAATTCGATAACCTTATCTGGCGATACTCTAAGAAGAACTGAAAAATTTCAAAAAATGTAGATTACCAATTATATACAAAAGATAAATGAAACAAACTGTAGAATCATACGAAATTTCTTAATAGGCCGTATAAAATGGTTTCATCTGACACATTGATTTTATTTTGTTCGAGATAAAAGAATTATTGTGTTATATAGAATGAACGTCATATGCTACAAATGATAAAATTTTAACACTCTTAATTCCTATGTTATTAAACACTCTTTCGAATGGAAACACTGCTGATGTAGAATAATTCACGAAATACATTTATTTCTTGAAACGATGTTTCATTTATTTTATGATTTGTCGATTTCTGCCTTGAAAATAATTGTGTGTCTAGGAGCCATTCTAGGCTTTGCACAAGTCATCTTCTTCTCTGTAAGTTCAATATAAAATTCTACCATGTTGGTAAGTCCTAGAACGTTTGAGAAACAACGAGAATATTTGCACAATAGGTTAATTATCATTTACTTGTTCTTCATTTAATCTGGATTCAAATTCACTAATCTTCAGAATCTCTTCGATTTTAAAAATATTTGGATCGTTTTAAACTCCAGGAAATTCTTCATCTAACTCTGAAGTTTCTTTATTGTGGATAATATCAAGATTTATAAATTCGGGTCTTATAGTATGGTTTAAGTAAATTTACGTGATAAATTTGGTAGGGATTTTTCTTATCAGGAAGATTCTCAAGATAATTTGTTTCAGAAATTTTACTCTCCACTGTACCAGGTCCATTCCATTTGATGGACAACTTATTTTTCGGTGAGGTAGAGAGAACAAGTTCTTTGTCTCCTGGTTTAAACTCTCTTTTAATGCTGCTCTTATCATACCATTTATTTCTGTTTTGATTATTCTCTTCCCTATTCTGACATTTCTTTAACCTATTCATCAGAGTAAGCACATATTCTACTACAGAATTTTCTTCTTTTAGTTGTAACCAGTTATCATACTGTAAAGTGACTGGAGTTCTTAAGATTCTTTCCATGAACAAGCTCTGATGGGGTGAATCCAGTAGATTCGTGTGTCACTGTTCTCAACGCAAATAAAGCGGCATCAACATGTTTTTCCCATTTTAATCCTTCTTCAACACAGAACTCGAAGTATTCAATTTATTGTGCGGTAAAATCTTTACCGGATTGGTTTGAAGGTAATAGACCGAAATATTAACAACTTTAAGGCTGTTTTCGGCTAATGTTAATGAATAGGGCTCAAAGTTCGAACACATTTTCAGGTAGATGAAATGCTTCAATACTAATATAAATTACTATGGATATAACAAATATATTTATTTTTTAATTAGCGTTCTTAGAATTTCAATTTTTTTTTTAAAAAAAAATGCAATTTTTTGCCTTTATGTAAAACGGATGTTCAGTTTTCTATGTTAAAATTTAGAAGAGGAAATGTTCGAACACATTCTCTACAAGAAAAAATTTATTTATTCAGTTAGAATTAAATCAGTTAGAAGTATACACTTCTCTCTATCGAATAGCGTAGGCAGAATATATTAATCAATTTTTTTAAGGTTCCAAATGAAATTTTATTAATTATTGGCGTACTTCGGACTATCTGTAACAGATGGCGCTTGTATATTTTTTTCTATAAAACGTACTCTTGGCAAGGAATGCTTATTTTTGGCAAATATTTACAGTTACTTTCTGAAATGAAATTATAGCAACATGTATATTGTGACTAATGGTAAATAATGGAGAAAGCTTTATGATTCACAGAAGCGTACGCGAAGCTTACGAACCACTAATAAAGCCTCCGGTTTGGGAATATTTTGTGCGTGTTCATAAAAATTTATTCGTGTGCAATGGTAAATTTATGTTATTGAAAAGATGTTTAAAAATAAGTTTTGATTCAGTGAAGTGAAAGGAGAGAAGAGAGAATCTGAATTAAATTAAAATTGAACTTTTCCGAAATCAATTAAAAGTAACTTAAATTTTCATTAACCTTTAAAAAATATAACAAAATACAAATTGCTATTTCGTGAAACATAAAATGTGAAATTTTAATTTAGTCACCAAGATGCACTGAATTAATTTGTTTATTCCATCAAAAGTTATTATTTTTAAATCCTTAACTTCTTTAATTTATTTATTATTATTTTTCAAATTGAATTAAACCTCTCACAAAATTTAAGTATTAGAGAGCCACTGAAAAAATTATTGATAAAATAATCTTACTTAAGATGAATTCCATATAATTTACATTGCGTACAATACATTGTTTTCATATTTAATTTATATTGTAATGTGTTGTAGAATCATAAGATGAAATTTCTAACTGCTCAATAATATTCAATATCTTCGTATGAAAGAAACAAAACACAAAACTATTGCTTCAATCAATTGTGATTTTTTGCTTTGAGATTATTGGCATATAAAGAAGAATGAAAAACAAATAAATAAACAATGGTAGCAAAAACTGAAAATAAATTTCAATCTTTCGAGGTCAACATCATTTGAGCTTGTAAATAAGCAATTATCGTAAATATATATTATATTTGTAATAAGTCTTATTTCTGCCATAAATGTAATTATAAGTATACATTAAATATTCTTAAATTTTTAGTAAATAAATATATTATCAAAATATTATATAAATCAATTAATATTTTTGTATTTCAGTCTCATCTTCTCATAATCTCTTCAAAATTATTATACATTTTTCATAAAGAAAACTGAACTAAATCTTGTGAAAATGCGCTTTCCGCATTCGTTAAAAATATAACCATTTCGAGGCCCAATCATCGATATTATAAGCTGATAATCACAGAAAAATAAAATATACCTATGTTGCTTGATTGTTTTTTTTTTTTTTTTTTTTTTTTAATGCAACGCTTGTTACATTTTGTTTTTCTTTATCGCCTCAGAAACTTGCATTTTTTGGCAAATACAAGACACTAAGACATCCTTGTGCTATTTTTATTTCCTTTGGATTTTACCATCTCTATTGAACATGGGTGACGCACCCCCTGGATACCCCAGCGATTCTTCTCTATTTTTAACCCTCCTTCTTGTCAATAAATTTTAACTATTTTTCATTTTTCAAATATTTGGACCACAATTACTTCTTGATTGGCGCAGCATAGCCACATCTGGCTCTTGCGCCATTAAGTACTACCATTACATCGCATTCCACTATTTTTGCTTAAACATTGCATCATAGTGTCTTACATTTAGAATTTTAGGCATAAGTTGTGCAATTATAGATTTATTGCTAATGATTACTGTAACAAATATTGCATATGACCATAAATGATTCATTCCGTAACAGGGGGGGAAAGCATCACATAATTTATTTTTATGTAACTAGTTTACGAAAACGAATCGCGTAAAATTTTAATTAAATTAATTGATAATTAATATATGTAATATATTAATCAGTGTAGAATTTCCCACTTTATAATCGCTAACATTCGCTTTATTATTATTATTATTGAAAATTAAAAACGGTTATTTTCAATTTCCTAACCAAGGCATCGAATAACCTTTTAACTTAATAAGCGCTATAGTTTGAGGGTAATAAATTTTACACATATAAGCTCAGATTTATAATTAATTCAAAGAATATCTATTGCAATTGAAATTAACATAACAGCTATCTAACATAAAACAGTATTACCATAACAAAATTGAACTTTTTTTTTTTTGGTTTATCAGAGGGTCTTCTCCCTCCCATATTATAACTAAACATAAGTATTTTTCATTTAAATTAGAAAAAAAATTAACGAAAAAATTCTGATTCGTTTGGAACATTGGAAAGATTGAAAATCAGTTTTCAAAGAATATAAATGATGTCTTAAATTCGAAAAAGCAAAGATACATAATTTTTAATTGTAGAAGTCTTTCAAATATCACGATTTGTCACAACCTCGTCTTGTGTATAAACTGTTCTTATGTAAACCAACATATTGCCGGAGATCGAATGTTAGTAATATAAGAGAGCGTGTTATATTGGTGTAGGAAAGTTACGTGATCATCGGAAAGCTGATATTTTTCGCAGACTCTGTTTATAAATATTAATCTCGACTCAGATCTAATTTTGTTGTTATTGAGATAAGTTGAAATTTCAGTTATAATCTTGGATTCGAGTCAGGAAATAATAACTTATCGACATTCATAGTAATTGTTGTCATTCTATAATATGAGAGAAACTATTTTGATTTTTCTTAACTAACTCTTTTTTGGATGAGCATTCATTGATTTTCGATGACTGAGATCCTAAGTAACGATGCAGAAGATGTCATAAATGCGTACACCATTACCCAACTTGGATTCGGAACAGGAATAACAATTCTACCGATTCAATTTTTCCTGCAGTCTTAGCAAAAGTAAGTAACATGAAGTAAGGCTTATGAAACTACTTAAAAAATAAGTCTATTGGTTGTAAATTTTAGAGAAACGAATTATATATTTTGTTGAAAATATTTCCTAACTTATTCATTACATTCTCACATAATTACTGGCCGTTGTAGCCGAAAGGTCATGGCATTTTTTTCATCGAGGCATGGATTCGAGTCCTTGATTTCGTTAAAAACCGCCCTTTAGGGGAGTTCATGTACATTACATCTGTACAGGCACCAAGTCATCAGTGTGCTTCTGGTCACTTGACCGGGGTTCAAAATTGTGACGTGCGTCGCCAATATTTATCGTGTTGCTTTTAAATGCGAAGTTAATAACATTAACTTTTATAACAGGCGAGCCAGTTGCACTATCTTTAGGAGCCACATTTTAAGAAGAAATATTTGAAAGAGCCATTAGTTCAATGTTGTCATATGGATAATGTAAAATTTCCCCACATTACGCTACATTTTCCTCCAAATGATACTATTTTATGAATTTTTCCTCCAAGACAAGTAGAGATTTATGGCTATGCTATGCCCAACAATGTGAATTTATGATAAAAGTATATATATATATATATATATATTCACTTTTATATGCATTTGGTATCAAAATAATTTCATTTATACATAATTCGTACGGTTCTTATGAAAACTGCTTTGAGAATATGTAAACTTTATTGGAAGATAATATCAGTCACTTTTTGTTTCTAATTGCTTCTTCTACTTCAGATGGCTCTCTCAAAGGCCTCTTTTGAACAGTAAGGGAAAAGATAACTGGTTGACGAGAAAAAGAGTCGAACATGTAGTTTAAAAAATCATGGAGCCTGCCAGTGTGACATTGTATCGTACTCATTTTATACTGATTTTCTTAAACTTTTATATGCATTTGATAACAAATAATTTCTTTTTATGCAGTAATCCATAGAAAATTAGTATAAATATATGTAACACGTACAGTTCTGACGGAATCCTTTTCGAGAATATGTAAACTTTATCAGAAAATAATGTCAGTTACTTTTATTTATATTTTTAATTGCTTCTTCTACTCCAGATGGCTCTCTCAAAGACATCTTCCGAGGCACTCTTCCGTCAATAATTACCGGTAAAATATATTTAAAGTAAAATTTTGTTAACTATGGAATTAGGACTTTCCAAAATTCCTCGTTTCACTGTATGCGCAATATTAAAGTGTCTTTTTACACTAAATATAAAGAATACACCCTTTATGCTGAGTAATGCATACAAGAAATGGACCTACTCAACATTCAAAAAGGAAGACGAGCAAGATCCAACTGTTTGGGTCTGAATCGCTAGAGTTGTTATACGCTACTCCATCATAAAGTTATTAGTGAAAAACCGCTAGGGGTGAGGAAACCCACTCCTTTTTACTGGTTTTATAGCTTGAAAGTATCCTATTATCCCCATCCTCAAAGCTTCAAATTATTCGTTGCCTCCTGCTAGGTCAATTCTAAGCTTTCGCAGTGTTGTGCTTGCACCATGTTCGGGGGAAAAACGATTTTTGTATACTTAGGGATTAGAATATTAGTAGTCAATCAAGGTATTAGTAGTCAATCAATTAGTAGAATCAATCGAGGTTTTTGTGTTCAACCAACACTTGCTTACATATTGCAAAGTCGCTCTGAATAATAAAATAAAAATATGAGGAAAAAAATTCTACAAAAGGATAGTTATGAAATAATAATTGTATTTGCAATTTAATCAATTAAATTAGAATTTTGATTCCAGAAAGTCATATCTTTAAAATAAAATCTTTAAAACAAAATAAATTACATTTTATAGATATGTTATTAATATACTTTTATTGCACAAAATCAAAAATATTCCGATATTTTACAATTAATCGTTACTCAAGTCAGAAAAAAAAGCCATCATATATTATTTTTCAGAAAATTATATGTGAAAATATTGCTATACTAAGTTGTTTCACCTAATCTTAGATTTTAACAGTTTGTTGTTTTCTTAGTCGATAGAATATGAAAATTTTAATGAGATCCCATCTAAACTTGAAAGTTTATTTGTATTGAAAATCTGTGCGTTTATCATAAGCAACTATGTGTCTCATAATTCTTTTCTTCCAAAATTATTGCTGGAAAAAAATTCTGATGGTAATGAATGAATTGACATGAACTAAATTTTTAAAATATAAACATTGTTCTCACTCACAAATTTTTCCATTTTTTAAAATTTTACTGTTAAAAAAATTCATACTTTTTTAATTTAGTACAATTCAAAATTATAAATAAACTAAATAATTCCAAGAATAACTTGAATTCTACTGAAATTACGATTATTCTCAAAGGTTTATTTTTTTTAAAAAAAACAAAATATTTAGCTCCAGAACAAATATGTTTCACGCTCATGTACTTTATATAGTTTTTACAGAAGTATGGCGGCGCATGTATAAAATTAAAGAAATGTTAAATTAATTTTGAACAAAATATATTATTTATTAATTAACAGTTAAATTATAGAAGAAAAAAGCCTTGTTAGATACTTCATTTCTCAAAAAGATTAACGAAAATAATTTGGTAAAAAAATACAACACATGTAAAAAATTACTTTTTAATACGATAATGTGTTGTTGTTTTGAAACCTGATTAAAACCAGGATGTTTACGAGGTCTGTTCTTATTAGGAATATTTTAAGAGGCATTCTAAGAAATCAAAAAACAGAACCGGAAAAAAGTTCTGTAAAAATAGAAACGTAACTAATCAACAGTCAAAAAGCAACTAATCAACAGATTTGGTTTGAATCCCTATGGTTGCTACCCCATTGTAAAGTAATTGAAAATATCGTTAGCGAAAAGGAATCTCCCTCCTTCGTTTATTGGTTTTATAGTTTGAAAGTATCCTATTACGCTATTTGCTGCCAACAGCTTCAAACTTAATTGCCCTCAGTAGGATGACAGGAATACCCAAGAGACATTCAAGCTATGTCAATTCACGCTATGTCGCGCGTTTCATGTCAATACGCGATCAGTTCTACGCACCGTGTTCGAGGAATAAATGATTTTTGAATGCTAGGGATTCAATCAAGGATCATGTGTTCAACTAATATTTCAATACATAAATCACAGTATGATTAATAAAATAACAATTTAAAAAAATTGCGCAAAATATAATGATATTTATGAGAAAATGATTGTATTTGCAAATCACTGAAAACAGTAATTTGCAGCAAAACGAATCGTGATAATAGGAAGCACAAAGTTGGAGCTCTTTAGCTGGTTCCCTATCTTCCGACTGCGAAAAGCGTGGGGGCTTTCACTTATTCTTGTCTCTCGAATCCCCACCCCTTCTTTGTTATTTCGATAATGCGTGGTGATCAGTTCTACGGGTTTTCGTTGTATTTCTGCTGTGCGCTGATCAGCTGTTTTGTGAATTTGAACCTTTCTTTTGATCTGAATTCAAGTAGTTAGAACCCACTTTTGGCTTCTCAAAAGTAGAGGAGGAGTGAAAAATTAGCTCTAGTGAGCAATTTTGGATATTACGAATTTTTCGAAAACGTTTGTGTAAATTTTGCGTCTTGTTTCTTTCCACTTCTGATCCAGATTTTAGACTAATACTTTACATTATCTTTTAACTCATTGATTTTTTTTTTGCTTCTTTCTTTCTTTCTTTTTTTTTTTTTACTTCTTCGTTGCTTCAATTTATATCTACATCGGGCATGATGCAATTTCGTTCATCGAGATCTAAACAGAGGGCACTTTTAACTTCGAAAATGGTTCATTTTTAGTAAGAATCATGACTCAATAGGTAACTGTCTAAGTCTCAGTTACTCGTATACGTGATCATGACACCTTTTCTACCTTTAAATTTCTTCGTCGTAAATTTTCCGTCCGAGGAGATCATCCTCGCTTTCTGAGGAGTAGATTCACCTAAGCAGCCCATTGCTTTGATTGCTTGGTTTCAGATGTATAACGTTTAAATCAGGTCTCATCGAATATAATAATTCGATGTAATATTATATGAACTACTCGAAGCGGCAACAATCAAATTTTTATTTGCAGTATGTGACTACTAAACCAAAACTAACTTATGAATCAATGTCAAATTTATTGCAATGCCGTTTAACAGATGGCATCACCCAATGGTAGCAACAATTTACCTTAATGGTAGCATATTTGAAAACAGATGAAAAAAATTTTCGAATTGCCTCGAATAACATTTGTTACATTACAAAATTCAATTTTCATTCTATTTCATTTTTCTTCTTAATGTAGCAATAAAGATATCATTGAACAGAAATGATTAATAAGGAGATAACGAAGCTCAGAAGTTTCCCTTTCTACAGAAATTGTAATTATTCTAAATGTCGACAAAAGTAAGCAGTAGAAATAAAGCGAGTATGTTCTGTCTCAAAATACCCTCTGATTTGTCTTTTTTACCACTCATCTAAATGGAGTTTCTAAGAATAGAACGCCATAACAAATGTTCTAAATAGGTCATGCACGTATAGAATTTGATTTATGGTTTTCGGTGCCAGCAGGCTTTTACCCAATTAGTTTTGGTTTGTTACATGTCAAGATTTCCTAACGTGTGATCTGTTCACAAATGCACTTTTAATTTACCTTTGAATAGGTTACCCTCAGTATCATTAACAAATGCTACTCGACCCCTTAAATAAGTGTCGTCTTTTATTAATTTAACTATGTCTAGACATTAAAAGAAGTAAAATGTAGCTTTTCACAAATAAATACTTGTAAAAATGTAAATAATGTCTTAGAAAATACTTAATTATACATAACAACACATAAGTTTCCTAAGATTTTTAAAAAAATAATTTCTCATCCAATTTTTATCATTTTCAGAATATTTTTTTGAATCAGATGATCGCTCTGAAGAAAAAGTTTGTACATATCGAAACATACTACAAGGAAATTGGTGAAAGGATCTTAAAATAAATTAATTATTTTTGAAAATTTTCATTCTTTAAATAAAAATGTATTAATACTGATGTCTGGTTAGATTATTGTTCGTAAACATCTCATAACGAAGCAGTACAACGGCTATTGATCTTCTTCATTTTCAACCACCATCAAGTGAAGAAGACGAAATCTGAGCTGACATCCTGCTCTCCTAAACTTGCACATCAAGTTAACAAACCAACGTTGAATACCGACAATTTTAATGTGCATAGCCTACTTCACGAAGGATCAGTAGTGAAATCAGGTGATTCATTTTATTAAAGCCGTACTAAAAGCAACATAAAGGCTGTTGGTGACGGATCTCGTAGTTTTGAACCTCGGTCAAGTGATGAGGATGACATCTGTGAGCTGGCACCTCCCTCACAAAACTTTCACCCCACTCCAAGGGAAAAACCTTGAACCTCCACAGATTTGCATCAGCCCCGACTACAAAGCGGGTCTTTGGTGGCATGAGTCCAAAACCCTGACCACTAGGCCACTGCGGTCGCTAGAGGAATCAGGACTTGAGTTAGGGCTCATGGCGCAAGAGTCAAATCTGAATAAGCTGTGACAAAACATTTTTTAAAACTGTAATCTTGGCAGAAAAAGGGAGAATATTGATTGACAAGAAGGATCAAAAATAAAGAAGTATCGCTAGGATATCCCGAGCTCGAGTCCATGTTTATCGAAAATGGCTAGTTTATTGGTCGGTTGGTTTTATTAACGTCGCACTAGAAGCAACAGAAGGGCTATTGGTGATAGATCTAGTATTTTAAGCCTTGGTCAACTGACGAAGACGATATCTAACTTGGCCCTACCCTCGCCTAACATCCACTCCACGCCGAAGACCGCAAATTCCGTAAAAGAGAAAAAGATCGCCTAGGGCTCATAATTCACGTACTTAAATAAAGAATGTAAAGATTGTCGCGTATTAATTAAATACGCGACATTCATACTGAAAAAATTCATTAGTGCATTTAATCTAGTAAACTGTAAAGACTATAAAAGTACGAACTAAAAATGTCTGATTAAAAATTAAGTTTATTCAAATAGCAAAACAATTTGAGTAAAATTTAATTTCTATGACTGTTTTCGTCTACTATCTAAGAAAATGTTTTAAAATTCAGAGGAGAGAGAAAAAAAAGTGTACCAGTATTAAAATAAGTATGCCTAATCATAACACGTATGTATCATTTCGAAATATTTTACAAGCAAACCATTTTAAACTTTGACAAGAAAAGTTAAATATCAGCTTAGTATTATAGTATAGACGACGGAGGGCTGAACATGCAAGAAAACATGGATCGACTCAACCGAATATTGTAGTACCGTAAAATATGCTACTTTTTATATAATAGTGCAATCTAACACAAAATAGTTTTAGTTTTGAAAAAAAAAAAATAGGCCAATTTTATGTCCCTTTCCTTAATTTTCTTGTTGATTGGATCTAATCGTAGGATTTCTACCAATGTTTTTGCAATAGCTCCCATGGTTTTTATTTATGACACCTTATTTCTTAAACATTCCTTAATTAGATAAATTTCTTTAGTTTAAAACTTTGCCAGATAAAGAAATATTTTTTTCTTAATAAAAAGAGAACGAGACTTCTTACCTCACAAGATCTAATCGATCCATATCACTATTATGCATAGAAATACATAAAAAAATAAATTTAGTATGGCCTGCATTTCAAACAATGCTCAATAAATGTCACGTGATAGAAAAATATTTCCCTCGTTATTCGTATTTCAAACGGATCGACTTGTTTCATGCATATTAATAAGGAACTATAAGTCGAGCAAAAACTATTGATATATTAGTCGTTGTTTATTTATGTAAAGATCCTCTTTTGAAGAGAGCTGCGTGTTTTATTCAACTTTATTATTAACCTCGTTGCGCTTGTTGTTTTTATGTATGCAAATCCTTCTTGCCATAAGAAAAGGTGTACAAAAAACTCTTAAAGAAAATTGAGGAAAAGGTGACTAAATGTCACAAATATATTATGATGAAGTGAAATATCCCAGTAATAATAATGAAGAAATTGGTAACTCATGAGGAGAAAAACCCAAAAATATCAGAATACCTAAAAAGGGAAGATATTAAGATTGCGGCCCAAAGAGAGATTGAAAAGCGCCAGAGAGGTTCATGCTTAGTTTTTCTTTGCCACGAGTATGCAAACAAAGCATAAATCAAGTATAACATTTTTTTAATCAAAAAGTTATATTTTTCACCACCCTTTAAATACTCAACAGTGCTTAGAGATTGTACGGGGAAGAGAATTATAAAAATAGGTGGGTTGGGGGACATGAAATTAAGTGCATGAAATGTGTTACTTCTATTTATAAACACAAAAATAAATAAATAATACTATATAAAATATGTTTTTGAGCTATAGTAAACAAAAAATCTCACTGGGTTTCAGTGGGCCACACTGGAAATATATAACTTTTACAACAGGGTACGAAGATTAACATTGGGAGAAGGACTAAATGATCAGGGTACGAGAAATCATGGAATAACGGTTTGCAATACTTTGATGAAAGCTTATGTTTCATTTCAGAAAAAGCATTATACTCCCTAGAAAAAAACATTCTTATTATAATAATTTAATAGATAATATATTATTAGATGATAAATATTATGTATCGTATTATATATCGTATTATATATCGTATTTTAGTTAAAACAACCTTATTCATCATAAAGAAATTGAAAACGAAAATAAAAAGGGAATCCTAAAATAAGTTTGGTCAATCTTTGGAAGTTCTTTTGAACATCAAAAAACACCATTGAATCAAAGAGATTTTCTCAGTCTCTGATGTACCAGTCCAGACGAGATATTTCGAATCTTTAGTAAATATTTGCTCAACCCATGGTCCATTGTCCAGAAAAAGAACAAAGGGAGAATAGCAACGATTCTGAAGAATAACTTCTCTAAAAAAGAATAAAACTTTTCTCTCGAACAACGGTGTTATGAAAATACTAAGAAAAGTCTTTTTATCACTCTGTTATGGCGTTATGGAACTTTCGTAAAGGGATTATGATTACTTTGGCAAGATATTGGATTTATTTCTAGGAGAATAATCCGACTCGAAATCAAATTTCTTTTATTTTGAAAGAAAAAGAATTTCGGTTAACAGAAAATGAAACAACAAAACAAAGTGGATTGTTAATCAATGTCGCACTTAAGCAACAGGAAAGCTATTGATGACGAACTAATCATTTTGTACCTCGGTTAAGTAACAAGGACAACACCTCAGTAGACAACTCCCTCTACGAACTTCCACACCATACCCCTGGTAGGACTTAGAGCATAGATAGATTTAACATGCATTAGACCCGCTATAACGTACGTCTTTAGTGACTCGATTCTACGACTTAACGACACAACGTAGACCAATATTTTGCGACCATGACCACGAAAATTACTTTTTATTTTAATGTAAGATGCTTTTAAGAAATGAATGATACAAAATTGGTACGAAATAAACACATTTTGGATATTAATAACCTAGAATAATTGAATCTATAACCAAGAATTATAGAATATTTAACCTAGAATATCATTAGAAAGAAAAAGGTAATGAAAAGTTTGCACGCATATTTATTTCTCAAGCTAGAAGTTAGAACTTTTTGTCTTCCCTGCTATCAGTAGGATAGCATTCGTTTGTTACCACGGTCGTTAAGAATTAGAGCATTATCGTGCTTAAAGAATTACTATAGATAAATCACTTCAGATAAAAAAAAATTAAGGATTTAAAATGTGTATTTATGTGCTTATGCATATTCCGAAACCGTGTAAGCGATATAAATATTAGACAAGCCTAAACAGTCATAATATTGCTCAAACGTGTTATGTAATCTTTCGGAAAACGGGAAACACTGGACTGAATGAAAACGACAGTTAAACACTTGGGGAGAACTCTAGCAACGCCTTGTCTCGACCTGGTAAGATCAACAAGCTCCGAATCTACAAGAAAAAGTGCGAAAGCAAACAGTTCGATCTGTGCCAAAATATAGAATGCCAGATTAATGGGAGTTTTCTGTATAACGTTCTTCGACAATAATTCAAAGTCGTATACAAGCGTTACCATTAGATTTTTCTTTATTACTTCCGATTTTGCTTTGGATGTCTAGCAGAACACTAATTGTAGATATGGCAAAATTCTCAGCTTTAACAGTAGGCATTCCATACTATTAGTGAATGTCTCAGGTTTTTTGCATTTATTACCAAAGACAATTGTAATTTTCAAAATCGTCTTTCTAAGAGAGATGTCGAGTATTTTATAAGAAACTTTTCAATATCAAATTTATTTGGATAAAGAAAACATTACGGAGAGCATAAATCCAATTTGGAAGTTATTGAAGTTGACAATGAAGAATTTATTTTTCTTCTAAAAGATGAATATTTTTATTAGAAGAACAACAATCAATATGAATATATAAAAACTCCAGTTGAAAGGAAAGAAATATCTTTGCCTTTAAGTATAGTCAGAACTGGTGTTTCTAAATTTTATACAATCATTTATTATTGCATAAGTTCGGAATCGATATACCATATAAACCTAACTATTTCGATAAAATATGCTCATAGTTTTTGCAAGATCCCATTATACACTCTTTTCTCATTATCTATCAATTTGAAGGAAGATTACAGTATCTTTCATATTATACTATTAAACTGATTTATACAATACTGGAGACAGTAAACTTGGATGACTAATACATAGTTCATTGAACAATGAGAAAGAAGATTTTATGACATTTTTTCCTTGAGTGGTGAAATTCTAGACCGTTTGCAAGGGACTAGACTGGGATTTTTTCTCTCCTATTTCCAGGTATATTCATAATGTGCAATTTTCTTATATTTTTGAATAAATTTAAAAATTAATTTTAATTTATTAATTTTACTACGTTAAACTTCCATTGTAATGTCACATAGAGATTTACCTACCTCAAAAATAAGAACGAAAAGCTTACGAATTCTTATTTTAGTTTCAGGGGTTCATTCATCTGTTAAATCACATCGCTAATTTTTTTTTTCAGAAAATCAAACACTGGTATCTTAAAGAAACACAAATTCTAAATTTAAACACAGATGATTTTAGAAAAAATAAATGTTAACACATCCAAAGGCAAAAGTAAAAAGAAAGGAAAATTCAATATTTTTAAACGGCCTTGTTATCTGTTTCTAAATTTAAAAAAAAAGGAATAACTATAAAATAAGTAATTCATCATATTAAAACTAAAATTTCTTTAAAGCGTTCGACTCAATTGAAGACATAGAATGGAAAATATCTAAAACATGTCAAACATATAAAAATTTTACACGCAAAAGAATACATATATTTATTACGTTACGTATTTTTGAAAATTTTGTATAGACTGAAAGCATTCACGTAATGTTATACATATCTTACTTCCAACAAACTGTTAATTGAAAGGAAATCCTCTTGAACCGTAAATTTATTATGTCACTGTATTTTAATTCTTTTTTTTTTTTTTTATCAAATTCGGAAAATAAGGCATCTTTGCATTTTTCTGTTTGGAACCTTTTCATGGTTCGTTTACAGTATTCGTTCTTCGCACGGGCAAATATTTAAAATGAAACTCAACAAAAGATTTAGCGAAGCGGAGGAGAAAAAATCGTAAAACCTAAACTCAATAATACAAGTACAATTAATTTTTTACAACGTTTTTCTGAATTTCACTTGGTGTGTGTGTGAGAGAGAGTGTGTGTGTGTGTGTGTCATCAAATTTTCGATCGTTAATTTAACCAACTTCCCATCAAGCTAGAGCTTTGAAATTTTGGGAATCGTTCGTACTCGCCTAACAATGCAATATTTAGACGTTTGCGACAAGTTTTAACTCATATTTCTATAATTTTAATAAATCAAAATATTTTTTCCTCTCGGCGCTTTTAGGATTGAGGAAAAAATTTCTTTCCCCATCTGGGAGCACCGGGCACTCCACACACCGCATGCGGTATCGTAAACCTTTTGTACTCACAAAGGGGAGATACTATCTCCCCTTTACTATCTCCGAGATAGTAAGGGTTGCTGACTTTTAGTCAGTAATCATTCGCAAGAAAGAAAGTTTCCAATATTTGGCGCCGTGTCTTATCACAATAATTTTTTTTGAATTCTGGTTCCCATTCTTTTTTTAATAGAATGACTTACAAACTTTCAAATACATGTTTCGATGTTATGAGTATTATGAATTTTTTAATACTCTCACAAATGTCTCTTTTTAAGTAAATTTTAAAGTTAAAAATAACTAACAGTTTTAACTAATATTTGAATAATTTTCCCTAATAAACTTTGCCACCATATAAAAACGTTGGTTTTAAAAACGTTGGTTTTTATATCGAATTATTTTAAATGTACTAAATAATATTTTTCCTCGTTCTTTTTTTAAGAAAGAGCCAAATGTTCATTCCATATGGTGTATGAATATTGTACTTTTTCGATCGATAGATTTTATAATGGAAAGATTTCGGAAATCAAAAATTAATGTTTTTAGTTCTATTTTTTTTTAAAATTCATCAAAAGTAAACTGATCAAATTACACTTTCTGAATAAATTCAGTCATTTTAAAATGACATTTATATCTCCGAAGATGCAATAATCATAACAGTGTAATACATCATTACTAAGTTTACGAAAATAATTTCTTCAATATTATAAAGATGTTTTTTTAAAATACGTAACAGAAAATTGGAAAAAAAATAAATAAAAATGTTTTCAGAAAAAGATATTGAAAAGGAAAATATTTTGGTTGATTCGATAACAGCGAGAAATATTGACACAGAGCGGGTAAATAAAAAAGCGAGAGTTTAATTTCGGGATTTGAGAATATACTATATATAGTGTTCCCCTCCCCTCCGAGCAATGGTTCAGACCCTCCTCTACGCTGTGCTGGTAGCGCCCGCGAGGAGGGAGGGGAAAAAAAGTGAGTTTTGTGGAGTGCAATTGAAGGTCTTAGTAGCATAGGAAAGTTTAAGTTTTGTTAAGTTTTAAAAGGCGTAACTCATTTCACTATAGTTTTGAACCACAATCAAACATTACACTATATAAGTAAGGATGCTTTAAATTGAAGGATTATCTGTATCACAGATGGTGTAGTGTGAAAAAGCGAAGCGCTCTGTAAAAAATATTGCTTAATTGTAAGAAGTTGACAATCGGATACCATCAAATGTTTAATTCGAAGCAGAGTTGCATTTCTGCAGGAAAAAACAAAGAACTTTATGCGAATAACAATCTTCAAAACACCATATGAGTATAGATACCCAGAAGCAATTAAGATTGCGTCGTCATGTGACATAATTATTTGGCGCAATGAAGATAAAATATACCTTATCAATTATTTTAACCTTAATTCTTAAAAACTTTCTGTAATGACTATCGCTTCGAAGTGTTTATCGTGGCCACCCATACTTCCAACGCACTAAATTTCATGTCTGAGCTTTCCACTTTTCGCGCTTGCTACGTCGTACATACAAACTCTTCCTTTTTTACATTGATCTGAAACAAAAGTTATTGTGGCTCCTTCAATTCTTAAATGATTTTAAAAAATCAAATTGTATTAAAAACATTAAAATACGTATTCAATGAGCAGTAAAAATTTTAGGGTGAAACAATATCTGCTGAAAAACATGAAAAAATAGTAAAAAAAAGGGGCGAAGTGGTTCGAAAAAAATAATCAAACATAAACTTGAAATATTTTTGGTGGGAAAATTCATACGGCTTGAGCTATACGATGAACGGTGTGAACTTTTACAACGGACAAACAAATAGAATAGCTTTCAAATTTATGTAGATAACAGGTAACATACAGAATTTTGCATCTTTGATAACTATAATGCTCGCAAACTCACCAAGTAGTTTAATCACTCCTCAGAGAAGAATTTTTCACGTTTTCTTCATTTTTAAGGCACTGATACAAGTAAGTTAAGAACGGATTAAAAGCAATATTTTTTGTCTGTGTGTGATTACTATAAAGTAGGCCCTATTGAATCAGTAAGGCCACAACAGGTCTTTTATGGACTGAAATATTATTTTCCCTTCTAATTATTTAGATACTCTGTAATTAATGCCGTCACAGCAAAAAAAAAAAAAAAAGAACACCAGTTTTCATCCGTTTGTAATGCATCAAAAGCTAATTATAATGAAGAAAATGGAAATTCCAGGCTGAATTTTTACGCAAATGAGCCGCATTGATTACGTTATGACAGCGAAAAAAAAACCGAACAGATTATGCAGCCACAAGTATCTTTCCAAAATGAAACGATTTTCTATTAGCGTCCGAAACATAATTAAACCTCGACTCTTTGGTTTAATTTCTTCGTATAATTAAATGTTTTGGTTACTATGTGGATTGATATTTTAAAATGAATGCCGCGATTAGTTCGGTTACTTTTATTTCGTTTAATTTTTTTTATTTCTTAGATTAATACTTGTGGTGTATCAGTCAAGCATTAAAATTGATACATCCGTTTAAATCTCTCTATCACCCATAAATTGGTCATTCAATTTCTTTTACAATAAAGGCAAATTATTAAAAACTTACGACTGAGGTTATTTTTAAGATGTTAATTTATCATACTAAATGTAATTCTTTCAAAAAAGTTATATCTTAGTCTTCAATAACTAGTAAAAAGTTATATCTTAGTTATATCTTAGTCTTTTATCAATTTTTTAATTTTATGATAGAAATTTCTTTACAAGCGAAAAAGTCATTAAAAGTGTACAAGTATTTGAATTTCAATTGAGTTTATTTACTGAACTCCTTTTTATTCTTCCTTCTTATGAATCAGAATTTAAAACATAAAACATATATTGAAACAGAATAACTGTTTTTTTTGGGGGGGGAGGAGGGGAAGGGACTTTTTCTCATCGTGCGCCCGCTCGCGTAATAGAAGTTTGATTTAAAAAAACATTCAATTTAAATGTGAATAATTTTCATAAATGTTTTTCAAATATTGAAATTCTACGAAACTTTTTAATAAGAAACACATTCGTAACATGGAATAGTTTTCAAGCGATTTTGTGAAACATTTCTTTTATGTGAAATAAAGTAGCTGGAAAGTGAAGCTGGAATTTATTTTCAGGAAGTTTCAACTGTGATTAAATAGAGTGAAATTTGTTGGAATTGCAACCAAAATACAAAAGCATATGTTCATGAGGAATTCAATAAGTTCGAGAACACCCACTCACACACGTAAAAAGGTATGAGTACATATGGCAATTCTTTTCAAAACCCACGGGACGATGTGGCAACGACCTTCAGTTACCCGTATCAAGCGGTTGCGTTTCTGATTAGTTCCAACTTGACAGCATCCATTTGCGTAAAACGTGTATGTACCTCAGTGCCATCAGAAATAGAGCAACGAACGAACTTCAAATTTTGTTTTAACTTAGGAAAATCAACCGCAGAATTGTACGG
This sequence comes from Nephila pilipes, assembly GCA_019974015.1. Lineage (NCBI taxonomy): Eukaryota > Metazoa > Arthropoda > Arachnida > Araneae > Nephilidae > Nephila > Nephila pilipes. The sequence continues at coordinate 49,157 of BMAW01102905.1, forward strand.
AAGGACAAAATCTGCGTTTGCTTACGTTGCAATGAGTTATTCTCGAGTGTTTGATATTGGATAGAAGACGAGGAGAGATCAATTCTTCCATGAAAATGATAAATATGTTGAGCTTGTGCAACAGAATTTCGTCTTCAATGTTCCACTGTGATAAAGGGGATTTTATAAAGAAGTTTTCAATTGGCATTTGAAACGAAGGGAATATGTGAGGCCTGATTTTTGGACAGGAGAAATTCAAACACGACATTGTACCATCTCACAAGTCCATCCTTATACAGTATATTTAGGCGAGAAAGCAGGGGGCCGCGGTAGCCTAGTGGTCAAGGTCGTGGATAGCGGCTGGCGGTTTTCGTTCAGTCGCGGGTTCGATCCTTGGCCACCAAAGACCCGCAATGTAGCCGGGGCTGATGCACGTTAAATCTGTTCGGGGCTCAAAGTCCTCCCGTTGGCGTAGTGTGGATGTTAGGAGAGGGGGGTGCCAGCTCAGGTGTCGTCCTCGTCACTTGACCGTGGTTCAAAATTACGAGGTCCGTCGCCAATAGCCCTCGTGTTGCTTCTAGTGCGACGTTAATAAAAAACTAAACTAGGCGAGAAAGCAAGTTGTATTCATCACTCACCCCCTGTACAATTCAGATCGCTTTCCCTCTGAACTATTTTTTTTTTCAAAAGTTGAAATTGAAGTTGAAGGAACGTCGGAGCAAGTCAATAGAAGAGACCGAACAGCTGATGACATTTGAACTCAATAGCGTTGGAGTTGAGGCGGCGTTTCAGTTGACGTTTACGGACCTATACAATAGCTCCAAGAGATGTGAGAAGACTATGTAGAAGCTTAATATCGAATGTAAGTATATTCTCTGGATTAAATGGTTCGTGTGTCTCTCCGTCCGTACACACTATATATGTTCATAAAAGTGTTCCAAAATTTTATTATCTTTGCTGGTAATGAAACACACACAGTTAACTTATCATTTCTTCGTTAATATTATGAAAAGGATTGTCATTATTAAAGGAGAAAATACGCGAAAGGGCGAATTGATTATTTTTCTCTGCGTTTTGAATTAGAATAAAGCGTATAATTTGCTTTCTAGTTAAACACTTGTTAACGTTTTTAAACTTTTGTATTCAAATCGCTATGTAGCATTTTTTTAAAGTAAAAGTCGTTCCTAAAATCTCATGTAAGTGTTTGAGACCTCCAACAGAAAAGTGTATGAATCACCAGAAATATGAGTTTCTTTTTAGTTCATATAAATATCAAACAAGAAAATGCGAATTTATTAGATTTGTAGGGCCTTTAAATAAGTTGAAAACTAGTTATGATTTTTAAAAAGTAACTAGGAATAGTAGTATTTTTCCTGGTGACACACTTCTTCATTTGGTTTTTATTTGGTTCCCTAATGTAGCTGCTATGCTTAATCTGCCTATTCAGTTAAAATATTACGTTTCGCTGTACGGGTTCTTTCAGTTCGGTTGATATTTATTCGTAACGAATAGCAAATATTTCTTGCAGCTTTATTTCTGTTACTTTTGCGAATATTGAAAGAGGCAGCACATTTTATATATTTACAACTCCTTTCCTGTCTTCTTTTTAAGTTTCTCTTCCCCTCTAACTGTTCAATATTTTGTTTGTTTATTTACGGTTTTAAAAATTTAAGTAATTGAGAAATAACAGAAATTTTTGATTAAAAATTTATTAAACTTTACATCCTTCATGCTTGATGCATTCTTTAAAGACAAGCAAATTTTTAGTACACATTAACCGATCGTATGGCTATTAAGAAATAATTAAGAAATAAAGTACAATCAATATTTTTAACTGCATTTTTTTTCTTATCTGAACGTTAAAAACATGAATTAAGTAAAAATGTAAAGATTGTAAGTCTTTCCTTCGTTTTTACGTTCACATTTTCAAAGATATTCTTTGAGATATAATAATCATACTGCTTGACAGTAATTAACATACATAAAGATTTGAAGAAACAGCACTATCTTCAAAAAGTACAATATGGCTATAGTAACAGAGGTAAATGGCGCCAAGAAGGAGGAAATCGGTAAAACAGAACTTCTCGTCCTCCAAGTGAGTCACTACTCATTTGCCTATACATGTTATTTTGGAAAAAATAATAACCTTGCTATGAAACTAAATAAAATGTATTCTTTTCTTAAAATGGCGTTGTTTACAAAGACTAGGTGTTTTTTTGAGCAAGGCTCATATTTGGTCAAATTGTGCCAAATGTTAATTTACAAAAAGGTGTATCTGCAATAAGCATGAACCTACGTAAATGAAAAAAAGAAAAGAAATGGATATAGAACGAGAGAAAAATCACTAGGTCGTCATTCCTGTTTACTAAAATAAGTAAGCATCGTGAGAGCAAGAAAAAGTTTTGCTGGCACATTGGGGTGTAAGTGCTTACGTAAAGAATATAAAACACGAGGGACATTTCCAAAGGAATCTGATGCTACTTCTTATAATTATTCTTCCTACAAGGATGGATAAAAGATGACAATATGCCTCTGATTTTTAGTATATTGAAAGGCATTTGAAGGAGAAGGGGTGATTCAGTAATATTTGAAGAGATGAAGACTACCTTGAATAACACAGATATAAACGTATTCAGGAGGCAACAATAATTAAGAAGTCATCATTCAGTATTGAGTGTGAAATCATCGAGTTTCTCATGTATGAAAAACCTTATATAATGGGATCAAGTGGCAAAAAATATTAGCTTTCATATTCATTTATGATAATATTTACTGTAATAGTTACAAAATCTAATTAGTCATAATCAAATATGCATTAAAGCAGTTTTTAGATTTATTTGTACTGTTAAACACAAAAGTATTTTTACTCAGCTTTTTCCATTAAACGCTTTTCCCACTCTTTTTTAATCATTTAGCGAGAAAATGTAAAATTTGTTATTTACCTATCGAAATAAACAGCTTTCATTTTTCTTCTGTTTTGTCTGTTTTGTAGAAAAATTTAATTATTTTCGAAGAATGATGAAGATAAATCATGAAAATGGTAGAGTTATTAAGTCTTTCAGACAGAGTTTATTGAAAATTAAGGAGAGTGGATTGTTGAGTAAATCTTATTTCCGAATTAATTTCTACCCAGACACTTTGATGGTCTCCCAGAGTAACACCTCGAGTAGTTTCTCACAAATCGGAGAAGTGTTCTGTCAGTTCTACAGAAACTCCATAATGTTTCTGCAAGTTTTCATTTAGAAAGAATTATGTCATTAAGGGAGAGCTTAAGGTTTCTTAAATTATTTTAGGTTTTGATTACCTTCTGAATCACTACTGTGCAGAAGAGGCCCGTAACCGAGAGATTTAAGGAAGCCATTCTTGAGCAAAGCCTTTATCGATAGTTCTCTTCATTAAGTTTCTATTTCTCATTGTAAACACATAAATTTATAATTCATTTAGTTTGAAAATTACATTGATAAATTTTATGAATAAAAGTTAAATTTAATTATAAAAATCTGACAAATTTCTCCATTTCCACTCTTTAAGAAACTTTATTGGTTAAAGTCCATACTTATAAATGTAGGGTTCTAAATTTATAATTCCTTCCCACACTAGTGGGTGCCACGAGCCAGATACCTCTATTTTATAGCCTCATCTGAGGGTTTGACACCTTCATAGCCAGAGGCAAGGGCGTGACCATGATGTTAGGACGCACAATGTAATAGCTCCCCCAGATTTTCTGTATATGTAAACTCCATAGTCTAAATTTTGCTTTGCAAAAAGTTTTTATCATATTGTATAGTTAAATGTCATTTCAAAAAGTACATCTCTTCATTGATCCTTAGACAAATAACGAAACGAGTCATTAATCATTTTTCAGTAGTTAGGATTCTGTATAAATAAATAATTATCAATTTAGTTGGATGCACTGGCGCATTAGGTCCTTGAGGCATGGGGCTTAAGGTCGATTAAATGTTTAAGGATAAGTGATTAGCTTTTGATTTTTGCGATTATACCCTCGGACATGACAGGAACAAAAGAAACAAATCATCAAAATCCATTTTCGGCTCCCATCATTTCATAGGCAATCTTCTTTCCTTTGAACCAGAAGCATAGATTATTGACACACTGCACACAAGCTTCATGAGGAGCTCACTTTTTGTCCTGGTATCCAAGTTTCATACCAAAATAAGCAAGATAAAATTGTCTTACATGGTCTGTAATGCTTCTCATGAGGTTTTTAATTACCCTATATTCGCCTCATATGTAACAAAAGTAATCTGGTAAGTTTTCGAACTCGAAGCTATGTTTCAAGAAATGCACAGAGAAAATACAAATACAAGATACAAATGTTAACATTGTTTCTGTGATGAAATTTCTACTCGTCACTGTATCAGCGCCCGCATGACACTACACATGAAAGAAAAATTGAGACAAAAATCAAATTGCAGTGTTTTTTTCTTCCTCTTACTTCGAACACGATAAAAACACGATCTTCTAAGTTAAAGAGAGATAAAATGAGGCCATCTGTTTTATATCTTTTCTGATGACTCCAAAAAAGTCCAGTGAATTTAGTATTTTGAAAGATAACATGTTCAGAATCAATCTTGCTTTTTGCTCGAAAAGTGACTGTTGATAACACTCGTTTAACCAGAGTTCCTGCGAGGTCATAGAACCAAGATAAGGATCTGAGATAAGGATTCCCGCGATGCTTTTAGTAAGGAGAGATTATGACGGAGAGGGACCGAACGGCAAATGGAGGTGTCATAGAGTGATATTCTGTGTGCTTCATCTCGGTGGAATTAAGATCAGGGAAGAAATTCATCACTGCAAAACGTTTTTGGCGAATGTTCATAAAAATCTAAGTAAATTTGAATTGTTCAGGAAAACGTGATGCAATAGAAATTTCTCATTATTATTTTGAAAATCAGCACCAAAATAAACATAAAGTTCAGCTATCCATTCCTCTGTATTTTTTCAATTACATCCTAATAATTTAGCATAATTTTAAGCAATCGTAATTATGGTAATTCATTGTAATCTAAAAAACCTCTAATTTATATAAAACACATTATGAGTCTTTAAGAACAAATTAACTGCATTTAATGAAATTGCGCATTCGAACTACACTTCTGACCATAAAATTGCAACACCAGGAAGTAATGGTCTGACAAAAGTTAAAATCACATAAAAAGAAGAAGAGGTTGGGAAATACATATTTTTAGTATTTCAGTGCATTTAGACGACGCAGGAGGAAGAAACGACATTTGACGCACTGCACAAAAGAAAAGTTATGACGTGGATGTTAACATTAAATGTTAACATTTTGTGCTAAAGTATTTAATAGTTTTGTCTTCATGTCATACTCTTTATATACAATAAACACATTTTTTTTTTTTTGTATTTGCTTTACTTCACGATGCTGCAATTTTAATGGCTAGCAGAATATTTAATTTTGGTGTTCTTTACATTTAATAAAAAAGCAAATTTTCTGCATTAATTCATAATAAAATACTCGTAGCACATTAACGCAATAGAGTGCTATGCTACAATGCTTCCTCTAAGCTTTTTTTACATATTTCTTTCTTTATTTTTTTTCCCTGAAAATGTAAGAAGAGGAGCAATGTTTTTTCTGATAAGAGGTCACGAAGACGAAAGATGTGGTGAAACAGGACATTCCAAAAATCCAGAAAGCAAACGCCAGCACGTACAACCATGATTGGAAAAAGGACCATCAATACAAACTTGGGGATACAGTGGCAATTCAACCAACAATTTCGTCAATGGAAGGAAATTGCGATTTAAATTCTTTGGTCCATATTTGGTAAAGGCGGTGAAACCACGTGATAGATATGACGGGATAGCAGTGGGAAATCATGAGGGTCCAAACTTGACTTTTTCGACAGCAGATCTCATGAAACATGGTCTTCAGAATCCAAATGAATTGCAAAGGCTGCAAAGGAGGGTGCTGCAAAGGTTAGAACAACTATGTGGTACGCTGTCCTATCAACTGAGGGCACACCAAATGGCACGGTCGAGCTGGAAGTAGTATCTCGGAGTTGGGAAAGAACGAATTCGGACCCACGCAAAAGTGAAGTCATTTTTCCTGGTAATCTCAGTGCAAAAAGGCTGGCAAAGCAATAAATTTCAATTATTGTGCCTTAATTACTGAAATAGAGTAATTCGTATATCAAGTATCATCGAAGAAATGTGTTAGAATTGTCAAGTGCATTTTTGTCCAGTCAATTACCCTATACAAGCACCAACCGAACTTCTTTATGAATAGTACATTTTTCCTATAAATAAATTGATGCGCTTCAGCCTAAATTGAAGAAATGAAGAAGTTTACTTTTGCTTTTAAAACACTCTTTGAATAATAAAATCAGTAGCAGATATTTGGCATTTTCGTTGTTTATATAAATTAATACTACTTTCCTTTTTTTTCAGTATTATATGAAGTTTTCCATCTGTAACTGGAATTTAATTTCACGGAATGCTTTGAAATATTTTGAGAAATAAATTGCATAAGAATTTGCTTGGTTCACAATTACAAAATTCATAAACATTTGGTAACTTAATAATCGGTATTGAAGATA
>BMAW01102905.1:55726-109491 GCA_019974015.1 Nephila pilipes
ATAAACTGCTGTTTGTAGAAAATGCAACACCATGAAAGAATCATCAGAATCAAATGAAATTTAATGCAGAAACGACTTGTACTGATACAAATAAATGATGAAATTTTCAAAACAAAAGAAACAAATTAAGCGTCCGAAATCAGTATTTGGTGCAGCCACCATGCGCTGCAATAAGTGCTGCTATACGACGTGGCATGGAGTCAAATAGATGTTGAATATCTGCTTGAGGAAGAGAATTCCATATCGCTTGTATGCGCAACCAAAGTTTGTCTTTGGAAACTGCAGGACGCGGATCACGAGCGAGACGCCGACCAACCATATCCCACACGTGCTCAATAGGCGACATATCCGGTGAATAAGTAGGCCAAGGAAGAAGTTGCATGCGTTGTGCTGAACAGAAGTCTCGAACAGTCCGCGCAACATGTGGGCGTGCATTATCCTGCTGAAAGATAGCTCCAGGGATGCCTTGAAGGAAAGGAACGACTTCGGGCTGTAGCACTTCACGGACGTACCTGTTGCTATTGAGATTACCCTCAATTCGTATCAAATTGGATCGTCCATGATACGAAATCGCACCCCAGACCATAACTCCGGGTGTTCGACCACTATGTCGTTCAATAATACACTCAGGAAGGCAGCGTTGACCGGCATAACGTCTAACACGAACACGGCCATCGTGGGTCCACAAATTGAAGCGTGATTCAAATGAAAAGACAACTTGGTGCCAATCAGCTCGCCTGTCTCTGTGCTCAAGAGCCCACTGCCGACGCAGCCGTCGATGATTCGCCGTGAGGGGAATCCTGTATAAAGACACCCTTGCACGCAATCCACGGCGCAGCAGACGACGACGAATTGACGAAGCCGACAATTGTACACCTGTAGCAGTAGACCAACGTGCTGCCAGCTGCCTGGAGGAAGCTGTGCGATCATTCACCGCCATGCGGAGCAGGTGTCGATCATCGCGCTCTGACGTCACCTTCTGTCGTCCGGTGCCTGTTTTTCGAGTTGTTCGGTGCTCGTCGGTCCACTGCTTCCAAACTCGCATCACTGTGGAACTGTTCCGCTGCATACGAGCTGCTATTGCGCGATAGGAAAATCCTCCTTCTCGAAGGCCGATTATCCTCCCTCGTTCAAACTCCGTAAGTTGCTTGAATTTCTTATTCTTCCGTCGTGGAGGCATACTCAGGTCTCACTAAACGTTTGCCACTAACAAATAATCATAGACTTTTTTCAACGTCCCGCTACAGCACTTTATTTATACGCTTTCAGCATCAATTCAGAGGGCGCTGCGCGCGCCGCGCACGCGCGATGGCTCTGAAACTTTATTAATTTGCATAATATCCTATAATTGACATTTGCTGCGAATTTCATTTGATTCTGATGATTCCTTCATGGTGTTGCATTTTCTACAAACAGCAGTTTATATTGATCATTTATCAAACCTCGGATCCGCTTCTGTAATCTCTCAGACCTTCTTATCATAGTTTGTAGCCGACTCTGAAAAGCTTTAACAACATTTTCAAATTCTTTCTCAAGTTGTTTGCAAGTCCCTGCTGATTTTACAAATAATGCATTTAAAGTTATTGTAGAGCGATCCAAACCTTGGTTATGATTAACATCACAGTTGGCGATATTTTGGTAAAGCATATCACTAGTTTGCCTTACGTTATGTGGATCATGAGCCATATCTCGCTTATGGCGATGTCTATACGAACCGAAATTTTGAACATTTCTACTATCTCCTCCGGTCCAATCATTACTCGATCCTCCATCTGAAAAATCATTGAGACTCCTACTTCTATCGAATCTATGATCACCTCGATCATTCCGAATTCTGTTATCGAACCTCTGATTTCCTGCACTTCCGCGATATCTAAAATTATTCGAATCCGCATTAGTTAACCGCGCGTCATTCTGTCTATAATCAACCCTTCTATTCCGCCAGTTTCCTTCGAAATGACTGTCGGGTAACCTTCTACTTCGAATCCCATTCCTTTCTTCCGCCATTATTGCTCGAACCCGGGGTTTCATTATACTCATGTCATTCCTCATACTTTTCTACTAATTGTAACAATTCCGCCTTTATTGTGGGGTTTCGAACTTCTACATCTTCTACATAATCCATTACCTGTGGGGATAATCTCATAATGATGTGATTTACCAGGTTTTCTTCAGTTATTTCAAGATTAAGGATTTTCTGTATTTGTAACAATTTATAAACAAAATCTGATGGTGCCTGGCTTCCAACTTGGTGCGACGAGCAAAACTCAGCCTCTAATTCCGATCCATATCTGACCACCGGAAAACTGTTTGTTAATGCTTGTTTTAATTGTACAAACTCTGTTGCCGTTCCAGTCACGTACGAAGAACCTATAACCTCATACCAATCTCTTGCTTTTCCAATAAGATGACCCTTTAAGTAAGCACAAGCTAAATTTGTGGGAATCTCGAAATAACAACTCTGATTATCAGTACCATCTAAAAATTCCAACACGTTTTCCTTTCCGGAAAAAAAAATTCAGGCAATACTCTAAAACTCGAACCGACTCCTATCTCGGGGTTAGGGTAAGTTGGGCGCCAATGTAATGACAAGTGATCGGTCGGATGGGAAGGAAAGGTCGACATTTCAAACACAACCAGTTTATTAATCAATCAAGCTACAAGTCTACATAACAATTCAAATAGATATCTATCCTATCTCTCTGCCCGTAATCTCCCTATTCTCTCTTGAAAGCTTACACTATATATACACATATCTGTCTTAATTTGCATGTTTCCGCTCTCTTCTTCGGAGGAAGCTCCCCAATACAAATAACTGTTGAGGAGTAAAAACTCCCCAAGAGGACTATTAGTGACAAGGTCGCTGATAGACCCGTCACAAAACTAACTAAAATTAATTAATTCATCCGGTAAGTTAAATGGTTAGAATGCAGTTTAACCCAACCACCCTTGGAGATAAGAATTATTTGACAGTATTTTGCCAAATGTGGCTACCATGGTCCGCTTTGCGGACTTAACGTTCAGCCAAAAAAAAAATCGCCAAGTTTGGCAATTTTTGAAACAGCGCCAAGTGGTTGGGCTAAACCGCATTATTTAAAAAATATATTAGTTAAAACTTGTCACAAATGTCTAAATATTGCATTGTTAGGCAAGTAAGAATTATTCCCAAATTTTCATAGCTCTAGTTTAATGGGAAGTTGGTTAAATTAACAATCGAAAATTTGATGACACACACATCAAGTGAAATACAGAAAAACGTTTTAAAAAAGTGATCTGGTGCGCCAAATGTGATCCACCTAAATCAATAGTCCCTTGGGTGGCTAATAATAGTTAATCAATATTAAAATCATTTGACCCTAAAACATTCCAAGAAGGAAGCGGAACCAAAAAGACGTAGTTTGACATTCTTGGGGGAGGGGGGGAGCTGTCTCACAACTAAAAATTCCGAATAATATTATTTATTTTCAATTACAACTTGATTCCAGTTTATATGTGATTTAAAGTAATACATAAATCGATAGGAAAATAAAATGCTTAATTTTTAGATTTGTTTCACTTAAATCCAATAAAAAAAATTGGGGGAATTTTATTACGACATATGTTTGAAAATGGAGTTCATTAGTGATGAAAGCAGGTATTAGACATATATTGCATATATTTTATTTCAATCCAATAAGAAATTCAGAAGTTTATTTTGACGTATTTTTGAAAATTTAGTTCGTTACTGGTGAAAGCAAACATCAAAAATATACACAAAAACAAGATAAATTTTCGAAAAGTGGTACTTTTATTTGCTCAAAATATACTTCAGAATACTTTTACTCTGTTGAATTGCTCAAAAATCAGAATTAAAAAACGAGCTTCAATTATAGAAGTTGACATCTGAATCAAAATGTCTGGCTCTAACAGTTATCTATGGTGAGACGTTGTAAGTTGAAGTCGCTTATATGGTAGCTAAGCTAGTTATATCTTAATATTTCTGTACTCTACTTAGTACGATAGAGTCAAGTATTATTATACATAGAAGACATTCCTCTTAATCCTCGTGAAGAATCTTTATTATTATTTTTTCTATTTTCATCATTAAGCTTTATTACAGAAAAACTAAATTACCCAGGGAAATGAAGAGGAAATCGGAGGACAATACTCTTTTATTCAAATTATGGATTCTTAAAGTTTATTTTTTTAACTTACTTTTTCTGTGAAAGACTTACTTCAAGGCGTCTAGAATAACGCTTAAATAATAAATTAATCTTGCTCTTATCAACATTTTCGGATTCAAGGTCTTAAATGAAATAATGTTGAGGTTTCGAGCTACTAACCCTTCACTGCCCCTAACTGTATTCATTCCAAAAGTAATATTATTCAAAGCATGTCTACTACCGATGTTTCATTTGTTAACTTCAGTTCACAATCTTTAATACGCTCAAAATTTCCGTCTACCCCTACTCCCTATTAATCAGTTCTTCGCTACTTATCAATGGGATTTCCCTTCTATTCACAATACTTTCATAATTTCAATCCGATCAACATAAATCATGTTTCCTTTTAATGAGAAAGATTTTCATAATAAACAATTTTAATAAAGTACCCTTGAATATTAGTTGAAGGGGGAAAGCGATAAGTAATCTCTATATCCCTCGAATAGACATTTGTAAAGCGATCGTTCTTACTATTATTAATTTCAGTCATTGGACCCCCGAAGTTGTAATGATAAGAAATTCTTGCTTGCATTCATGTCTATAAAATATGTGTAAAAAAAACTAAAAAGACTAGACAAATATATTTACAGCATTTCATTTCACATGATTTCAATAACGCTTCTGTGCAAGGAAACTACAAAAAGAGATATATAATTATTTCGTTACTTTTCCATTATTACCACAACTCGCATTTTCAGTTCCAAATGGGCACGTTTCGACTTGTTTCTTTCCGTGATATTAGACTTTCATATATTTACTTTTAACTTCTGGCTTTATTTCTTCCCCTATTTTTCGTAACAAAAATAACAGAGATATTGCTGTTTAAATGATCTGTTAAATCTCTTCGGTGTGTGCACAGAAAATCAAATAAAAAACTGGATTATATATATATATATATATATATTCTTTCCCCACATTATGTAGCTATTTTTTTAAACTTCAAAAAAAAAACCAATTGGTTTTTTTAGTGCTTCGTAGTATACTCATTTATGTTTACTAAGAAAGCTACAATATTTGTATAGGTTTTACAGAATTATTTCGAGCATTTGTATATCATAAATGTTTCCTTGAATATCGCTGAGTTTTTTAACGCATTTTATTAGAATACAATGAAAGATTTTATTAGAATACATAAACGAAAGTATTTCTTCGCTTGTTTCTTTTCTCTTTTCAAAACAAACATTAATGTTCTCTTCGTTAATGGAAGTTTCTTAAAGTATTTTTATTTTCATTGAAAGTAAAAATGTCTGATTCTTTCATTTCCTTCATAATTGGAGGACAGTCTGGTTACGGCACGCAGCAAATTTAACCATACAAACAGCTGAGGAACATAAACATTCTTTGAATTTATTATTCAAATAGGCAAGAACATTTAGGAGGTATTTTGTTATAACAGAACAGCGACAGATGAAAGCGCGTTTTCTTCAGAAGCAAGGATTTATTATAAAAAAAAAAAATTTTGTATTTGAAACCCTTGAAAGAATAGAAGTGGATTTTTTTTTTTTTTTTGGGGGGTATGAAAAGTAAATCAAGAAGTAATAAAATGTATTAACCATATTTAATTTCTATTAGACATCGAATTATAGAGAATTTAAAAAGAACTCAAGTATCATTTCAGGCTTCAACACAATTATTTTTATACGTAATATCAGGAGAAAATCTTTTTTATTCTGAAAAGCTAAATTAAAGATGTAGGAAAAACATGAAATGTGGTATTAAGTTCAGTGATACTTCTTGCAATTAGGCTTATCAATAAAAATACTCAAGAAAATTAATATATTCTTCAGAAACTTACAACCTAAAAATTAGATTCATCAATCAGCAAAATAGTCGTATTTGTATTAAGTAAGCATATATTTCAAGATAGGAACAAAGCATTAGAACCTTAGACTTGAATGATGACGCTTATAAAGTTGTTTGTATTTATTATTATTTTAAAACATAGTATAGTACATACATATTTCAAAACTCATTTAATTTTGGTGATAGTGGAATAATCAAATTTATATTTCTTAATTTTTTTCTAAATAATATGGATACAACCAATTTTATGGTGTAATTTTATGCATTTTATGATATATTCATTATAAATATATGTAACGCAAATCATTAAGCTCATTTTAAAAACTTTATTTACGATAACCTATCAACTAATTATAAAATTAAATTTCCATCAACAATTGGACATCCAGATTTGTAAGCAAGTTTTCCTTCGGTTAAAAGAATCGTCATGCTTAATTAGATTTTCATTTAATTGATAATTAAATACAGGTACTAGTTAATTTACTTCTTTTTATGTAAAAATACAGATCCATCAAATCCTTTCTGTATAAACATCTAAAAATTAAAATATATGCGGCTAAGACAAATTATCACACATATTTTATACTAATTACTTTATATATTCATCATTTATTTAAACCCATTTTTGAATAAAATTCAATAACAATGGTTGATACTTTATTTATCCTTGAAAACATATATTAAACATGATTTACAATTGCACACCAAATACAAACAAACATGTTTTACAATTATTATTAAATTTGAACCAATATAACTAATATATAATTTGAGGAAGTAACTTCTTGTATTAATAGGAAAGCTATTTATATGAGATATACGTCGTATTTATTTCATCTTGTTGCATACGTCTTTCCAAAAACAAATTATTCGTATGACCAAACTTATCATGAAGAATCCAGTTCTCGACCTCTCTGAAATTAAACCGAAATCCGCCAAAAAATTTAGTTGATGAAAAGTTACGAAATATTTTACTTTTCGAGTAAAAATTACTTTTTTACAAAATACTTCTAAAATATTTATATTTTTCATTATCTTCATGAACTGTATCTCCAGAATGATGGCTTTACAATTTCTCTCATATTTAAAATACGTATACTAACTGAAAAATAATTCCTGTTGAAACCAAAAGAAGCAAGTGAATATTCAACTTTTTGAAAAAAGGCTGAGCGAATAATATTGAGGTAAGCGAGGTACTTCAAATTTTGCATTTTGTGACTTTATTGTTATGAAATGGAAGGCGCTTCGCTGATTCTGCATATGTTTTATTTATGAGAATGTGATAAAAAGATTGTTCGAAAACTGAATTTAAACATTGCAACCAAACGTGCTCCGCCATGAAGAAAAGTGCCTGTATATACTTAATAATGTGTGTTTTTAGGGTTCTAGTATACTTCCCACAAAATCTATTTTATTAATAGTGTGTTGATATTTTTCACAATACGAACTGAAGATATTGCTTTTATTGTATTCATCTAATAAACACTCAAACAAGTTGAAGTTTGTGCAATATTTGTATCAAAATATGAATCATAATTTTTTGTTTTAATTTTATTAAATTTAATTTTCAGAATCCTACTTGTGTTTAGAATGTAGAAAGTTATGTTTCTAAATACTCCGCAAATGTGTGAAGTTATAAACGTGGTAGGCATTTTATGTTAGATGTACCGAATGGTAAGTGCACGATTTCCAAATATAAGTACAGTTATTGATTATTAATTGCGCACGCATAATTACTTGTCTTTATAAAAAAATTACTTATGTTTATTTCTTTGCATATACCGTATTGGAGATATCTGCATAAGTATGCAGATATCTCAAAGTTAAAATATGAATGCCATTGATTTGAATTTTAAAAATCTGAGGATTATTTTAACTTAGCGGAAATTAAACTCATTTTTTTCTTGAGGAAAGTGTCTCACTTACCATAACTTACTTTGAGCTTGTAAGGTTCGCTCTAATTTTTATTTAATTGTGAAAGTGGGATTTTATTCTGCTTTATCAATTTGCCCTTTAGATAGATCCCAGATACATTTACCAAAACTGTTTGGGCAAATACACAAGAATTGTAGTAAATAATATTTTACAAGAAAGAAAAAGGTTTTTTAGAACGCAATCGGAAAAAAAAAGATTTGTATTTTTATTGTATTACTTCTCTCAAAGAGGAATATATCCTACCTCATTTTAGCTCATTCGAGTAATTAAATTAAAACTGGGATATTTTAACTCTAAATAATTCCCAGTTTCGCTAATCACTTAAATGTAACGTGCATAATCATATCCTTTCTCGACTCTGGTTATGACACTTCTGCTACATTTACATCTCCATGTATACTTACTCAATAATTAAAGAGTTACTAATAAAGACAAACCAGGCAGTAACTCACTCTGAAATTATTCGGATTCTCAAAGTAATCAAAATACAAGATGTTTATTATCTCGCCAGTGGAATAATCTCTACCCATAACTGAATTTAAAGATCAATTTTATGAATATTATGAAAGGTATCGATAAATTTAAATTATTATTAATTATAATTAAGATATATCTGGATAAAATTTATTCTTATCCTTGCATACATAACGTTGTATATTATATCTATGAATGTTGATTTGTTTGGTTTTAAGAAGCTGTACATTGAAGGAACCCGTAGTTATTGTAAAAGTTTTTGAAATGCAAGAAATTAGATAACTGGGGGTGTTTTTTATAAACTCACTTTACATTTACTTATTTGTTAAGTAGAACATATCGTATCTACTCGTATTTGTATTTTAAGGAAATCCTTTTATTATGGGCCTTAATGGAAAAAAATTCATTTTTTAGAAAATTTTCGAGCTCTTAATACAATGAATAAGGCATCGCATTTAATCCCGGATTCTCGGCTTTTCATACGCATTCATTAAAAATTTGGAATCAAGAGATTTTATATTTCATCAAATATTATAAAATTGGCTCTTCTTTGTATATTTAAAATATTCTTTTATCCTTCTTAAACAAACGTAGTGTTTAGATGGAATAGCACAATAGAATTTTTTCAGAATGTACGTAACAAACATATTTCGAATAAGAATTTCGTATATTTTAGTAGCAAAATTTAGCTTCTAAATATGGTTGAGATATTATTATACAACAATTATTCTAACAGCTATTTTAATTATTTTCATGTTATTTAGGTCTATCATATGTTCATGTTATTTAAGTCCTATATCTCTTCATGAAAGCTGAAACATTCAATTTTAATAGCCGAATATAGTTACATACATCTCTAGCTTATTGTTACAAAATAAAAATATGTATTTTTCCAATGTAACTATTCAGCCCCACTTGTTTGTATTCTCTTGTTATTAGATTCAGAATTTACTGTAAATGATGATATTTTGAATAAAACAAATAAAATATAGTTTTATAACATAAATATGGGTTGCATAGTGAAATAATTAAACTTAGACAGATAGAATATATTTTTACAAAACGCTCCAATACAAACTAACAAAAATTCTAACCGTTTTAATATTTCAATCTAATTCTCATGTTTTCTTTAAATATAATAAGTGATTTGCAAAAGCCTATGATATAGACATATTTCTTACCATTAATGAGGAATTTTGTTTTTATTACGTCTCTAAGTTATAATATAGAACATACTGTAATATTGAGACTTTGATTTAATGCAAGCATTTTTAAATTGAAATAAGGCAAAGGATTTTTTCATCAAGACTTTTAAAAAATATCTATTACAGAATCTTCTCCTTCGAATTTATTAAGGAATTTAATATTTTTTGATTATTATAACTTTCTTAAAAAATATTTTTAAATGACGTTTCGAACACAACCGAATTGGGAAACAACAAATGGTAATCATCGAAATGATTTGTAATTATTTGTAATTAAGACAGCCACTTGGTGGCTTCAGTAAAAAATTCAAAATTAATCAGAAGTGATTCGACTACTTTGAAAAGGAAGCTAAGAAGTTACGCCATTACTACTAGCTGTATTTGCCTCATAGGCATCCAAGAAAAGGAGTGTCGATTCTGTTAGGTTTTTAGCACTCTTCGATAAAATGAGATAAATTTTCTCCGACCTTTTGTGATTCATACAAACTACATTCGCAATACTGATGGTTGTAAATACATTAATACGAGAGGTATTAATGTATTTGAGCCTTTCATGATCTTTGTCATACGCACGATGCTTTATTGCCTTCTAATCAAGAAGGAGCGTTATTTTAAATCAAACTGTATAATGAAAGCATACACTCTCGAAAATCAAATATTTAAGTATTCTCAGTAAAATTTCTGAAATCTCTTTTATTTTACAACTAATAGAATCGTGATTGATTGTAATTGCAATACGACAGTAGAAATATGGTACATTTCCGAATATGAGTCTTTTTTTTTTTCCTTTTGCCCCCCCCCCCCCTAAAAACCTACCAGAAATTCAAATTTTGTGTATAAATCGATGTTAAAATTATTTTAAAGGAAAAGAATGGGTAAAACTGAAAAAACAAATACAATGGGTACTTTTTTTCCGGGAAGGGGAGAATTGAGTAAATTTGAAAAAAGAAAACAATGCATAAACAACATATGGTTGGAGATTCCATCTGAAGTGGCAGTTTGGACTTTTGAAAATTGTTGCATTAGTAAATGGACGAATGGCAGCCAGGACGATTTTGTGCTTGAAGAGATCAAAAGTTCTAGTATCTATAGCAATGAAAGTCATAATGATATACACATAGGCATTCCGGCGCGTGAAAATAGAATTTAACGAATAATTCGGATTCTGATATGAAATTTAAAAATACTCACATTATTTTCTAATCAAAGGTTGCATTCAAAACACCTAAAATGTAAGTTATAAGGCTGAAGTACAATATTTTTATAGTTGATGAAATATTTTGATAACTAAAATTCCATTAAATTTAATGGACAAATAAAGACCAATTATCCGAGAATGGTGATAAAGCAAGCACTTCCATTAGATTCCGTGAATTACATTGAATGCATTTTGAGATGAGCAGCGCGGCTTCGGCCATCAAGACCGAAACGAAAAAGGCAGAAGAGAGGGAATTTTCCTTCTTTGAGTTTTATAGAAGAGATTTTCCCTTTTAGAAATAATAAATCACGTGGTATAGGTATAGGGATTCTTAAGAGCTTTAGATGCAGACAAAACATTTAGTAGGGATTACCCTTACAGGTCTGAACCCATGGGAAAATCTGACATTGCAGGTTTTAAGAGTGCCTCGTTGCATCAATTATAGTTAAGAAAGGATTGGTACCAGGAAATAAGAATGAACGTTTTTCTTTTAAGTGAGAGAATAGGAAAAATTAGGAAATTTAATTATTGTTCGGGGAAATTATAATAAATTAAAGTTGAATCATTAGTTACACATACACGTGTGTGTGTGTGTGTTTGGGACTTCCCGTTTCCATCCCTTTTATATAAACCATATGTGCGTTAAAACGTTTCATTTCTTCTTTTCTCTGGCAGTGTGAGTCACACCAACACAGGCGCTGTTCTTTCACCCTGGCTTGGATTATATCAATTGATAAAAATGCTCTAGAGTCATTCAATATATTAAGATTAATTTTTTACTAAGATAATCTTCTTCACCAATAATATCATCACTAAGATGTTACATATGTAGATAGAATTTATTACGTAAGCTGTCAGGATAATCGGCTTTGAGCCCCAAATTGCATCGTGTCTACTGAATAAAAATTTCAATGGATATCAGCAAAAATGTTCCATCGAAATAGAAATTTCAAGCATTATTACTGAAGGACAGAACTACTTCATAATTGCTTTCGTTTTATGTTCCAATAAAAAATACAAGGACTATGTTTCTTTAAAAATGTAGTGTGTCAAAGAAAATAATACATTCGACTACCTTGCAAGAATAAATGTTGCTCTTTGTAAAAGAAAAAATCGTTTCATCTCATCAAAGTTTTTATTTCATCTAAAATGTGTTTGTTCCCGTTCTTTATTTTTTAAATTTTGATGTTTAAATTTTGGTGTTTTTTCTGCATTTTCTCTTCTGTTTTTCAAAAGGAAAATGTGTTACAAAAAGCGTTACAAAAAGGTTACAAACCATCCCTGGTTTTTCAAGGAAAAACATTTGCGCTCACTAAACAGCAACAATTTTAATTTCATAATTTTTTTTATTCAGAATTGTAACGCTTAAATTCATGTTTCCTAAATAAGTCTAAAAAGGTGAAAGTTTACTTTTTTTAATGGTGTTAATTTTCATTGTTGTATTAGATTGCAAATTAAGATCTTTAGTTTATATATCATTTTTTCCTAAAGTTTGAAATTTAAATTTTTTTATCCTATGTGGAACATTTTTATTGATGTAATTGTATTTAATTAAAGATACATAAATAATAAGAAATATCTTCTGCATATCATTTTATAAGATGTGTCCCATAAACAATATTTTATTGATGCAATTGCAAATAAGAAAAAATCAAAACTGAGTAAGAATATTCTGTGTATCACTATAATACTTATCCACTCAATAACTTGGTCAAATGATTTTTCTCATAATGACTTTGACTGTGAAGAGTATATATAAAAAAATTAAGTTTTAAGAAATTATCAATTAACATTGTTTCCTATGATCGCTGAAGGTGAACAATTCTACTTCAGATTGTTCATAGGGGGGGAAAAGTGACTAATAAGAAAAAGGATTCAAGTTTTCATTGTTAAGGCCAAATGTGATTTAGATCTTATTTTGAGCTTATCATGCTTTTCCTGTTAAAGAAGAAAATTAAAGGTCAGATAGAGAAATCATTTCTGACTGGAGTGTTCCATGAAAGAAACCAAAAATCCCCGTTTTAATTTATAATTTAAACTTTTACAGGTAATTCTTTCTTTTCTCTTGGGTACATATTTTTGGCTTATTTAACTATAAGAATTTGTTATGATGTTTTTCAGGAACGTATATATTTGGATGCTATATTTAAGTTAGTACGTCTTGCCTATACCAAAAAAAATTTCAATATTATCAAGAGAAATCCGTAATGTATCCCAAGGATATTTACAAAAATTATTTTGGACTTTTCAAGAATATTTATTTCTACAAATAGAGCAAACACATAAAATTTAAATAAGCTTGTGTGTCAACATATCTATTTTAATTCTTACAAATACAGATATAAATGTTATTGTCCATGTTACAAATATTGTTTTTGAAAAATATTGAATCAGTTTGAAGCATTTGACTAAATTAATGTTTTGAAAAATGTAGTCCATATCAACCGAAGCAAACCCATCAAACTTTTGTTGTCTTCAAAATTTTAAATAAGCCATAATCACATACACATGCGTCATATTCATATTTAATTTTCTAATTGGTTGTAATATGTTATTTCGTACTGTTATATTATTTGAAGATATTTTGAATATGTAGCGCATTTTCACACAAAATGTGTTTTCTTTTTTAAATTTATATCATGCCATGACCGCAAGTCAAAAGAATTGAATGAAATTTGTAATGAAACCTATAACAGAATTTCCAACTTCTCTGGGCAGTAAACAACTTTTACTTGGTTGTTGTACGAACCATATGGTGGTGGAAAATTGTGATAATAAATCAATTTATCATTTTTCTTTTTATTTCAATTTCTTAAAGTGAAACTTTTTCTTCCACTTTTAAAATTCCTGAATTCCTGTTTGGAGTAACATGTATTATACTACGCCTCGAACACCTTTTAATTGCTGACTAAACAACAAATTTCAGGAGATTTCCTAACTCCATCTCTGTTACAAAAACTGTGTAAATGATTCCCCGCTCTTTTTTCCTTTTTTCCCCGGCTGTGTGAGTCGCGCTAACACGGGAGCAGACCTTTCGTTATGGCTTGGATAATTGGTAAAAATGCTCCAGAATCGTTCAATAAACATAAAGATTAATTATTTAGAAACGACAGCCGTATTGTTCTTGTCAACACCAACAATGACATCGTCAAGATGCGATATGACCCGCCAGAATTTGTTGTTGTTGTGTGTTTATTACCAAGAGAGAAGAAATATTGTAAGCCGTGTAACTCTATAAATTAATTCGAGATTCTTGTGTAACTCTATAAATTAATTCTAGAAAATTGTGACCCTTTCAATATTTTATTCAAAGAATAAGAGTTGAGAGAAAAAGACGCTAGATCTAAGTAAATAAATCAACATATTCATCAAGAATTTCCACGACTTTCCTACAACGACACACGTGGTATCAATTTATTATCAAAAAAAAATAAAGAAGTTTACAGTTTCTGAAAATAAACGTAAGGATTTGTGTCTAAAAAGTTTAGTTTATTTTCCATCAAATATATTTACAATGTAAATAAAATATTAACGAATGTTTTTATCCAGTATTGTAATAACAAATCAACCATGAAAAATCACTTGATAAATAATTCAAAATGCAAACGATGGAATATTATTTTATGTTTAAAGTGTTTTCCTTTACAGACTAGAAATGAATATATTTTTTTTCTCCTGAATTCTTGAAGTATAATACAACTCAGAGTTCTAACGGAAAGCTTTGCAGCAGAAGTGACTTTATAATTATTCACAAATATTTAGTATAAAACAAAATTTGAATAGTTTAAACAAATTATAATTCTAGTTTCTGTAATTGGAATTATCAGATAAATTTTATATACAAAAAACTCTGAGAAATTTCATCAACATAAAATGCTAATCAGTTTGATAAAATTAATAAATAATAATATAGTTTTTTTAGTTATAGAGATATAACTGTTTAATATCTTATTCGGTGGCAATTATTACTCGGAGCACGTTGGAATTTTTGATGCCTTTAATAAAATGAAATTATTTCTAGATTCAAACGAGAACTAAAATGGAATTACAGCAATTAATGTTTATCTCATTTGAACTGGGTTTATACCTGGCTGCATTCCAGCCTTTTCACGTATCCGTAATATAAGCTTCATAGCAAGGACCACCTAAAATTATATCACGCTAGTATTCAAAGCTCCGACTTAGTGAACACAGTAAACTGATCTAGCGTGACTTATGTCTTACACATAATGTCATGTATTCGTGACTCCTGGTCCTGGGAAATTACCGTTGACGGTAAATGGACATCAATATTCTAGGTAAGAATCTGGGCTCTTCCCATTGAACCATTTCTCCAACCCTCTCATAATATCATCAGATTTGAAAATGTTAACATTACCGCAACTCAAACGTCTGGATTTCTGTTTGATATGTAGCCATAGTACTTAGGCGTATGTAATGGGGGAGATATAGTTCCCTTTAAGAGACCTGTTCATTCATCAAGACATCCAAGTGTGTGAAAGTAGAAGTTTATTCTCGTAAGAACCATATTCGACAACGCTGTGACAAACAATGCGAATCTGAGATCTAGACGTTAAGAAAAGGGGAAGGGATAAACATTGTATACAAGTAGGGTTGAGAATAGGGAAGGACCATTAGAATATTTCGGGGTGCATCAGCCGTGTTTACCACAGACAGTAAAGCCATGGGAATAAAAAGATTACTAGAACACCTGGGAGTCATGATTCCTGTGCTCGTATAAAGAAGGTAAGCCCCTGGAGTGATTATCAAGACTAACGGTGCTGCTGGAAATTGAAAATGTTATGTGTCTTAAGAGAGTTGTATGTCAGAAGAAAAAAAAAAGATGTATAGACAAAATAACATCTGTGATGAGGACCAGGTCAAAATGCTTCTTTAAAACTTAATCTAAAGTAAAATAAAATTCTATACATTCCCAGTTCAAAAGAGTTATTTAATTCTGTTTGTTCTAGAATTTGTTCATTTAAGGAACTTTTATTCCGTAAAAAAAACAGGGATCTGGACTTAATGTATTCAATGAAAGTACATGCAACATTTTACTGTTAAAAATAGTCATTTGAATAGTCCTTTGGATTTCTATTGGAATCATTCAATGCACTTGTCATTTTGTTCCTTCTATATTAGCAGCCTTATTTTAAATAATCTCATAGAATAAGGTTGCCAAATGCATTTTTAACAATAATCCCATCTCTAACAAGAAAAAGAAAAGCAGGTAGTACTATATGTAATCAATCTAGAACTTTTCTTTTTTCAAATTTATGTTAGTAACAGAGCTGTTTCGTTAAAGCATGATTTGATTCTTATTGCTTATTCTCTTCATAGTGACTATTTATGTTATGTTACTAGGATGGCAATTACGTAATTCGTGAGTTATGAGTCACTCTCGTTGGTGAGCGATGTGACTCTTTTCGAATAAAATATATGTATGAAATATGGTAAACTAAAACTATTCAATGTCTAAAAGTAATTATTTTGTTTTATTTCTAATATATATATATATATATATATATATATATTAAGGCTGTGTCATCCGTACACCACTAATAGTTTTGCATTATGCTAAAGGAAACCGAACACTTTTAGAATGGACTTTTTATAAAACTCTGGCATTGTTCTGGACCTCAAACACCGCAACTAGTTCTTTAGTGACTCACCCCATTAATGTATGATTTTATTAAAGAATTAATTATCCAAAAAGTCCAATACATACATATATATATTGTGTTGATTTTATCAAACAGTTTTGTAAAGAAAATTTTTTAAGATTATATTTACTTGTGAATGCCTATCGAATGTTGTCCATATTAGCAGTTAGAAGCCGAAAGTTGGATAGATGACTTGTGATAGAATAATTATGGGAAAGTCTCATGGGGAGAAAAACTCAAAACATCTCTTTCTATAATTTATTTTTATTAACACCTTACAAAGCAATCCAAAAATTTTGACAACTGTCTTTGCAAAAACATATATCCGAAATCACAGGGGGGTCTCGGAACCCTAGTTGTCATCGTCGCGAATTCATGACTGGAGTTGTTTCGTGGAGTAGTGGGTTCGATATCTGATGCCACTAAAGGTTTGCTGTGTATAACATGGCTGAAGAATGTTAAATCATTCATGGCTCCAAGTCCTCTCGAAAGGTTAATGTAGAAGTTTAGAGAAGGAAATACAAACTCTGGTGTGCCGTCCTTGTTACTCGACCGAAGTTCAAAATTACGAAGTCCGAGTCCAATAGCCATTTGTTGCATCTAAATGCGTCATTAATTAATAACTGATCAAAGAAATAATAAAAAAGCACGATAATTTGATCTAACAACTATTCGGAGAAAATATAATGAAATAGTGCCATTTTTTGAGAGGAGGGGGAATGAAAATCTCGTTGTATGCTTTACAATAGCAATCATGGCCGTTGCGATAGCAATAATCTCACGAGATGAAAAAAACTATCTTTGCAAAAATTCACAAAATAGAGTCATTTCGAGGGAAATGAAATGTAAGCAGGGGAAATTTTATGATATCCATCTGGCAGCACTAAATAATCAGCTTTTTGAAATATTTCCAAATTGGGGTTTCTAAAGCCAGTACAGCTGGCCACCCCTGTTATATAATATTGGTATACTAATAACATTATTAAATATCGAGCATACTATTTAATCTTTTATAACATAGCAAAATATTCCCAATTTTCTTGGGAATAACTCTTTTCGTCAGCTCTTCTTTGTTTAATTTTACCACCACCTGGTTTCTATAAAGACATACTGAATGCAATCGTCTAAAAACATGATAAATCATTGACGCCAAATAATAAAAGTTTTATTAAATTATCAATATTTTTTCGCAAACATTAAACTTACCTTACACCAAATTTGTACAAATTAATAAGCACAACATAAATTAACTTAATTTTCTTGTTCTCTGAGAACGGAATACTTTACAATAGGTACGACGGTCAGGGAGGTACAAAATTAAAGGTTTAATAAGTGCAGTAGCATCTCTTTGTTTCGATTGAGTCGATAGCTTTTGGATTCATAAAAAGTGAGTTCTAGATTAACTATCCGGTTCTGGAGCTTATTTTAACTATCAATGTACGGTATTAATTTTTCTTTAGTGATGTGTGAATTTATCAATACAGTAACGTTCAATTAAATTAATGTTCAATATTTGTATTTAATTTTGTAGTAGCCAGAACGAGACAAAATACTTAATCGAATATTTATATCGTTTGCAACTATGTTTAAACACATTAAATACATGTTTTAATTGATTAAATTTTTATCTAGACGGATTTATTTTTGGTATCCCCGTTAAAGCTAAACTGACGCTAGACAATACGGGGGGACTATAGTCCAGAACGTCCCAGATGAAACAGAGCTCACAGTATTATTTTATTATCAGCTCTAAAACCGGATGCTGATCAACAATTACGTATAATTAGAGATTTGCAAAATTAAGCTGCGAATTTTTAGTAAGATTCATGTTACGTGTTGTTATGGTGATCCGGCGTAAAGTGATGCTTTGTCTGCCGCGCGCCTCGAGTTTGACGTTCTTGGCATAAAACAATTATCTCATGTGTAATGCATGAAATAATTTTCTGTAGTGTTATATGATGGTTTGAATATTATCTCGGTCTTTATGTTCTACTTAATACTTCAAGAATGATACTCTAAATAAAAAGCTTATATTTTATTGAACAGATAGTAAATATTCGTCCTGGAGGTCAAGTAAAGGTTATCTTCGTTATGTTATCGGAATCAATAGAAGTAGAAAAAAAGAATTTCCATATCATATTGTCAAGGAATAATGAACTGTCAATGGAGAATGGATCACTAAGAATAGGAAATAAAACGTCTATTGAAGAGCTTGTCTTAATATATTGAGATAAAGGAGCTTTTAATAAGTCTCTCGTATTTGATATCGGGCTACATATATTGCTTATAAATTATCAAATGAACTCTACATGCAAAAAAATTCTCAACCATTTCCTAGTGAATGAATTTTTCTTGATTATAAGCGCGGGGGCATAGTTTGATTTCGTAAATAGTTAAGAGTTATCCGTATTTTATTTTGAGCATTTGTAACAGAGAAAGAGCAGAAAAAATTCAATCATTATCTAATTTACATAAATAATTGATAAATGTAAATATTAAATATATTAATAATTTTTTGATAATTATTTTGAATTATAAATACTGATTGTTTATTGAAATGAATCCGATCTTCTGACGATTAAAGGAGTCATTTATTTTCCTAAAATATTGGTTAAAATATATTCTTTCTAATATATATTCTATATAAAGTTCTTTATAGATAAATAATAAAAGAAAATATTTGAAGAAATGTCCTCACTCATGTAAAACTAAGGAACGCGTCATTCTGGAATTTAAAAACAACCGTAAGAAGAACATAAAGACAAAAAAAAAACTTTTCTGTGAATGAAAAAAACGGTCCATTAAAAATAAAAATATTAGGAGTCCGAAACGTCACTCGGATAGGATGGGTGTGTGATGTGATGACACAAGAGCCAGATATGTCTATGCTGCTGCTGTTTGAAAAAATTGGAAACAAAGGAGATAAAAATTTATTAACAAAAAGAAGAATTAAAAATAGAGAAGGAGCTTTAAGATATCCCCCGGGGGGGAGGGGATTGGAGTGAAATTGATATGAATGATTGGGTCTCAAATATATTCGATGTTTGAAAAGATTATCTTGAATGGCAGGATATTGGTATTATTTGTACTCATTAACTTTGATGAATTTAAATATTTTAGATAATATACTTATAATGAAATAAAGTGTTCTTTTTTCTCTTACGTTTGCTATGTAAATGAAACATATTTTTAGGAGCAAGTTATACACCAGAATAAGTAATTACAATATATTCGGACACATCGTTCTAATTAAACGGCTAGGACAGCGAGGACGAGTCTTTTTGAGAAGTAAATTAGTGGCTGCACTTGCAAAAGGGAGGAGCAAAAAGGTTATCAATAACCTTGAAAAACCGAAAATTTGTTAAAAGAAAAAAATTGACAGTTGAGTTTTTCATTTAAAATCCTTTAAAAACAAATTTGTATTTTCTTTTTTATTTACAACTTTTACTTTTCAAAGTGAAGAACAAAGAATAAAGGTCAAAACATTTATATAAATCAGATGATACTAAGAGAATTACCGCACCAGTCGACATCATGTCCATTTCTGCCTCTGCTGTAAGTACTTAAATGAACAAGAAATAAAGAAAAACAAAAATGTATGATGAAACATTCTTTATTGATAAGCATAGTTAAAGAGATGAAGTATGCTTATTATGCGACTTTAGTATACATGTCTATGGATACCAAAATCGATAAAAGTACATTTATTACGAAATGCGTTTTGTTGCTCATTTTCAGATATTCTTAATAATTAAGTTCATATTCCGTATTCATTAATTTAACGCATTTTTCAGTGAATTCATTTCCAGGTTTACTTTTCTGTTGGTTAGATAATTCCAAATTCATTGAGAAAAAAATAATTTTCATGTGAATATGTGGACTCAACAATCGTTAAAAAGGCATTAAAGTGCATCATGTCATGAGTTATACACAAGTAAATTGATACGATACTAAATCAATTTGCCAACTTCCATTTCGATATATATATACTCCATAACAAAAAACAAGACGCAACAAGGAGTTGCCTGGTTGTAATAAAATTTCTTATACAAAGATATTTGGACCGAAAATGTAAATGAGTAAAATTTGGTGTCTAATGAATCAATAGCAGGAACTGCACACTCAGCAGGCGTATATAAGAAGCGATTCTCATTCTGATGGTCAAATTTTCTGTTGCATTACGATTTAGGATACCTTTCAACGACTGAAAAAATACCACGCAAAAGGATTCGAGCTCATTATGAGCAACTGACAGAGTTTGAAAGAGGTCGTGTCAATAGATTGAAAGAGGCAGGTTAGGCAAATCGGAAAATCGCTCGTCATATGGGTCGAAACGATGAGGCGATTAGAAGATACTGGCAAGAATGGGTGGACAATGGCAGATTTCAGCGACAAGATGGTAGCGATCGACCTAAGGCCACAGCAGATCTGTAGGACAGAGTGATTGTCAGCTGTAACAGCGTCTGATTAATTGTTATCAATGATCAGACGTGCTACCCGCACACGAGTGTCCATCATGAACTTTCACAGACGGCTGATAGAGTGAAATCTACGCTAGTACAGGCCGTTACGCCACCTGCCACGCACGACTTGCACATTGTCCAGCCAGATTACAGTGGTGCCTGGCTCGATCAGGTTGGAATGATACTGACTGGGGATATATAGTGTTTAGCGACGAATCCCGCTTCCAACTGTGTCCTAACGATCATTGAAGACGTGTCTGGAGACGCCCAGGGCTGCGTGCCGATTCTGATTTCACTATTGCACACCACACAGGCACTCAATCAGGAGTTATGGTCTGGGATGCCATTTCCCTGGATAACCGGACCCCTTTGTTGTCATTAGAGGTACGCTTACAACACAGTTAAACGTCGACGATATTCTGAGTCCGGTTTTGCTACCTTTCCTTTTGCAGTACCCTGGCTTT
This sequence comes from Nephila pilipes, assembly GCA_019974015.1. Taxonomy (NCBI): domain Eukaryota; kingdom Metazoa; phylum Arthropoda; class Arachnida; order Araneae; family Nephilidae; genus Nephila; species Nephila pilipes. Next base: position 77,134 of record BMAW01102905.1, read on the forward strand.
ATTTTTCAGCAAGATAATGCCACACCACATAAGGCACGTGTTGCTATGAACTGCCTTACAGCTTGTCAAACACTTCCTTGGCCATCCAGATCTCTCTCCAATAGATGCAGTCTCCTTCCCATCATATCACAATGACGGGAAGGCGAATGGATCTACTAGGGACCTAGCCCGACAATTGGAGCAAATTTGGCAAGAAATACCACAGGAGACGATCAGGGAACGTTATCATTCTATGCCACGTCGTGAAGTAGCTTGCATCTAGGCCAGATGTGGGTCAACACCTTATTAAGCTCATTACTTTGTAACTATGTAACTCTGAAATTAATCATTCAATTTTTCTAAAAATTAATCATTTTCTATTTTGTACATAATTTTCTTATCAGCCAATTTTTGTCTCCATCGAACAACTCCTTCGTGATGCATCTTTTTATTTCACACCTTAGACAACCGAATCGAAAGGAATTCTCTGTCGGATCAATTATTAAGCCTTTTCATTTCTGTAGATGTTGAAAAGAGCAGGGTATTTTCCCGCCCTCGAGTATCATTGTGATGATACGAAGAGGGACATTCTGATCGATATTTTTTAGCGATGACTATTTTTCCAGTAACTGCTGATATATATATATATATATATCCTCCCTGTTTTACTGAATTGTGTTCTTAGGAAAGTTTCTATTGACATCATTAGTAGTCTATATGTGAGTAATGCTACGTAACCGGTATACCACTATTGTGATTTTATGAATGAGTGTCTTAGTTAGACACACAAATGTAAATTTGCATCGGGGAGTATATGCAACTAGAAGTTTGTGGTTCTGCTGCCATCACGTTCAAGTTCTAGGTTACCAATTCAATAGAGACAGGTTTTCTTTAAAGACATTCAGTACCACGTGTCTTGAAGGTGAAATGAACACTCAAAATTGCAATTTGACCTGAAGTTCATCTCCTGCAAATCTCGCAATTTCAATGCTCTCGTTGACATGGAATTTTGAATTTGTGAGCATGTAATGTGTAAATCCTAAGGACTTTTGTATTTACTTGAATGCAATAAAATGTATCTAAGATAGGGAAGAACATTGCAGGTTTCCGTGGAATTAATATATTTAATATTTTCTAAGGGTTAAAATTTCGCGTACAAAAAACAAAGAAATTGAAATCTTTTCCAGAAAATCGAATTAAATATGTTATTCCACAGAAGCTTTCATTTAAGATGTACTTCTTCGCATCTAATTAAAAAAGCTTAGTTCTGTATATGGAAGTAGAAATTCCATAGGATTAACAATACATTCACGAATTCAGAATGGCTGATAGATGGGAGTCTAAACCTCTAAGAGTTTGAAAGCAAGTACAAAGTATGGAATTATTATTCTTTTATTAACATTATTAGATTTAAAATAAAAAATAATAATTTTTTGAATGTTTAAAATGCCTTTTTTGAGACTCTAAAATTTATTTCAAGTGTAAGAAAGTACTGAATAAATAAACTATAAACATATACTTTTTTTTTAAATTTTTATATTTTTCTCAGTTATTTCATACTGAGTTTGATATGTATGAATTACTCATGTAAAATACATTTAAAATCATTTTTAAAAATTTCTATGGTTAGTTGAAATTACTCTTTAGTATTAATAATTTAGTAACTAGCAAAAAAGATAAATTTGGTTAACCTTGAGAATTGCAGAATTCTCTAAATTCTATACAATTTCTGTACCGATATTTGAAATCAAACAGTGATAATTTCTTTTAAAGTAAAATAAATATTTTGAAATATTTATATTCATGAACATTTAGCATCTCAATGTTATGCTCTATTCACAAGTTAAAATATTTTGAGAATAATTTACATATTATTTTACCAATACTTGAAATATATAACTCGTTTTCACATAACAGGAAAAAAATCCACATTTCTCGATTGAAAATGCATTTGCAAACAGGTAGTGCATTGAAACTTCTTTCAACATTTACTCGCAGAATTTTAGGAATATTTCAAATACATTCTTTCCCTCTTATTAATATGGAATTTCTTTCTATAGTTTAATATATAATGGGGGAAATGTCCTCATTCATCAATTAGAAATGTATTTTCAAGCATCGTGTGCTGGATGTTAGATCAAGGCAATCTGCTTATGTAATATGGATGCTTCATGGGAATAATTTTTCCAGAATTTAAGCTCTGAAAAATATTAATCATGACCTGTATTCACTCATCTTCTGCCCGAATTCGTACTTCAATTTTCAAGTGCATACCAATCTAAAATTTAATGAATTACGGTGCTTTAAAAGCATTTTCACATCAATCGAATATTTTGAATAGTCAAATTAAATTTAACTTCCCTTTCATATTTAGCAGTGAACGGGAATCCGAACCGAGCTTTCCATAATGACTGTTGTGTTAATCCCAATGAATTAACAAATTCAAACAAAGCTTTGGGAATTCTCCAATTGTTACCGGATAATGCTCCAACATTCGGAAAGAACGAACCGTGCTTCAAATGCTTCTACATTAAGAAATAGAATACTTCAGGAGATAAAAGCTAATCCAGCCTTAAGTATGAGTCTTTATTCAAAGACAGAATTAAAATAAGTCATCGAAGGGACTCTTATATTCCGTGGAATCTGTTTAAAGCTTTCTCGCTCAGATTCATTGAATACAGGAACTGGATGGAATTTTGGCAATATTATTTGAATATCTCTTTTCTTCAAAAGTCTGTGACTATATTAGTTTATCTTGATTTACGTATGCGATGCAATCATTCTACTTAGTAAATAAATATATATAATTTGTTAGGTAGCTCCGGTAATTTATTTATATGAAAAAGTATTTTCTTAAAATACGATTATGTTTCATTAGAATTTTATCGAAATTCTATTGGACCCTAAAAGCTTTAGCTCCTTTTCAAATCAAAACTGATATACTGCATTCAAATTCTTATTCATAAATGCCTTTTTCATTTAAAAAAAAAGGTCAGATTTATCAAATTTTTAAAAAGACTTTATGCATTTTGAAAAATAGTATATATAAAATTTTAAATATTTTCTGGAAAACTCCCAGACCGACGTTAAACAAAAATGTTTAAAGAATCCAAATAATTACAATAAATCGAAAGGAAAATGAACGGGACCACAGGAATAAAAATAGATGGTTTTATCTCATTAGAATACTTCTAACGTCTTTTAAAAGTTGATTAAAAAGAGGAAAATGGGAAGATTTTAATCGAGCTTCCTATGCAAATGAACAATGTTAATTATGTTATTGCTGTGGAAATAACTGCACAAATCATCCACTGGAAATGATTTCTAAGCAAAAACATTTTCCATGGACATCTGAAACTCATTTAAATAGATTGTTCTATTCAAGTGTTAGTAATTAAAAATTTCGATATAGATTCACATTCGGAGTTTTAGAATTTATGTTTCTTAAATATGGCACAAGGTTCGTGTTAGTCATTTAGGTAATACGACTATGATCTTCCGGAGGATGAAATTGTCTCCTTGCTAACTCTATGATCATACATATAATGCATAAAAATGTGTTATTGTGTGTTTAATACATAAAAATGTGTCTGTTAAATATGTTACGATATGTGTCATCTGGACAGTAGAAATGACACATATCGTAAACTTTTACAAAATATTTCAAGAGTCCTTACCTTTTTTTTAATATTTTATTACAACAAAAACTATTAATAGTAAAAGATACTAGAATGAAATAAATAAATCGAGATATTCATGAAGAATTTTTGAAAATGAGAATATGAGTCTATCTACAATGCTGCATGCCAAGAACGAGAAGACTACGGAATATGTAAAAATTCTTATTTCAAATCAAGTGAGTAAATATTGGATTTTATGGTACAAAAATCAAATGTAACTAAGCTGCCCCAAGTCATTTTAACTGTGATCTAGACAGAAAAAAATTGGAAGAAAAAGGAGGAAATATTCCACAAGAAGGGTTAAAAATAGAGAAGGATTGCTGGGGTACTCTGGAGACACGACTCCCATGTTTACCAAAGACTGGAAACCCCATGGGGAAGAAAAACCTCAGAAAAGGGTACCTCAAAGTAATGATTCCCGTACATAAAGAAGTTAAACCACTGAGGGAATATTACAAATCAAAACAATGTATTTCAAACAGATATTAACTTATTATTATAACTTAAACTCTTATGCAAAATAAGATCATGTGATATCTTCTTGAGTGATAAAAGAGTCAATATTGTCTAATCAACATATATAGCTGTAATAATTTTCGACAATTTTGATGTGTTAAATCGCAAAATTATTCTGATTTAAAACAAGCTCAAATTAAAACGCTCATAGTAAAATTTTTAAAAGCATTTGCCTTCCGTCAATGTAAAATTACATAGAATTTATCTTTCAAATGTCGTATATGGAATACATAATTTTTACCAAGCTATATAATAAAACATTCTTGTTTAATATACAATAAAATAAGGATGAAAATAATTGTTTTAAAATAACGATTTTCAATATGGATAAATCCTTACCTGACTGTAGTTACTTTGTTCACAAAGATCATAGATACCAATATGCTTTAAATTTATAATTATTAACTAAATACAACGGCTAAAGGTATTTTCATTTCTTCCATTATTTATTACATAAAGAGTACTTTACCATTAATGCATAGTGAACATTGTTATATAAATAAAAATTAATTTATTTTCATCAAATTGATAATCCTGAGTGCAAAACTTTATGACAAGTCGAAAAAGCTCATAGAATTATTTTTTTAAAAATTTTCACTTAAATTAAATTACGAAACTGAGACAGTTATTAAGCACCGAATTTATATGTATTTAAATATATATAAGGTTTCTTTTATTGTAATTAAAGTAACATACAAACACTGTTTTTGATTTTGCTGTTGGAACTTTTCTTTGGAAAATGATAAAAAAAAACGAATATTTGTGTTCATAATGCTATAATATACTGCTAGATTGCGAAGACTGTATTTTGTGATTCAGTTTTAATTATATATTGATTGTTTTCATCTAACGAAACACATTATTTGATAATATAAATATTAAGTTCAGGAAAGGCATTAAATACAAAGAAGTAATTGTTGGTTAAAAATTTAATGTTGTACAAATGCATATTTTTGAGGGGCGATAAATAAAAAACTTTAAATTTTAGTTAAAACTCCTCTGATATGAATTAATAATGTTAAAATGACACAATATCAAGCAGTAAAATTAATTTTTATTTATTTCCTGATTTTTAAGACCCGGTATAAATAATATACCACCGCCCCTCTAGGACATCATACAATATTTACACACTCGTTGTTTTGCATTCCTTCGAAGAAATAATAAATATTTTCATTAAAAGTATATCATTTTAGTTAATTTGGGAAATATTAGGATCATAAAACACTTTTGAAAAAATGAGAACTTTTTGATGTTGTATTTTTTATTTCAAAGAGTGATAATTTGTGCGAAAATGTGTTGATTAATTTAAGTATAACTTTTTTATACATATATAAAATTTTCATAATTTAATGATAAAACTATGTTATAAACTTAATAAACCAAATTTAGTAGAAATACATATATAGTTTGATTTGAAACAAGGCAATTTTTTTATTGCAATAAAGATATTTTCTTCCTGTTTGATTGGAGTTTCTGAAGGTAACTCCGATCCTTCAGAAGGAAGCTCTTTAAACAAAACAATTTTTTAGTCCCCGTGTGGGCATTCTTTTAAAGATATATATGTATTAAAAATTAATTCAAACGGGATTATAGGGCTACTTTAAGTAAAATTAAGAGTTAGAGTAGATCCGTAAGATTTCAAAAACCAGCCGTCCACGGTAATTGTTCGCATTCGAAACATACCTTCTCCTCACATATAGGATGGAAAGATGTGTCAAAGGAAAAAAACGTCGGCTTTTCTTATTCTGAAGTATTTATGGGATGTATACACAATTACTTTTCTTTCCTTTTAATCACCGCTAAAGCGGTATTCCTAGATCTTTTCAGTTTAGAAGGAATCATCCTTTCTTTCAAGATTCACATATGATGCCTGAGGCTAAGGATTCAGTTCTTCTGACAAAGCGGGTAACTCTTTGCTGTATCGTATCTTTTGTAATACCATTCTTGAATGATTTATATCTTAGTTTTCTTAGATTCTTTGATAACGTTCATCGCTATGGGCAATGAACCCATACTGCCATCCCTGAATTGTCGGCAGCTTATCGTCTATTTTTATCTCATGCTAACACTATGCTATATCAATCATCGTTTGTAAATATCATGTCTATCAACAACAAGTCCCAAATCTGCTGTCTCTAGCCAATTCTATCTCAGACGCCCTCAGAGACTCTTACCCGTCTTTGTTTTGTTAGATTTTTTGGCAATAGTTTTAGTTGTGAGAAATCCTTTTCCCCTTGCGCTTTTATTTGTTGTCTTTTCGTGGGCACGCTCAGCGTTGATAATTTATTATTAGCCTCTCCAGGGGCTGTTGTTTTATGTGAAGCATTTTGGCGTACCAGATCACTTCTGAGTTCTTATTGTTTGCTTCATTTTTAATTACATTTATCTTAAATATATTCAATTCAATATTTTTTTTGTTTGCTTTAATTTAAATTGTATGTAGCTGATATATATTCAATTTAATAATTTATCGTTTTTATACATTTTATAATAACGTTTATCTTAAATATATTCAATTTTATAATTTATTGGGTTTTTTTTTAAATTTTAATAACGGAAAAGTTTACTATTGTCCTTTTCTCTATATTTCATCGGTTGTTTTTTTTTTTATTCTTTTACCTAACTGAGTAATTTAATAATAATTATAAAAAAGCACACCTTTGATGACTAAACCTGTTCTCTGCAAGACTTTGAATAGAATTTTTTTTCCTGTTTTAAATTTCTTTCATTCGGAGAATAAGTTTGGTTTTTACTCACTGGCATTTTATAGCAAGTTTTCGACCTGTACCTTTCACTGTAATAAAGTGAACCGTCTCATATCAGTCTTATTCGAAAATTTCAGTGCTGCCATCTGTTGCTCTCTAACCCTCTGTGTGGGTGGTGGTATAAATTTTATACCACATAGTTTGAAGTATGAAACGGACACTTTACATATTTTATTTTGAGTAATTAGCAATATTTACATCAAGTTTCAAACATATAGATTGGTTAGCTGATGAAATTAAATTCTTCAATTCATTTCAGAACCATTTCTGTAACGGATAAGACAACCCATTGTTAGGAGCTTTCATTAGATTCAAAGCAATAATTTTTATAATAATTCTGCATGGTTGAGCCATCTAATTTAAGTAAATAATTCTATAACCTACCATTTGAAGGAAAAAGAGTGGGGGGGAAGGTATTTTACAGAGATTTTTAGGGTGCTAAATATGTGGTATAAAAATATACCACCTCCCCTGAAAGGGTTAATCTTTGTGCATATTCAAGTACTTTAAACACGAAAGGCAGTCACATTCAAACACTGATTGAAAAATAACTCTAATGAAATTGAATCGATACATCTCGTAACATAAAAATATGCAAAATCGAAATATATATATTTCGCGTGCGCATCATCTTTCATTTATCTTAATTTTACTACGTTACTGAAAACTATTTTTTTCTCCAATTGTTAAAGCTTTTAATATGAAATTAACTTAATCTCCCTGGTTTCAAATTGGAATTCATTAGAAAAATACGACGGCCCAACAAAAAGGTCCCTGTACACTTCTTGTAGTAAAGAAATAGTTGCAATCAGTACGTGAAATTTATCCACCTATCACATCGGCCTTAGGGTATAATCCTTATATTAATAAAACATATTTTCTTAAGAAAATAAGTTTCAAATATGATTGTTGGACGAAAATAAAATCGAGATTTATTTTGACACCTCTTTGCTGAAAAATTTGAAGATTTACTTCTCGCTAGTAAGCAATTTGGCAAGTTTCCAAACTTAATACAATTAAGACCACATTAGAAAAATTATTTTAAAAAGGCAAATAATTTTTCACAAAATATTCTAAACCTAATTATTACTTTCAAAGATGGCTAAACATAGATGAAAGAAGTGAAATAATAAATATATAAATACAACCTTGCTTAATGAATGATATAAGATTAACGTATTAGAATATATAGCGCGATACATTTTGACTAATCATTTCCAGTTTAAACACTGACTCGGGCTTAATTCAATGTGTAGGTAATGGAATGTAACAACTCTTCGCATTATTTTCCTAATATTACTTGATTTGTTTTACGTTGCTTAATTTAATTGCCAGGAACATAATAAATCTTATTTATCATTTTAAATAAATGCTTATCTGTTATCTGACTAAATTATATTTTATTTGGATCCTTTTATGTAAAATGAATATATGTGTGTGTGTGTGTGTGTGTGTGTGTGTGTGTGTGTGTGTGTGTGTGTGTGTGTGTGTGTGTGTGTGTGTGTGTGTGTGTGTGTGTGTGTGTTTTATATATATTTAATTCAAAATTATCAATACACCAACATTTGTGTGGTTTAACACACAACATGAAAAAAAATTCATGAACACATACAATTCAAAATATTTTTCTAAATACACTTCGTATTGAAACAAAATATAAGAGAAACTGTGCTTGTGTTATTTGTAGCTATGTTTCAATCACAGAAAGTGTAAACTAGTAGTTTATGGACAACACAATAAAAATATAAAAATTGTATTCAGCCGTCTAATAATTATATAAAGATTTAGAAAATTTTAATTTAATATTTTCTGCTTGAAATATATTGAAAATTTGTTTTAAGTGATCACAGTGTTCTTGTAAGGAGTTAGGAAAAAACCACTATGTCATCAAAATAGAGACACGCAATTTTTAAAATTTATGTTTGTTTAGAATATTGCGAATTGTGATACAAAATATTGCTGGCGCATTCTTAAAGCCAAAAGACGAAACTTGGAATTCAAATAAATCTTCAGTGTTCACAAAAGTAAGATAATATTTATCTTTTTTTATGAAGGGGTATATGTCAGTAACCGGAAGTAAGGTCCAGTGTTGAGAAAATTTTAGCATGGGTTGATTTGTCCAATAAAGTACCTATTCTTGGAAAACGTTCTGCATCAGTCTTACACATAACGTTAACTTGCCTGGTGCAGGTAGTCTCTTATGATCATTTGGTCTATTTCTATTCTTAGATTCATTGTTTCTGATCCTACTTGATTCAGGAGTAGAGTCTTGTATCTTGAAAAATTTAGTCACCACTGTGAACCATTCTGATGGGGAGTTAGGTGAATTGATTGTCATTAATTATTTTAAATGGATAGATAACCCCTCTGTTAAATCTTCTAAAGTCTATTGAGGGGAAAGCTCGAATTTTTTCCTACAATTTAAATTAAATCTGAAAGTATTCTGCTAGTGCCTCATTCGGGTTAAGCTTATGTTGGGAAAAATCAGTAAAGCTGGCTGTAATATTGTAATCAGTAATACTGGGGTCAAGAAAATTTTCAGTTAGAAATCCATAAAGATCATTAAAATGAAAAAATTTTCAAATATGAATTAATATCCTGAGTTAATGAGGCCTTTCAAAAAGTTAGAATTATTTTAAGTTTCTTTCTTTTTTTTTAAGTTTTTCCATTCTTCATTCCTATTCTGTTTACAAGCCTAATTAAAATAACTTAATATATCTTCCATTTTCATCCTACTGTCAGGATCAAAATGAATAATACAAAGTTCAATGACATTGTTTTGCATTTTATCATTCTGTGATTCAATAGTATTACTTTCTGTTTCAAGACTTTTGGGCTTATTTTCACCTTCCATAATTGTGTTAGAATTTCTGATTACCCATTTTGGCTTTAATAGCATTAATTAACGTTTAAGTATGACGTAGTACATCCTCAACATTGGAACTACTCACAACAGATCACATATTACTTTTCAAAAAAAACTTCAAACCATTTAATTAAATTCCAAAATATGTTAACTTTTTAATTTCATTAAATTAAGAATCAAAATTAAACCAATAACACTTTTAGTCAAACAAAACCTCAGGCGATTTCATTATCATTGTTATTTTAAATTAATATAAAATATAATATATTTTCAAAATAGAAATAAATCGAAGTTTGAAATACATATCATATATCGCGGGCAATTACGAAAGTAGTTCCCATATACTAACAAAACACACTACAATATTTTTTTTTCAAATTTTTCACTTTTATTGAATTCAATTTATAAGAGAATGGATTTAAAAATTAGCGTAAGCAAAAAAATGTAATGTTTGTTTCTAGGGTTAGTTAAGAAAAAAAAAATAGAAAGAAATTTTAGCTGCAGGCCCAGAGATGAAAAAACTTGAATATATGAATGTAGTATCTATCTGTTTAGGTCTAAAAATAGTCAATCAGTACTTCGGAGTCTAGGATTGTGGTTTTATCGCCGGGCTCCATAGTGATTTTAAAGCATCTACCAATCCAATGATGAAGCTTGACATCGAATCACTATTTTATTTATACATAGACAAAGGAAGAGTATTTACAAAAGCTGCTATATACAGGTTGACATACTTTAAGGGTTAGACGGATGGCAATCCAAATTTGTGACATTTTGATGACGGACATTGAATGCGCTCGAGCGTTCGGAGAAAGCTTTACTGTTGTTTAACAACAGAAGTTAAAAAGTGATCCAGAGCTGCTGAGAGAAAGAGCTCTAAACGGGCTAAAAACGGAAGAAAAGTGACGAGCGAAGGGCAGAGAGATGGAAAGAGAACGATAGGCTCTGAAGTTTTGTTCAAAAATAGAGGGCGCTACGTGAGTACTATATCATTGAAAAATCGGGTAATAAATTTATAACTAGTTGGAAAATCCCTCAGAATTCGAACCCCTCCCTCCCTATCCTATAGAGCTGGTATCAAGCTGTACTGGAATTTACAAAAATTCACTAATTACTTTTCAAAACGACAAATAGTACTAGATAGAAAAAATGAATTCTAAAACTTTTCAATATTCTACATGGAGCAAAATATGTAATCAATTTTTAAAATTCCTTATCATGTAGGAATGATAAAAAAAGAAATACTAATATAAAGCAATATGAGAATGTAAATAAGCAAATATAGTAAATGTAAGTAACACAATAGAATATCAAATGAATGATAAGAAAATAACATAGCATAAAATTAAATCAAACGAGTTTCACCTTATAATATCTATCTATATTTGATATTTAAATTGTATTGCTAGAAAAAGGTTTCTTTAGGTCAGCAGATGTGGTTGTAAAATTCGATCCTTCGTGATGACCTACCCTTTCTATTATATATTTCTATTGGGGTTTGAGTATGGTGGTTTTATAGGGTCCTAAGAATTTGGGTCTTAGTTTTAGTCGAATTCCACATTGAGTTCTTTGGGTGGCTATCAGATCACCTTTTTTTTGCATTCTGAAGCTTTTTTCCTTTTCTTGTTATAAGCTTTCCGATTTTCAGATTGTATTTCTTCTATGTTCTTTTTGTCATCTTTTCTTAGTAATTCTCGCTGTTCGAGTAATTCTTCGAACATTTCTTCTAGGAGTAAGTCTTTGATTCTGACATCTACTTTGTTGTTCGTTCTAGTACCTATCAGAAGCTCGGATGGTGACCATTTGGTGCTTTGACAGACAGTGCTGTTACAGATTCTTTGCAGTCTATCGATATACTTGTGGTATTCAATGGAGTCGTCCAAAGTTAGTTTGATTAAGACTGGGATAAGCGTACGATAAATTCTTTTCAACTTGTTTCCTTGTGGAACACCTATAGATGTTTGTAGATGTTGAATACCTTCCTCTGTGCAATAATCAGTAAACAATTTCGAAGTAAACGCTGATCCTCTATCTGATATGATTCTAACGGGGTTTCCAAAGGTCTTATGCAGCAATTTTAACCTCTCTAAAGTATTTCAGCTGACACTGTTTTCACAGGATATAACCAAGTGATTTTTTTTAAAAGTATCTATAACGGTGAAAATATGCTGATAATTTTTATTTGTTGATGGTAACGGTCCTATGAAACCGATATGGTTTATGCTAAAAGGGTTTTCTTCTTTTGGAATAGGGTTTTAAAAACATTCTTTTTTGCCACTCTTCCTGTAAGCTAAAACACTTGGAACACAATTTATTATTACGTTCTTAATTAGATTCGTCAAATTTTGAATAAAAAATTCTTGCTTGATGATTTCTTCTGTTTTTGCTACTGAAAAATGACCATTTTCATGGGCTAATTTAATTAATTCAATTTGTATATCTATTCTCATACACAATAATTCGAGATAAAAAAAAACAACTTTTTTTAAAACAACGTTTTTAAATGGTGGCAAAGTTTATTAAAAAAATTATTTAAATATTAGTTAAAACTTTGTAAAAAAAATCCTCATATCTCTCTCGTCTTTAAGATCACTCTCTCTGCGTAATTCAATTTATCTTCCATAGATGGCTCCAGGTTACTACGCAAATTGCGATATTAAAAAAAATATATTAAAATATTCGTTAAAACTTGTTGCAAATGTCTAAATATTGCATTGTTAAGCGAATAAGAACGAGTCCCAAAGTTTCAGAGCTCTAGCTTAATGGGAAGTTGGTTAAATTAACGATCGAAAATTTGATGACACACACACACACACCAAGTGAAATTCAGAAAAACGTTGTAAAAAAATGGAACACTCCTAGGTTTTAAATTTAAGTATAGATATATCTTCATACGTTAAAAATAAAGATATTTTCTTTATTTACAGTTTGTTAAGATTTTATAACTAAATAGATATTATGATCTAAATTTCTTAAGGATAATTATAAAAAAATTGATATTAGTTGGGCATTTTTGTATACAAAGTTTATATTGTTAGTTAATTTAGTTTCAAAAGAAAACTATGTAATTTTTTTAATAAAAAGTATAAAGCAAATTTAAAGGAATGCAGCAAGATGGACCAGATAGTAATAGTCCTACCTGTATACAATTTGCTTTGCTATGAATATAATTATAAAGAATATAATGGTTTTACAAGGTTCAGTTACATTGATGTAATGATGTTTTCAAAGCAATTATAATAAAAAAAAGACAAAGCTTACTTGCCATTTTATCCAGCTTGTTTAAAATTATTGCTAACTAATAATTATGTTTTTGAATATCAATACTTGTTTTTGAAAATATGAAACTAACAAAATCTGCAATAATATTTATGATAAGAAGAATAACTTTATTTTTATAAATCATTAGCTACCTTATTTTTCACTATCATATCTATTTTTAGAAGTACTATTCATTTTATATTTATAAACGTTTAAGTAAATTTAGCAAAAAATGTTTTCTTGTTGAATATTCTTCATTAAAGGCAATTTAAAATAGATTAATATAAAACAGATTTAGTGTTTTTGTCTTTGTATTCGAAATTTAATTTTATTTCTTTCTTTAATATTACATTTTTTTTCTTTGTTAAATTATTCCTTTTTAAATATTTAATTGCTTTTCTTCTTTCTTATTTTAATTTAATTTTTTATGTATGATTATGTTTTATATTTCTTAATTTTTAAGAGTATTATTTATACACAAAATATTGTTAGCTTCGGTTTTTCATTTAATTTTAAATTGAGACTAAAAAGAGTGTCACTAATCTTTTTTTTTTTTTTTTTTTTTTGACGATGCGTGGAAATTAGACGCTCTCCTTTCAGTGCGCAAGATGTGCTGCTCAGAGTAATTTGGGGTTTTTCTTTTCTTTTTATCATTTTTAATATTTTCAGTGTTTTATATAATGATTATGTTTTTTTTTTAATTATACAGGTACTGGACAAATTAAAAGAAACACCTGTAAAAGCATGCAAAATTTTGATTAGTAAGGACCACCATTGGCCCGAAACAGCTCGTATCCGACGTGGGATTGACAAATACATGTTGTACGTAAAGTTTAATGGAATTTGCAGCCATTCATCCTGCAGAATGGTCTCGAGTTCGGGGAGTGAGCATGGAAGAGAAAACTGAGTACGGATTTTGTTCTCTAAGAACCTCACAAAGGCTCAATGATTATAAGAACAGGAGACTGAATACACCACATTAAATGTTTCACTTCATCATTATGCATGAGGAGAGGGGGTGCCAGCTCAGGTGTCGTCCTCGTCACTTGACCGTGGCTCAAAATTACGAGGTCCGTCGCCAATAGCCCTCGTGTTGCTTCTAGTGCGACGTTAATATAAACTAAAACTAAACATCATTATGCTCATCTAACCATGTTTGAACGATGAGCTATGTGTACAGATGCTTTTTCATCTTAGAATAAGGTTGTTCTCCAGGAAACAGAGCTGAAGCATATTGTTTAAATGATTTGCGAGAATACTGCAATAATGTTCGCCTTGGATCTTCTCTCTCAGGACTACGAAAGGTCCAAAGCCACGTCAAGGTATCGCTCCCCACACTAGCACATAGCTACTTCTCCGTGCTTCAATATAGGAACCAGATAATCAAAATGAAATGCTTCTATATGGGTTCTTCAGAGGAACACACATCCGGCGGTTTGAAATAATGTAAATGATATTCCCATTGCTGTCGTGACCAGTTTTGGTGGTCTCGGCGCCTTTGTCGTCTCTTCATAACATTTTACGGCGGCACTAATGGCTTTGAGATTGCTACTCTGCCATGAATGCTCACAGCATGTAGGGCCGTTAAATAATTTTGGTGGATACGGAATTCTGAAGGTAGGTGTCCATCTCGGAGGTTATCTGTGGTAATGTAATCTTATACATTTTGGGCTATCAGCTCCAACGCTCGTCTATCACAGTCAGTCAATGTCGACTATCGCTCACTGTTCTACTTCGCAGAGGACACCTTTCCAGTTTGGCGTAGGCTGCCAAAAGTCTTGACACAGTGGTTCTTGAAACACTCATGAGGTTAGCGGTCCTAGACATGGACATGGCATCGAGAAGACTTCCAATAATCGTGCCTCTTTCCACATCAGCCTTAAGAGCTCTTTGCTGAGAACAGAATTTTCTCTTACAATCACACCAGCGAATGATCGACTGATACGTTCTTTTTGCCTCGCGGGGCGAAAATGTTATTGGACGGTCAAAGGACGACATAATTCAAAATTAGTGTTCCTATATTTTGTCCTATACCTGAATATCCTACAATTATTTTCAGAATTGGTATTTTCCATTTTGATTTCTCATTTTTGAAATTCATTGTTCAATTTATTTATTTGATAAATACTCATTTTATATAACATATACTACATAGGGACAGTTGGCCCTGTAATTCAAGAAAAATTCTGCATAACAGTAAAAAATCTCTTGAGGTTTTATTTATGTTTTTTTCTTCCAAAATTTACATTTTTCCAATATGAAGATGTTTCATTTTTTTTCTTTTTCTAATTATTATTTTTCGTTTTACTTTCTGTGGCCATCAATTATTTAAAGACTTACTTAATTGTCCCATGAATTTTAATTTAAATTTTTAAAGATTTTTTTTAGTTTATTCTATTTTTTATCATTTTTCTGTGTGAACGTTCATTTTACTCATAATCTATAACTTATTAGTACTGTCGCGTGCTCAATAGTATTAGTATCATTTTCCCCTTACTACTTTAAGTTCTATTTTTATATTATTTGATATATTGTATTTTGTTTCAATAATATGTTTTTTCACTTTAATTTTTTTTACCCATTTTTAAATAAAATTTGTGTTTTCAGTGTTTTCATTTTTAAATTTATTTTTATTGCATTATTATTTTTATGGTTATTTACATCTTAGGGTTCTTGTACACTTCCTCTGAAACACAGAAATTGAATCTTTCTAAGTATATGCGGCTGATTATTTGTAAAATTATGAACATATCAGTTGATTTAGGAAATATATCAATACACACTGCCCACTTAACTTTAAAAATAAAAAAAATCTTACATTTGTTAATTTTTGATTTTTATTCTGAATAACATACTTTATATATATATATATATTGCAATTAAAATCATTCAGTACCATTTAAATCATCTTTAATAACTTTCAGTTTAACATTGTTATAACTACCTCTCTTTTCAAATATAGTGAACAAATTTGCACATTTAGCCTGAAATATGATCCATCGTTATAATACATTGCTAACCAAAATTCGTTAAACCTTAAGGAACAGTAATTGCATTTCTCCTATGTAATTACAAAATTCATGCATCACATAGAGTTAATTTACTTACTCTCTTATTGAGTAACTGTAATTACATTTCTACAGTGTAATTACAAAATTCCCTCATGTCATAGAGTTAATTTTCTTGCAGACTTATTGAAATAATAATGATATGAATGTTAACTTCACAAGTACATAAACCATTTATTAAAGTACATACGAGATGGTTCTCTATCTCTCCTTTAATTTAACTTTCAGTAGTCAAATAATATTTTTTTTCTAAATATGTGCCAGATTTCTTATATGTATTAATATTTGTACAAGATTTTGTATGTATTAAGAATTTTTCAAGAATTTAGATGTATTGAAAAAATATTCAGTAAGTGTCTATAACTTTTAAACCATAGATATTTTTCTATGTGCTCGTAAATAGCTGCATTCTTAGGAAGATTTGAAAAAAAGATGTCTTTACCCTCAGCTACTTATTCTACTAAAATTTTAACGAATTGGATTCGTTATTAGTAAGAGACATAGAGAGGCAAATAAATAAGCAGTCATAAAAATCTTTAACCGCTTTTTTTTTCTAGCTTAAACTGAGCTAAATCAAAATAAACTACTAACGCCGGGCGTTTACTTGGACGTGTCCTTAACCAAAGATTATATTTGAAAATTCTACTCATCTCAATGAAACCAATTAGTAAGATTGAATAAATTAAATCCTATTCCAATATGCTTGTAGTATCGAGATCCGAGTCACACTCTTAGAATTTCCTCTATCTCCTATTATTTCTATCTCATACCTTCAAATTCTTTATCTCAGTATTATATTTCTTTTATAGTAAAGTCAATTTTAATGAGTGACGGCTCATTCCCAAGGGGAGGCTTTCACTTCAAATAACGTTATAAAGTAGCCCCAGAAGTTAGCTTGAGGAAAATGTGGTTGAGAATCCGTTACAAAATATTATACGAGGTTTCAGAGTAAGATATACAAATATTCTGTTAAAAGTTATGAAAAGGTAATGCGAATTCCGATGCACGTTTGCAATAAAATAATATTTTTTTGAATTTTTTCTTCCCGTTTTTTGGTTTTAAATGTATAATTTCTTTTCCGTTTTTAGAATTGCACAATTCGAAAAAAAAATTTAAAACAAATCACCACAGGGAATTTGAATATCAGAGATTCTCTCGCTCGAAATTAAGCTTAAATATATTTATTTTAAAATTTCACTGAAACTCGTCTGTAATCTCTCAGTTACACTGATGGTCAATGTGGCTGATTTCTGCATTTGTTGAGGATGCATTACCTCGCAATGATTTGTGTGATAGATTCCATTGAATCTATTTGATAAATAAATTTTAGAAAATAAAAAAAGTCATATTTATCCATCGAATTTCGAAATGTTAGTAAGCTAGAGTTATGTTGAAACTATTGCATTAATTATAAATGAATTAATCTGCACTATAAATGGGACATTACAAATGAATGAAAACAAAAAAGTACCTTTCATATAACATATCTTAAAAATAAAGGAATTGTCTTGTATAGAACAAGTAAAAACAGAAAGAAATATTTGTTTTTCATGTTCCTTAACTACTTCCATTCGTTTTCATTATTCCTTTCTACTTTGGAGATTCCATCTGCGAGTCCATCCATCTTTCAATTTCAAAAATCCATTTTGAAGATTTACGACTCTTCGTATGATGGGTGAGAATTCGGCAGTCCAATAAACGAGCCCTTTCGCAAGTCATCAGTCTTCGGTCCATCGCTACCCACTCGTACAGAACCAAGAAACGTGTTTGTGAGAGAAAGAATGTGTTTAACGGATCATTAACATCAAAGTGTAAAACAGCGGGGATCAAAAAAGCAACACATCAGAAGTTTGGTAACTCACAGAAGATCTTAATTTCTAGAATCGGAAATGTCTCAATTTCAAGATATTTTTCTACTTGCGCAACAGATCACATGACACACACCTCGATACAACCTTATACCAACTTTAATTATTTACAAGAAGCGAAATTCTCGTTATCGGTGCAAAATGGATAGGAAAAAGATATGCTAATCGCATTTGACATTTTATTCTTTCAAAGGAATATAACTTCCAGGGCTAAATACCTGTAATATCGATTTCAAACATAAGAGAAAACTAATCCACGTATTATGTTCAAAATGAAAAGAAAAGCACTTCAGTCGACGAGGTGAGAAAGTAAAATGTGAAGGAGTTCCTGTATTTAAAAAAGATTGGTTCTCATTAGTTGGTTCATTGAACTATGTGGTAGAAATTGCAAATAAAGAAGCCTAACGAATTTCGAATTACTATTAAATGATGCTAATGACTTCTACCATACTGTTGTGCATAGCACTATTTCGCTCCATGAGGTCTGGCAACTCCGTTTCGTGTATGTGCACGCGGAGTCACTGCAAGTCATGAATATTTTGTATTTTAATCAGTGTGCGGAAGTAAATATGTAAAACTTTAATATATTTCTTAACACCAAATATATAATTTTTATGCTATGCATTTGAGTTTAGTGTAACGAATCATTTAAACATGTAAATAAAAATTGATAAACTGCTCTATCCTCGTGTGACTTTTTAATTACCGCCGATGTTTACACTCTGCTGGTTTCCCGAAAACGGAACGATCTATGAATAAAATAATTTCCTTTTTACTTACTTTGATATAAGAATTTATAAAGTTTTCATTTGATTTGATGTGCAAGAAATTCAGAGTTATTTATTTTGTTGAGACACTTGCTTGGTGTGAGGACTATAAACTGATTGACAGCTTTGATGATTCCGCACTTTGAAGTAATATGAGGGCTACTGGCGAAGGATATCAAAATTTTGAGTTTCATTCAAGCGAGGAGGACGTCACCTGAGCTGACACTTCCCTCGCCAAACCTCTACATCAGGTCCACAGGCAGCGGATCCAACGGCCAAGGCTCCTCCTACATTATTTTCGCTTATAAACTATCAATTTTCGTCTTTATTTGACATTATGTTCAAGATTCAGTTGCCGACACTATTCTACATTTTCTAAAGAAAAAAAAAATATTAAAAGTTTACCATGATTTTTTTTTTTTTTTTTTTTTTTTTTGCTCTTAAACTTTTTAGAATGTCCGATTGGTTTCTTTTTTTCATGGCATTGATGTTTGTAATTCCTACTGCGCAATTTAAAAAGACTTTGGTATTTATTTATTTATTTATTTTTTTTTGGTTCCTGTTGCATTTCAACCTGACTTTTCACTTGTAGCACACTTTAAGTAAGTAAATAAAGCAACCAGTTCGTACAATAGTGGCATGGTTGCTGGTCTGTTGTTAGTTGGAAATTCGGCGAGATTATCGTGTGAAATAAAGAGATCCATTGCAAGTTGTTGATACGTAGATAAAATGGCTTGGAAATCACGTAATACCGTTTGGGAGACAAGACTTCACCATCACATCCCAACACCTTCTCTCTAAGTGATAGGAACAATAATTATTGCTTCGACACCTCCGGAAGAAGACACCGTTATTATTTCCTCAGATTACACCCAACCCGCCTCTAGTGTTACAACCACTATTTCTGATCTGGATACAATTGCTCAACTTTGAGATGTTTTCATTATTTACGGAGATTTTAATACCCACCATATCATCTGGGGTTGTAATAATAATTATAATAATAATACAAGAGGAATAGCGATTAATAATTATCGGAATAACGCAAATTCGACATCAAAACCTCGCCCACACCAACACGCTTCGGGTATAACTCCGCCTCTACATTAGACTTCGGCCCTTATCCAGAATTTCCATTGGCTGAGAGTGCCTCCCTCCTAACAAATACTATTTTACATTCACATTCAATAGCTTCCAAACCAGTTAATCAAAATAAACCTAATTACATCAGCGAGGAATTAAGTTACCTTTTCAAAATTAGAAATAGAGCAAAGAAAAAGTGTCAATTCATAAAAGATCCCAAAGATAAAAATATACTAAATAATAATCAAAATCACATTCAAATTAATGTGATTTTGATTATTATTTAGATCAATGAATCTAAGAGTATTACCCCATCAAAAATCATGGGGGTATACTCTACTTGCAGAAGAAGCCGAGGACGATTCCATTTGGGAATGGCTAAAGCTCTTTGTAAAAAGAGTACTTCTGTTTCAATCCTTAAAGATCAGGGTCGCATTTCCTGATGTTTAATAAGCAAATATTTTTACCAAACCTCTTGAAAACAATATTTAAAATTTAAAAAAAGCCTCTAGGAGAGAATGAATCAGAAATAAAATGATAAAAGAACTCTCCATTAAAGTCATTTTTCATATATATCTCTCACCCACATCATAAAAGATATCATCGCCATAGGAAATTTCCCTCAATCTTGTAAAAATGCATCTGGCATACCTATTATTAAGCCAGGCAAAGACCCTATCCTCCCTCTGAAAGCTACAGCCCCATATCCCCTCACCTGTTTTAAGTAAACTTGCTGAAAATATTATTCTTAATAGATTAAACAATCATTTAAATACTCATGAAAAGCGTTTAATGCTAATCAATGAACTACATCATGGTCTTAGGGGGAAACTATCCACCACCCACCGTCTTCTCCGTGTCGATGAATATGTAAGATCCGCTTTCAATAATAATAAATATCCACAGGTGCAATTTTCCTCTATATTCAAAAAGTATTCGACAGAGTTTGGCTCTAAAAATTAATCAAAACTAACCACTCTATAATTATAAAATTCATAAATTCTTACCTAAAAATAGAACTTTTGAAGTCAGAGTAAACAATAACTACTTACTCAAACTGGATGAATATTTCTGTAGGAGTGGACCAGGGGTCAATTCTTGGGTTAATATTGTTCTCTTTATTTGTGAACAACATCCCAAAAGCATTCAACACGACTCTAGAACTACACAGATGAAACGGTGATAATAGCCTGAAACAAAGAAACAATTTTAAATGCCAGAGCACTACAAAAACATATCACACTCCCAGAATACTAGTTCTCTAAATGGAAAATAGACCTGAATTTTAACAAAACGGGGCCATTTTCTTCTTATACAATGAAACAAGAATAAATTTTGATGTTTACATCAACCTCCAAAAACTCACTTGATCTCCACACATGAAATGCCTTTAAAAAATTTATTAAGGAACTCACGATTGAAGAACATATCATATAGAATTTCCGAGCTATTTATCTCTTAAATGCTGGAAATTCAAAATTAAGTGTAGAAAACAAGTTGCTTATCTATACTTTGATTCTTATACCAATCTTAACTTATAGTTCCCCAGCTTGTAGTTTGCCATTAAAACACGCAGAAAGAAACAAGAAAAATCACAGATCAATTTTATAAGATAAATTGTGAATGCTAGAGGGTTCATTAGAAAAACTGACATTTATAATCCAATTTAATTTTCAACTATCAGAACCACTATGCAAAAAATAGCCTTTAAATTCTTTAATAATTTCATAAACATCAACAATAATTCCCAACATAGCATTTCAAATTACAACTCTGACATTAAGACCTAAAAATTACTAATTCTAATTAAAAACTAAAAGACCCAAACATATTCTTATAAATTTCTGATTTCTATTCCTTCTAACATTTCTAATGTTAAACTCCCAAACAACATTCTTCTCAACCAATCGCACTTAAACTAGCATCCAATCAGAGAGGAAGAACACGATCTGTCGGCCTCATAACACTCACAAGAATTTTTGAAGCACCGATTCCAACAGAAATACTGACACGAAAAGCATCTACTTCATTGGTTGATCGCTAAAGTTTAGCCACACCCCTTACAGTTACTCTATACTCAAATAGAATGTTTTCTCTTCTTACTAAAAATCTTAAATTTTCTGACTAATAAACTCAACCATTAAAAAAAATTAATGCTTTTTTAAATTCACAAAGTTAACATCCTCCTATTCTAATTACCACTATCTTTAAGAATAACTTTAAAATAAATCACAGTTCTGAGGTATTGTAGACGAAGTTCAGCTCCAAATGACTACAAGATATGGAGTTTAAGAGACGTGAGGCTCATCGGCTCTGAATAAGTTATCCAAAGTTATTTTAAGTCATTTAAATGATAATGTCATGCAAATGTTTAGGTAAATAAACCCTTATAGAGGATCAGTTTACAGTTCAGTTAAAAACTCAAATAGATTCAAGTACTGAGAGTGAGGGATATTATTTTCTCTTCCCCCTTTCCCCCCAAAAAAATATTTCTCTGCTTTTGAATACAATGAAATAGATTCTAATAGTCGATCATTTAACAGTTGCTTCAAGTTCTCTTTTTATGCTTCAACTTAATAAAAATAGAAATTGAATTTTTTAAAATCATTTTTTTTAAAGTTTTGGAAGCTATTTAATTAAAAAGGGGAAATGTAAATTCTAATCCCTCCGGTACACACTAAGAGTATACAGACTCCACTAAAACAGTAAAGAAAATACGAAATCATTCATGAGAACCTGCGATAAGACAAAAATACAATCCTTATAAATCTCTGACAGTTAATTAATGTCTTACATATCCTGGTGTAATTTATTGATATAATTACAAAACTTTGTTAGTACGTAAAATCATATTTTAGAATAGAAATAATTCAGCAAGCGATCAAAGTGGTCTTACAATTGATTTTTCTTACTAACTTTTCGTCTAAATATAAAATAATTATATTGCTTAGCGACCCGTTATTTGACTAGACAGTCTGAAACTTTTCTTCTGACAACGGCGTATTGAAACTATAATTTACGCAAATATAGTTCTGGTATAATAAGTAATAGTTAATAATTCGAAAACTTTCGTTTCAGTTTAATTTATCTTTCATTATATAGTATGAGACATTACTAAAAAAGGATGATTTCCAATAAGAAATTCGTGGTATATCTTTTGGGATTCTTGTACACTTTTTTCGCTCTTGGATTTTAGATTCATGATGTTGGGAAATGCAAGAACTGTAGATCTGTTATTTCCAACATAATAACATTACATATGTTCGTAAATGAATTCAAAAAATTACCGTCTTTATTTTGATTTATTTCTTCTCTCCAAACGCATGTCAATATTTAGCTCGCACTTCCTCACTTTACATGTAATTAAGAAATCGTTCTGAAATTAAGTCAATTTTTCTTTAGAAGCAAAAATATATTCTATATTAAGATTGTTGTTTTTTCATTATTTTCTCAGATGAATATTTATTTTCAATACTAGTTATCATGACGTTTATTTTAAATGAATATTAATGGTGACGATGATTATTGAATATCTTATGACGTTATTTTAAATAAATATTAAATCATTTTTTTTTTTTTTTACATTTTCGTGCAATAGAACTTCTTTATCGAACATTTTACCCTTAATTGATTACAATATGTATTTCATGTTCGCAATATTTAAATTTTCACCAACCTTTAGCCACCAGCAACTGTTTAAATGACATTCCGAGTTATGAACAATGACTCTGAGTTATTGGAGAATGAGGAGGAGAGAGTATATATCAGCATCCAGATACTTGTCTTATAGATTATCTTTTCTGTCGAATCTAATGAAATAAGAATTGAGAGAACTCTTGCACTCGATACAGAACGAGTCCCTCGGAATGAGAAATGGACATTTCTACTACATTATCTCGATCGGTCGTGTTCTTAATATAAACAATTATTGTGTTATTATATTTACACAAAGATTCATATTGGATATCACGGGGTGTAATTAATATATTGATGAACATACCACGAAGTCTTTTTTTTTTTTCATCTTTCACGAAATTGAACATTATACTAATGAATAAAGTTAATGAACTCTAATAAATTGTGCTTCTTATTTTAGCTAGCTAAGAATTCATGAAATTAATGTTGGAAATATTTTTATCTTCGAAATAATAATGGAAAATTTTTTGAAGTTCTGAAGGAAAAGACAAATATCTTACAAAACATTCAATTTAATGCAGTAAAAAATTTTAATTCTAGAAAGTTTGTATTTCCATATAGTTGAGATATCGAAGTTTAAAGAGAGGAAATATCCTGAATTTTACTAATAAAATCTGAAACCATACACATAAAGTATGAACATGACTTATATTGCAAAACATTTTTTGGGAGGAAGTAACAATAATTCTAGAAACTTAATTACAATTCCAAACCATTAAATTTTGTATAGAAAATGCTGGAAAAAATATATTCAAAGGATACAAACGGTAGCAAGATGGTAATGTATTTAAAATGCAGAATTTCCAGAGCATATTCATTTAAATTAAAACAAAAGTTAAAGTTTTTAAAATTTTAATAAATTAAAAAGAAGTAATTGCGTTTCGGATGAAAGGTTTTCTCATTGGCAGCATCAATGCATTGCTTTCGCCTTTATAACAGATCAGTGTCAAACATTTCCCGAATTCTGAGTAAAGTAACTCAAAACCCTGCTCATTTTCCCCACAGATTTAAAATTATTAAAATGATTTTTACCAACTAAGAACGATAACTAAAGAAGGAAAAGAAACACACAAATCAATGTGAATTCACCTCTATATCGAAACTATTAGACTCAAAATTGACAAAGAAGAAAACTCTAATTAAGATGAATTAATTCAAAACCTTTTTTAAAAAAAAAAAAGGCGGCATCACAATTTTCTTAAAAGTTTGAATAATTCGACCCTTTTTTTATTGATGAATGAAGGGATTAATTGTAATATATACAAAACAAAGCATTAATGGTGAGCAAAAATAAGATTTCCAATAGAAACTCAAAAATTTCCAATAGCAATTCAAATATATATATATATATATATATATAAATTACAACAGATAAAAGAAGTGACCGAAGTCATTGCCTCAAAAGAGGTGGTCTTTATTCATTGGATCTCCAGAATTACAAAGAGGGTAGCCAAGTTTTCAATGTGTATATATATTTTTTATTCTCAGTATTTTAGTCAAATGGTAAAAATCGCCCAAAGCAATTGTAAAGTCAAAAAAAAAAATTAAACCATTTATAAAAACCATTAAAAAAATTAAATCGTTTATAAACAGCTATTAGTTTTGATCTATTTTAATAATTTAGACATAATATTTAGCCATATGAAATACAAAAGAGAGTTTGTTCTTACGACTAAAATTAATTCGATATTTTATTTTTAAGGTATATGTAGAATAACTATACTTCGGATTAATATTCGTTTAGTTCGAGTTGGAAAATCATGATTAATTTATAGTCTCTTATAAATGACTCAATGCTACTCAATAAAATAGCATTACGGTTATGAAATTTCTCAGAAACTTTAAGTTAATTTTGAAATTATTATACAAATTCTTAGCTATATTAAGTAGTTATAAAATTGTTAAAGTAAAAAAAATATTGAACCGCAATAAAACAATGGAATCCCACTTTATTTGACTTTTTTTTTGACATCTATTTATTTTTATTATTTAACTTTTGTTCTTCAAATCTGTTAAGATAATTCCTTTTTTTAAGTTAAAACGATTTTATGTATTTCACTTGGTGTATGTGTCATCAAATTTTCGATCGTTAATTTGACCAACTTCCCGTCAAGCTAGAGCTCTGAAACCTTGGGAATCGTTCTTACTCGCCTAATAATGCAATGTTTAGACATTTGCGAAAAGTCTTAACTAATATTTTCTTCAATAAGGCAGTTTAGCCCAATCACTTGGCGCGATTTCAAAAATTGGCACCAAACTTGGCGACTTTTTTAGGCTGAACGTTAATATCGTAAAACGGACCAGGGTAACCAAATTTGGCAAAATATCGCCAAATAATTCTTGTCGCCAAGGGTGGTTGGGTTAAACTGCACTTCGACCATTTAATGTTCAATAATTTCAAATGGGTTTTAAAAATGGTATAATTTTTCAATTATTTAAATTTCAATAATTTTCTTTAATAAACTTTGCCAAAATATAAAAAGGTTGTTTTTAAAAGTGTTACTTTTATCTCGAATTATTAATTATGCTTTGTCTAAATCATTGAAATTAATTGTTAATTAATTAATTTTAGTTAGTTTTAACGTTTTTATGTATTTCACTTGGTGTGTGTCTGTCTGTGTGTGTATCAGTGTGTCATCAAATTTTCTATCATTAATTTAGCCAACTTCCCATCAAGCTAGAGCTCTGAAATCTTGGGAACCTTTCTTACTTGCCTAACAATGCAATATTAAAATATTTGCGACCAGTTTTAACTAATATTTCAATATTTTTCTTCAATAAACTTTGCCACCATATAAAAACGTTGTATCGCGAATTATTTATTATACTTTGTCTAAATCATTGAAATTAATTGTTTTTATAGTTTGCATAAATACTAAAGAACATTTTATGGGATTGAAACAGGCATAAACAAGGGGAATGTATTTCTTCATTTTATTTACACTTTACGATTGATTTGATACAACAGTTCAAAAGAATTTTCAAAAGGGCAAAGCTAAATAATTTCTTAAATTCTTTATCTCATAAAATGTTTCGAGATACTTTCTATTTAATGTTCTTATACTTTTTCCTAATACCTACGTTTCCTCTTTTGGTTGCACGAAGAGCATTTTGGGAAATACGCAGTTATTTAAACATTCAAGAAATATACATGTATTTCAATTATATAGCTGAACTTTATTTGTAGAAAGTAATTAAGGTTTTATTCAATTAATTATTACTTACATGTTTCCATAGCTAATGATGCATATACTCATATGTATCACATGTAATTATGTTATGACGGTATATAAACTACAAAGACTTTAGAATATATTTATTATATATTTGAATGGGGTTGTTTGTAACGATTGTCATATCATAACTCTAATGTGAAGATAATACATATGTTAACAAATTTGTTATTAACTTTTCTTAAAACATAGAAGAGTTGTAATAGTATGATACAAGCTGCTATATCCTAAAAATTATATATTTTTAACTTTTATGAATTTTAAGTGCTTTCTGGAGAACTTCCAACTCAGTTTCATGCATTTTAAATCAATTGGGTTTCTTTCTTATCTCCCTAAACTTATTAATCTTTATTATTTATAATTTTTCTCAGTTTGGAATTACATATTACATCATTTTGCTTAACTTGTAACTATAAAGCAAACTGCTAAGAGTGCAAAAAAAAAAAAAAAAAAATCTGTGCAAACTGCAAAAAAACAATTACACAAAATTAAAATTACTATTCTTACATAATTTATTCCAATAAAAAAAATCGAACGTTTGGAACGAGGCTAAATTAAAACTGTCAAACTGGAGAATGTTTAGAAAATGATTTCGATTGCAATGGGATACCACATGAGTAATCAGATTCCTAGTTCTTCAAACTAGAGTAAGTTAGTTGCAAAAATATCTCATAATCAATTTTGAATGTGAAATTATGAATATCGCTCACATCCCCAAAAGTTGCAAAATGACCTTTCGATATCGGTATTACTGTACAGGAAGAAATTAATTTTCTAACTACTCAATTGATTAACAATACAGTTGTAATAATTTTAATTACTTGTAACAATAGAAATCAAATGAATATGTTCTACTTACTATAAATCACACGTGTACGCCTTTATTAATATTAAAAATTTCGGTATTCTTAACAAAAAGAAAAAAAATCTCATATTTAAGACATACAGTTGTTTTATAACATATATCGTCATCTGTACAAACTTTTAAAGCTCTCGAAGTCGATATTCAAGTTTATTCCTTCGCATTTAAAACCATTTATTTGTTCATGACTATTTTTTTCAAGCTCCATTTGTTTTTATTTCCCTTCACAATTCGAATGAAAACATCTGTGTAAGCGTCGAAACGTCGATTTATGAAATCCATTTTGAAGATTTATGAGGCTTCGAATGAGACTTAAGAATAGGACAGCCAAATAATCGAAAGTTTGACCAGTTATTCGTTTTAGATCAATCTACCTCTTTCTCAAACAGGTTCAAGGGACTCTGCTGAATGGGTCTGCGTAGAAAAATGATGGTAAATACAATTATATTCAGTTTTAACCGGGGAAACAAATAATTCTCGGAACGTGCACGGGACTAATAAAATTTAGTTCAAGAGAGAAAATAAGTCAGAGCCAAATTTAATATTCTTGCCAAAACTTGGCAATAGCTTTAAGCATTTTATTTAACGTTCAACGATAAAGACGAAATTAACTTTATGCAATACTCTCTCTTTCTCTATGATCCAGCATCTTACTATTTCGATCCGACTAATGATCTAGCGTGTTTACATAGGTTGATAAGTCACATAAAATCATATTATGCATTCTGCTTCAACGGAATAACATAGGCTATCAATACAAAACAATATACTTTCTGTAGTTTCACTTCGTGCGTTTGACACTTCATTTGCTTATACTAGTAAGTTTCAAGTAGCAATATGTTTGAATAATACATATTGTGATTTCAATGCGTTATTTTAGTGATTTTCAATTCGGCTGTTTCGTTATTCCAGTGGTTCTCTATGAAGATAACCGCCGGATTGTTGGGAGAGATCTGTGTTTATTACTTGATGGAGCACTCGTTCTTTGTACAGATGAGCTTTTAAAATAAAATTCAACGACCCAAAAATTCGAAAAGGATTAGTTATCTTGCTACAAAGAACAAAAAATATGACGATCTCCAAAAAAAAAAAAAAAAAAAAAACTGGTTGGAAGCAAAGTTAAACAGTGACATCATACGTTCTCTGACTTTCTTCTGTGAGGATATTTAAGGCTGTCATCGTTAATGTTAAAGAACCTGGTCAAAATTTCGTTAACATTTCCAGGAAGAAAATTGTTCCAATTTTCATATGAGCTTGAACGTTGAATATAGTTTCATAAGAATACTACATCATAACGTTGTAAGTGTAAACGTTTATGATGTAGTATTCTTAAAATTTAGAAACATTCCAAAATTACATCATTTACCATATGAACGCGAAAAGTATAAAGGCCATTTACCATTCATGCACAGCAAACATGGAATGGATTAAACATGGAACAAAATGGATTAAACATGGAACAAAATGGATTAAACATGGAACAAAATGGATTAAACGTGGAATACATTTTGCACTAGAAAAAGGGTTTGATACAAATATAAATGAGAAGTATTATAAAATATGCTTTTATCTGAAGGACAACAAAGTCAGATTATAAAATTAATGTTCGAGTAGTCTTTTATTGGAAAATGTGTTCCAATTTCTGGTCCCCTTAATATAATGTGAAGATAGCCTGAAAGTTCAAAATTTATGAATTATGAATTTATTTTATTATTTATAAATTATAAATTTTGTTTCTACATTATGTTAAAAACGTTTTTCACTATTAGCATAAAAGTAATTGTTTTAAATTTCATTATTTTTGTAACATAAATTCTCGAATCGTGTGAGAGGGAACTCTTATGGCAAACAGGATAAAAGAACCAAATTAACAATTATAACATTCAGTTTCCAAACATCATTAAAAATTATTAGATCCATCACCAATATCCCTGGTATTGCTTCTCAGAACGACGTTAATAAACAATCAAACAATCATCCGGGCAACACTAAATATTTCAGCTGAAATGTGACAAAAGCTTTTTAGCTTTTTGAGTTTCATTCTCAATAGACTATAATCAAAAGGAACAAAATTGAATCAATAATCATTAATTTCTGATCACCTTATCAAAATCTGAAAATACTAAATTTAAAATTAGTTTCTAATTCATTTTTGGCAGTGAACGACCAAGCAGATGCTGAGCGATGGGAATTGTTCAGGCTCCTAATTACCTCCTTTTTGATTTCGGTAAGTATTATTAACCGTAAAGAATGATTATTTTCCTCCGCAAATATAGACTATTTTATCTATTAGAATGCAATAAAGTGTATCTGAAAGAGCAAAAAAAAAAAAAATGCAAATTTCTGCGAAATTTTATTTTTTTTCCAATTTTTTAAAAATATTTTTGCGTTTATTTTAATGATTTGTGTGTTTTCTTATCTTTAAAAATATTTTTAAATATTTTCAAAAATAGGAAGAAAAATGATTCCCCACAGAAACATTTGTAATTTTTTGCACTCAAATTGATAATATAATCAGAATTGAACTCGGAAGTAGAAATTTCATAGGATTAACATAACTTTCTCGAAATCGAACTGACTGGTAAAGGGGAGACTTAACTCTTGTAATAAACGATTTCATACAAAAGAGGACTATAGTCTGAAATTGATGATGGCCGAAAGCCGAGTCATTTGGAAAACACTTACATTTAAAGATACAATTCTTGGGTGAGTTAAGGGTTCCCTTTTATCATGTAACCACCTAAGAAATTACCTGACAAGGTCTTAAATTTGTTAAACTCTGCCATCCGAAAAACAACCATCCCAGCACCCAGAAGATATTCACAGAGGTCCGTCTGCAGAACAGCCTTGATTTAATTCAAAAACATTTACAAAAAAGACAGCACAAACACAACTAACCGGATAAATCACAAAAAGGTCCTTCACACTGAAGGAACTATTTACAAAAAAGATGTAATAAAAAAACACATCTCTGTATTATAACAAATTCTAAAAAAAACAATCTTGTGTTCAAAATGGTTAAAATGGAAACAGTTACCAAAACTTTACAAATCAGAAAATACATGAAAGCGTATTGATAGGGGTGATAGTTTATCAACTCATAATCAGAAACAACACAAGGGCTTGAGACACACCTCATAATTTGTAACCTAGGTCAAGTGACGAGGAGGGCAACTGGAGCTTTAACTCCACTGAGCTCTTCCACCTACCCCAGCGATTGCAGAGAATAGTGAGTGATGCCCAATTATTATAGCTAAACTGATGTACGCGGGGGCAACTGCTCTCCCAGAAATGCTGAGCTCACCACCAGAGTGCTTATCCCGCTTCATCCGCATTATCTCACCCTTACACCACTCTACCACTCCTCCCACCATCTACTCACTGTCCCATATACACCACACCTACCTACTACTCCTTTCTCTCTCTCTCTCTCTACCCAACCTTACCCACACACACAACACACACCCAGCGCACTACTACTAACACTATAATATATATATATATGTATACAAACTCTATATACAAAATAAAACGTACCAAGAAGGAATGTCCGATATTGAGAAAAAATTGATAGGATAGGAAAATTATGTATAGAATATCAAATGATTAAAATTTCAGAAAAATTGAATGATTTATTCAGCAACATAATTAAAAAGTACTCGAGCTCAATAAGAGGTCGACCCACCTCTACTGATGTAAGTCTCGCCACAAACGACGTGGCATAGAGTGATAAAGCTCCCTGATGACTCTCCTGGTATTTTCACAAATTTGGCTCCAATGTAGAACTGGGTCAGACATTCTCTGGTAAATGTAGCCGCCTTCCATCATATCTAGCTCGATGAATAGGAGATCTGGCTGGCCAAGGAAACAATTCGACAAGCTGTAAACAGTCATAGCAACATGTGCCGTATCTGGTTTGGCATTATCTGTGTGAAAAAAAAGGCCACTGCACTACAAAAGGAACGGCAGCAAACGGTCGTGAATGTTGCGTCGACGTTACATTGGCCAGCATTAATGTGTGCTCTAATGATGGACCAAAGGGAGCGTTCTCAAGGAAAGGCACCTCAGACCATAACACCTTGGTTGAGTTGGCCTATGATGGAGTGCAATAGTGAGAGTGATAGGTGCAGATATCAGGGCCCAACGTATAGTCTTCGATTATCGTCAGAGCACAGTTGGAAGTCAGATTCGTCTCAAACACTATATCATCAGCATCATCCAACCTGATCGACGCCAATGCCGATGTAATCTGGCCTTGGCAGTGTGTTGACGGAGTGGTCAGGTGCAACGTCTGTATGAGCGTAGATTTCATCAGCCGTCTGGGAAACGTTCATGGTGGACACTAGTGTACAGGTCGTAACGGTAACGGTGTCATCGACCGTTACAACTGGCAATCACTCTGTCCTTCCAACCTCTGTGCCAGGTCGACTGCAGGTTACCATCATGACGCTGAAATCTGCCTTTGTCCACCTATTCTTGTCAGCATCTTCTGATCGACGTATCGCTTCGATATGACGAGCATTTACGATTTGCCAGTCTTACTCCTTTTCAGTCCAATGATACGATCTCTTTGAACTCTGACAGTTGCTCGTAATGAGCTCGAACCTGAAGCGAAAGGCATTTTTCAAATGTTGAAAAGGCAATGCAACAGAATATTTGACCATCAATTGAGAATCGTGCTTCAGCAATAATGCACCGAACGAAGTACAAA
>BMAW01102905.1:112504-167836 GCA_019974015.1 Nephila pilipes
TTACTGATCTATTAACGCGAATTTGTACATTGGCCAAATATGGCCATTGCGTCAAAAAAAAAATCCTCCAAACACATCCTACGACTTTGAAGTAATGTACTTCGGTATTACAAACTGTAAAATATTTCTCCACGTAGAGCACAATACTTAAAACTGTGAAATAATAAATGGAAACAATAAAATAATTATTTTCCTTCGACTTAAAAAAGTATAGCTCTCTATTAGTTTAGGTTGTAAAAGTTATTCACTATTCTAAACGTAAACTTTTATTATAACGTCCGTTGTACTTAATATTTCCCCTGGCATCTGTATTTTTCAGAAATTCCTTTCACGATATTTTCAACATTATTGACGAAAATTCTTTTAATGTATACCATGGAACATTTTAATTATGTTTTCTACACTTTCTTTTTAAAAAATTAGTTTTTAGTAAGAATTTCTCACGTTCTTCAAAACGAATAAAGTACTTGAACAGAATATTGTAATTGGTTTCATAGGAAGACATTAACGAAATGACTTCTTCCAAAGTTTTTCTTTTATCTTTCTAAGAGTAAATATTAATTTTCGTTGCGGAAATTAAATTTGTTTTCAGTGTTTTTACTTTTGTTAAATAGAAATCTATAAGATCCTAATATTCCCCTTCATAACTGGAAGGAAAGTATGGCTAAGAGCCACAGCAATTAGATTTTATATCTCAGGAGCAAAATTCCAAAACAAATTTACCAAATATTTTGTGAACAACTTACAAAAGTTTAAAAAAAGATTACAATGGGAATATGTCTTTTATTTATAAAATAAGGTGAAGCAAGCTTATCAAGTTAACTGTTTTTCCAAAATAAAAGGAAATAAGTAAATAACTTGAAAGTTTCAAAATTTATCGGAATATTTGACTTGCTTTCATTTTCTCCCGAAAATTAATTTTTAAAATTATATATTTTTATTGCGTATTTGTACTTCCCAGATTTCAGCATTCATTCTCCAGGAAATGTAATAAAGAATAGTATCCTATTTAAATTCATATACCTTAAGCTTCACAGACTTAAGGTAAATACCTTTTACCGCTTTTACATAATAATAATATATTTATGCAACAGAGAAAAAGGATCTTTCCTAACAGTTTTGAAAAAATATTCCCACGAAACTTGAAAGCTCCGATGGCGCAGAAGTGAAACGCTTATCTGCAGGATGGGAGTTACCTATTTCAAACCTCAGAACTGACAATATTAAAATTCACTTCAAAAGTTTGTTTTTTAATTATAATTTCAAAAATCTTCTTGAATATCATTTACGTTACTAGAGGAGTGTTCTTGAATATTCTGACGCAATTTATACTTGTAAACCCATGGAATTTCAGTCTGATGGAGTTCTCAGCTACAAGTGTAGTTGCTCTTAGTCTGTTAATAAATCATGTTATTCAGTTATCTATTGTGTGTTCAGTTCAACCTGCTACATCATCTACGAAGCATTTTGGAGGAGGCGTGGGGTACGACGATTACTACATCTTGGATCCGCACACTGCGTTAAGAAGTAATCGATTGCAAAATATTCCTCCTGAATTTGGACTCTATACTACACCTAAAAGAGCAAATATATGAAGGAAGATAGCCAAGAAGGTTGAAACCCCATCAAGTGTCTTGAGGAGTATAACCGCATAAATAAATACAATAAAAGAGATTAAAGTTTCTGCCTGGCAAACGTGTAACTTTCCTGCACGGGAATGGTTCGAAAACATTGAAGAGCTTCTAACAACTTAGGATCAATTTAAATTGGAACTCACCAAAATATTTGGTGATTGTAGTCAACCAAGGAAGAGCGCCGAGGAAAAGCGCAATAGACATAAATAAATGTTTGGTAAAAACTAGCAATCTACTTCCAAAGTGTGCTGAGTTTTGTAATGAAACGAATCCTCAAACACCTGAGGATGAAGAGGTTCCCACCTCAGAAAGGGTATTGCGGAGGACTATTATCAAGCTCTCCAGAATAAAGAACTCACTACGACGAAAGAATTCTTAAAATGGTGTCAGAACTTAGAAGAAATGAAAGAGAGTCGAGTTATTCGCAGGAAATTCGATCGCTTACCTAACGTCCTCTCACTGTAGCGAGGTTTTCACGCGTATTTCTCTTCATTTAACATTTTGTTACTCTATATGACGTTATTTGATTTGAGAACCTCTGCTTGTGAATGAATCGTGATTTACGTAAATTAGCACTAGTATTCAAGAAGTGTAGTGAATAAGAGTGATGAGATAGTGAGATTGTACGCAATGAAGAGTTTAATGCTTAGGTGAATGAGCAATTTGTACACACGACGTTTAGTTTCAGGAAATTATACTATATTAAGGTTGCAGAGTTTCGATTCATTCCTGACTAGAATCTACCTTTAAAATTGGTTAGATTAATAAATTTCTTTGAAACTCTATTTGTGGAGGCGGGAAATATTCATCTCTTCATTCGCAATAATTATTGATTTCTGATCACCCTAGCATCGAATAAAAATCAGTATAATTTTAATTACTGA
The DNA here is from genome assembly GCA_019974015.1 of Nephila pilipes. Taxonomy (NCBI): domain Eukaryota; kingdom Metazoa; phylum Arthropoda; class Arachnida; order Araneae; family Nephilidae; genus Nephila; species Nephila pilipes. The sequence goes on from BMAW01102905.1 coordinate 115,023, forward strand.
TTATTTTTGCGTGAGCTTTTATTGAGTTACGACGGATCAAATCCTCGATAGAAGAGAAGCCAGGCGTTACAAAGTAATAACACTTGAAACTAACTTTTAAAATAAAATATCTATAAATGTACAAGTTATTTCCAACATTGCCGATTAGGCCATATTCAAGTGGTTGAAAATGTTACAAATAGCGTATTAAAAATATTTCACCAACTCATGCATCCTACGAGGTTATTATCATATACAAAACATTCAAAATACTCAAAATTCAAAAATATTCGAAATACTCTAAAAGATATAAATAGAACACTCAACAACAATTCATCATCATTTTAGTAAACATAAAGCTACATATTTTACTAATAGGTGAATGAATACACAAAGGCGTCCTCACAGAAATTAAGAGTACTAAGCTTCTGGTGCTCTCTTTGCTTCGACATCGTTTTAGGGCTCCTTGCTCGTGTTCAGAATTCGTAACGGTTTAATTTTTTTTTTTTTTTTTTTTTTTTTTGCCTTTCACAGAGGGGTATTCTTTGCGCTTGCGTCTAAAATATGTTTGATACTTTTGCCGGTTAAGAAAATAATATGGACGCTTAATTCGTTGTGCATTTCTTTCTTATATTTTTAACGTGTTTTGTTATATAAATGACGAAAGAAATTATCAGGAAATTGGTTGGTTGGTTTTCTTAACGTCGCACTAGAAGCAAAAAGAGGGCTATTGGCGAGGGACCTCGTAATTCTGAACCTCGGTCAAGTGACGAGGACGACACCTGAGCTCACCCCCCCCCCGTTCTCCTAACTTCCAATCCACACCCTTGAGAGGACTTTGAACCTCGATAGATTTAACTTATAAGGAGAGAATTGTTTATGTGCCTGATGATATCTCGTAACTTCGAGGACTCGGAGTATTTGAGGAAGTTGATGTATCACAATTCTTGAAAAAGAAGACAATTAAGCTTTTAAGATATCAGCAAAAAATTTTCGTATCGCTTCATTTAACGCTTAGGGGAGCTTACGTCCTGATGGCCTGACCCACTTGACTGAGGCTGATAATTACTAGTCCGTCGCCTTTAGCCCTTGTGTTTCTTTTAAATGCGACGTTCGTAAACAATCAACTACGGAGTTGACGCGATTTTGGAGCGACTTTAAAAGTGATTCAATTAATGATTTAGATTTAATTGAATTTTCAGAAATGCAATGGAGCCGAATGAAATCTATAGCACAAAAGAGAACTAATGTTGTAGGAATCATTACGTAATATAATTCATTCCTTTTATTGTAACGACGGCTATTTTGAGTTAGAGGGAATTATTCATTCATTAAAGTTTGCAACTAGAGGGAACGACTGGTGATTATAAGCATCTGGTTTTACAGTGACATGCAGGTTTAATATCCTTAACGTACCCAATTGAATTAATGATTCTCAACATTTAAGCGTGTAATGAGTATTCAGAACTGAATATCTAGGACCTCTATGTTAGGACCTTAGTGCAAAACATCAACATGCGAATACAACTTGATATTCTTTGTTCATTTATTGAAACAGCTTGAATATTTCTTATCACATTATGATTGTAAAAAACAAACATTGCTTTAGTAGTAGGAAGTGTTTTAATGGCGTCTCTATTTCTCAAAGCTTTGACATCGGTACTTTGCATATTTCCTATGTTCTTAAAAAGTTGAAGTGTATATATTCGTCAGGAGCAAATGATATATATCCTCCTTATCAAAACTAATCGAAATGAAATGAGAAATGATTGAATGGTGTCTCTTGTATAATATGTTTCTCATTTCGGATGAATCATAAGGTATTAAGCACTCGAAGAATCTTATTTCTAAAGGATACGTAAAGTATATTAGGTGTTTATTTATTCAAGGACCTTCCTATGGCCTGAAAAAGCCGTGGTAACCGAACGGTCATGGTAGCGAGCTTGTGACTGATGTTTTCATTTTTCGAGTCGTGGGTTTGAGTCTCATTATCACTAAAGATCCCTTGTGTAGTGAGGCTAATGCAAGCTTCTTGAATTCTCCATGTTATTTTTTATGATTTGCTTCATTTTCAGATGGGGAAATGTTTTGCTCCTTTTTTTCAGTTAAACGGATCTTTATTGAATATATAACTTTTGTTATTTTCTGTAGGCATTTGTTTCCTTTTTTCTGTGCTTTTTATTTTGTTGAGAAAACATAATCAGGGAATGTATAAACATTCAAGTCATTTAAAAAAATCATATTGACAAGGACTCCTTTCATAAAAATAATATGATCTAAGAGCTGGATATATTTTCGACGTTCTTTTAATGGGGAGAAATGCAGATCTTATTTTGCGGTAAGTAGCAGCTTTTTGTGTTCTATTTCAACAAAATTATAGAACTCTTTCCATGCAGAGTAAAATGAAAAATAATTTAGGTTAAATACTCAGTGTCTATGGTCAATTCATTTAAGACTCGTTGCATACGATTATTCATTATTTGCGTGGTCAATCAATACCAGTGATGTGTTTTCTCAATGTATTGCTTAAATGCGTGAGTATTTTCTTTTTCTTTCTCCATTTATACAAAGTTTATGAGCCGAAATGCTATACGTAGTTTTTTTTTTTATTATTATTTCAGATTATTTTTCCTCCTAATTCTGTTATTAGTACTCGAGATAAAACTTTTTCATTCGTAAATTAGATCATTTCTATGAGTTTAGGGGAAGTTCCTCTGATTTTTATTGAAATACTGAAATAAAATGGGAAAATGTTTCTGTAGACCACAATTCTATCCATCAGTACATACTCGAATAAAGGGAATAATTTTAACGCTTTCGAAGTAATCTGAAAAGATTACTTTGAAAGAAATTGTTGGTAATAATTTTCGCTTTGGTACGACCAGAAGAAAGTTTTGACGCAATTATAAATCTGGCTGTTTTTATAATTTTGATCTGTTTATATAATTTTGATAACATGATATGTAATTATGATGTTGTTTTGCAGAAAGGATAGCATAGGTAGCTTCAGCTGCCAATATATGCTCTTCTGGTTTTTGAAATTTTTTTCTCTTCAACTGCCAGCTTGTTGTATTCTAATTTTGTTTTACTGGATGCAAGCTGTTGTCATGCGTTATGTCTCACAAACCTATACTTTTTTTTTGTACTACACATTCTCTTTTTTACTTCATGATAATTTTCTCTTCATATTATTTTGTGAGCAGGAATTAAAAAATAAATCAAACCATATTTGTAGAGTTAATAAAATTTCATAATAGGGTGTTAAACATTTTTAAAAAAAAGCAAATGTGTTGACTGTTTTCCCTTGTTTTGATTAGCTAAGTATTGTGTAACTGCATCAATGATACAATTACATCAATATCTTTACCAAAATGACAATTTAAGCCAAATTGTAAAAAAGTAGTGCTTGTTTAAGCAGTAACTTTTAACTTTAGTACTTTTGATCATAAAAAAAGCAGTAAAAATGGAAAAAAAATTCAATCTCTTATGAATTTAGTGATCTGACGAATGGAATAGGGAGATCAAGAACATTATTAAAAATTCCGAAAAGGGTTGAGATTGAAAAAATATTGGGAACTACTGCTCGAGAGGCTAATATGGAAGTTAAAAGAGTGAAGTGTCCCTCCCAACAAGTGTCTGCACCTCGTCATCTGACTGTTATTCAAAATTGCGAGATTAGCTGTTTGAAGTTTAGCGGTGCTTCGAAATGCATCAATAATTAAGCAATCACCTTTAATTCATTAGGTAGTCAGTTTAGAATAATGTGTTTAAATTTTACAAATACATTGGTTTAATTACAAAGTTAAGGTATATGTTTTTTGTATGAAAACTAGGTAGTCAATTTAGAATAATGTGTTTAAATTTTACAAATACATTGGTTTAATTAAAAAGTTAAGGTATATGTTTTTTGTATGAAAACTAAACTAAAAATATAGTTATTCGATTTAGTCTTCTAAATGAATAGAAATAAACATAAATAGATATAATAACGATAACTATTTCAATATGAAGTATTTATCAAAACACTTCTAACTATCCAATGAATAAATCTTCACAAACAGTTATAACTGATAATTTATATTTCTTCATTTAGATCATTTCTCTCTCTCTCACAGTAGTATTTATTTTACTTCTCTCACATCAACAGCAAACAGGTGTAAAGTTTGAAAAAAAAATCTACGTGCATTTAAAATAATTGTCTTAAAAAGTTAATCAACGAACATTTTACAGTAACTATAATCATTAATGCTCTAAACGCACTTCTTAGAATAATTGAAACAAAAACATCAAAGATTACATTCCAATAGTTATAAATGTTTATTTACGACAACTCAGTTTTCAACTGTCGCATTTAAACGGCTTATAATTTGCCCCAGTTTCTAATGAAAGAAACAGCTTTTCTTTTCTCTAATGAGTGCTACTAATCCACTGCATCGGCAAATTTAAAGAAGCTTAGAAACGCGTGGATTTAAATATATAATGATGAGTCAATTAGAAAATAAATCCCATTTCGAATGTCATGACAGAGCAACAGCTCGTATGTGGGTGTGGGTAATGTTTCTCAATATACCTATTTCTTCACTTTCTTGAAAATTAAAAAAGAGAAACAACAACGCCTTATCTCTTTCGCTTTGCTGACGAACGAGCTGATGCTTGGTTATTATCTTACTGAAAATAAAGAAATCCGTTAGATTTTATTTGTCAACGATTCATTGGCTATTTAGCTACAATTCCTTGCATTAAACAAATACTCCGTATTGCTACACAACTGGGATGTGTGCATTCCAGACAAAATGTTTGTTTAGTGGACACGCACATCAACAGAGTGAGAACACTCAGCACGAGAAATAGGAGTGAATTTCCTTTCACTATGTGTGCTACTTTTATTTATTATTTTAATGTTGGATGCAAGCTGTAATTAAAGTCAAGGACGTCCCACCTCCCTACTAAAACAAAAAATGCATTCTTTCATAGGTGTTGGTATTTTTTTTTTTGGTCCTATGCCTGTATGTTCGCAAGTGACTTTTAAATTAATTTCTTTTCTCAGATATTATTTTACAAAGACACGTTACGAACAAAATAAATTTTCAAATTTAAATTCACGAGTAAAGAAAAAAAGTCGTTTTAGCGATGTAAAATTTTTTTTTCCTTACATTTCAAGATTATTCAACTACACTCAACTTAAAGCAGTATATCCTTCATTCTTTAGTAAGATTGCGATTAAAAAAATATTTCAAAAAACATACTTTCAAAATCGTCTCTTCTGTCCCAGAGAATGATTGAATACATCTTCGTGACCAGCTTGAACATTCTGACACTTTTAGAGTTATCCGAGACTTCACATTCTTGTCAAGTCTTAGCAAAAGATGTCCGCCCACTCAACTCTAGTGATAAATGGAATTCGTTCAAGAGTAAAAAAAGTGTAAAGAATGGAGTTTCTTTCACTCGTAAGGGAAACTCAGATGCTTGTGTACATACGTAAACACACCTTTGAGAAGATGAAAAGATTCAGTACCAACTCATTCGTGACGAAATGTTTTCATTTATAAAAAATTCCATGATGTAATAAATAATGAATAAACTTTCATGAACCACTCACATTACTTCAAATTCGGAAGATTTTCATAAATCTGCAGATTTTCATTCAAAGATTATCTGACTTTTGAAGTTCAAAGAAATTATCCTTACATAATTGAATGAGTTAGAGTAAATATTACTCTATAAAAAAATTCACAGAAGTATATATGTTATATACTCTAGAAAAAATTTGAAAATAAATAGACGCAAATATTTTTACTTTATAGCTTTTTTAACCACCGAGGGGGTCTATTGTTTTAATCAACTTTAAAGAAGCTTTTGTTCTCAGTCATTTTTTTAAAGTGCTCTGTTGATAAGATGGTCATCCGAGAAGTTTAAAAAAAATTGTTTTCTCTATATCTTTTCAGGACAAAATAAATAAAGAACGAATGAATAAATAATTGATAGAGTGACTGAGTGAATCAATGAGTGAATGAATGAATGAATAAAAAATTAATAAGTAACATTTCCATTCTATTCTCATATTATCGTTGGCTTAAATTAAAAATTTTAACTCAGTAATTTAATAACTATTTTTTTTTAAAAAAAAAAAAAAAGCTTAACACCTTCTGTTCATTTCAAAACTTTGCATAAAATTTGATTTTAGTTACATTTTACAAATTTTTATACACTGAATTCCTACTCTTTTGAATCACACTTATATGGCCGCTATAACCAAATAATTATGGTCTCTAGCTGGCGGCTGGCATTCTTTCCGCGAGTCGTGAGTTCAAGTCCTGATAAACTAATGGTACTCAGTGTAGTGGAACTGCTTCAAGTTAAATCTGTTGAGACTCCAAGTCCTTCCATTGCCGTGGTGTGGAGATTTGAAGAAGAGATGTCAGCTCATATGATGTTTCCTTCTCGACCTGGCCTGAAAATTATGACATCCGTCACCAACAGCCCTCGTGCTGTTTCTGAGGGCAAGCACTAAGTCAAAACAGCTCTATTTATGTATTGGCAACAGCTCATATATAAACTGCAAGTGTTGCTGCGCAGTTTTAATTTTTGAATCTTTTTTCTCAATTTCTTAAAAAAATAACTCGCATTGACAGCTTAAGGAAATATTACAAACAAATGCAAACGCGCAAAAAATACGCTTAAACCTCAAATTTAAAGTGCATTGGTCCTGCTATTCGACGGAGCTACAACAGATGCTTTTGGGTTTCGCATAGTCAAAAATTACTTACATTAATATTAGAGGTCTATTGTTAGTATCCAACGCGCGTATGTACATGATGTCTCATAGATAGAGGAACAAGCTGCAAGAGGAGCTAGGACTCATAAGAAGGAATGAAGATTGCATGTTTATTCATAACTGGAAAGGTCATGAGAAAATTGTTGCAGAGGTACAAGAAATGAACGGGAATTCAACAGAGGTTACCAGGAACATTTATTGCATATAAATGTTACAAATGCTGTTGTAAACTATTATATTTCAAAATGTTACAGATGTTCGAATTTCCCACTTTTGCAAACGATGCACTGATGGGCCATGGATTGGTGGACACGAACAAAACACTAAGTTTTGCTTGGAGATTCGCAACAATATAAGTGATCCTTACCACTAGATTCATTTCAGAATCTACAAGTTGTTTTATTTCACAACAGCCTAAAGTGCCCCAGAACCACAAAGAAAGAAACTCATGTTGCTTAAATCTGGAGAACGTGGGGAGCAGGCGAACGGTCCCTCCATGCCCAATCCATCGTTGATAAAATGATACATTTCCATAGCGTGCGTGCAATCACTCGTGGCTAACTCTTATAACCCTGTTTGTCGTCATCTCTGAAAGGTCCAGCTTCGAACAAACTGTGAATGTAAAAGCAAAATAAATGGTAATAGGGTACATGTCTTCGTGAGAACCGTTCTCATGCAGGCGTTGAGCTCCTCCTCCTTTGCGATCATCTAATCCATACACAATTGTATGTCTTCCACCTCCTTGTTCGTAAAACGTTATACGAACAAACCGACTGTTTCTCAAATGTCGAAAAATCAGATATTTTCTCTCTAATGCTTTCGTGAACACATGACTCATAATACCTTATATTGAGAGTACGTTTCCGGTCGTGGAGCGCTATGCAATTTTCAATCCTTTTGATATGCTCTACCTCCCCTTGAAGTTTGTACCTCTGTTTGTAGCAACAGAATTGTAGAGCATCGAAACCTTTTCCACCTATAAACATGATTACTAAACACGCATCATTTAAAAACAAATGCGATAAGTAAACAACAAATTCAGTTTGAGTCGCAATTTTGTCAGCAGCGAGGGAATATCTAACTTTTACTGATGAGCCTATTTTTCTGTAATATCGTATGAACTCTAAATATTAAATAATTATATATGTGTATGAGACGCTTAATTACTATTATTCTAATATATTAAGCAAATGAAGGACAATAGCAACACAGACATGACTCATATTACCTTATATTGAGATTTTCTGTTCTTATTATAAAACAATTTTAAACTTTTAAACCCCCTGTTTTCTGCTCCGCAAACTTTATTCATACAAATGTGCGTACATTTTCACAATGTATGAAAACGAAATGTTATTGTGTTCCCTTTCATGAGTAAAAAGTATCACCAAAAAGTGTAAACTATTAACTAAAAAGTAAAAATATCTATTTGTATATCTTAACTATCATTTCTAAAAAATCAATTTGGATTCACTCGTATACATGAACATCATTGAATTCTATTTTTGATGCAATAACGAATTTTTTTTTTTGAACTGCTGAACTTTTTTTTTATCGATTGAATAGTTAGTTTTACTCTTCGTGTGTTAGATTTTGGAAAGTAGGTTGTTTTAGTAAATCGATTTTTTTTCCTCTGAAATCGACGGGAACTTAAGCAGAGAAATGTCCTTTTCTTCCCCAAAGGTAACTAAAACCTCAATGTGTGTGAAAGCGAGCAAGAAAAAGAAAGCTATAAAAGTAACCGAAAATAACTCAACCAATAACGAGCCCATTGATTACATAAGAGTAAAAAACACTGCATTGAAAAAGAGGCATTTCGGAACCTGCGAATTTTTTAACGCTGATGATTAGTAATACGAAAACTTATTTCATGCATTCATGTATAATCGATAGAAATTATGATTTTATCGATTAATACATTCGAGTTTGACTATTTTTTCTAAATTTTCATATAAATATGTGCTTTTAAGTGATATACAGATGTTTCAAAATATATGTATCAAAACTGCGATAATTATTTTTGCAATTAGCATATTTTATTGAAATTTTCAGGAGGTAAAGACTTTCCGTAAGTAGTATTATAGTATTATTTTTAGTACGATAATCTTTGAAACAACTTTCTTTGTGTAACGGTATTCACGTAATTTGCAAACATAAATAAAATTATAAGTCCATGACATTGTTTCATTTCTTTTGTGGTAACATCGGTCTAATTTAAAGCAAGTTGTTTGGAAATTTATACTTAATTGCTCTTTTATTATATCTGTTTGTTTCATGTTATTGATTCAAGAAGTCATTATGAAAAATCTCTCAACTGTATCATAGATATTTTCAGGAAATTCTTTAATTAACTTGTAGCTCACTGTAATAAATTTAGATAAATAATTTGTATGGATTTGAAATAAAACTTCAACCATAATGAAATAATTATTTATTCAATTAAGCTCATTGCTGCTTAAGTGATACTATTTAAATAAATCCAATGTGTATTTTCAGTGACAATAAGAAACTCGGATTTATGTTACAAAAACCTTTATTTTTTATTCCTCGCAATTTTAACATTATCCTCTCCACTATACACCCCTCCACCATCTCTGTACTACTCCATGTGAATTTTCCATTGGTCAAATCAATGTCGGAAGTCATTTTTAGAATGCATGTTCCCGGTCTCCTTTGCTTTTTATTTACAGCTTGAGTTGTCTCATATCTCTGGAATGACTTCAATGCTGATTTCACCTTGGAAAAAAGAAAGTCACACAGGGGAGAGAATAGAATATATTTGTGAACAGAGTAGATGTTCCAACACGGGTATCTTATGCTTGACCAAAAAAGTCTTAACCGACAATGCAGTATGAGTCAGCGATTCTGAGGAAGAATCCATGACTTATTTTCCTACAATTCAGGTCAAAGTTACCTCTATTCGTGTAAAATCTGCCAAACAAACACTTTGTTGAGGAAAAAGAATAACTTTTTCTTTTTATGAATAATTAAAATAATGCTTTTTGTAAATTAAAAGCAATGGGAATCATATATTCACATAGAGTTATCTGTGTACTTTTGGATCTTTTTATGAAAAGGAAGTCATATTTACAGACATAAATAACTATACATGAACAATTAATGATCAATAGCCTTATTTACGTTTGTAAGTCGTGTACTTACCCTCTTGTACAAGATCCACTACTTAAAAATTTTGCAGAGTATTTATTATAAGCATAACATATTTTTTATGCTGATTGTAGTTGTTACTGTTTATTAACGTGGCACTGAGAAGCTACTCGAGGCTATTAGCTATGGAAGTCGCAATTTCGAATGTCGGTCAATTGAGAAGGGCGACACCTGAGCTGGCATCTCCCTCTCCGTGTTTTCACACCACTCCAGCGGAACGACTTAGGATCTCCACAGATTTAACGTACATCAGCCCCGTTATGTGTCGCGTCTTTAGTGGCATCAGGGTTCGAATCCACGTTTCTAGGGAAATGATGCTAATCGCGAGTTCGTGACCGTGACAACTCGGCTACCGCGGCCAGAACAGTGTTCCAAAATTCTAGAGAAACACATTTTGGGAAAACACAAATAAAGATAGTTTTCAATATAGCCTGCACATGTTTCTTTATAATTTCAAAATTTAATTCCTTAGAATTCTTTTTCTCAAATGCTAATATATAATACTCAATGCAATAAAAGCAGAGTTCTCTTTTCTTAACAACAAAATAAAAAAATAATGCAAAATTAGAAATGATTTTACTAACCGTAATTTAATTAGTTACATATTTATTACTTTTATCAGCCCTTACGCTTTTTACGATTGTTATTTAGACTTAAAAACTTACCGTACAAGGTACTTTTAGAAGCTAGTAGTTTTGTTAAAAGCTTATACAATTCACATTATTTATTTTTTCTTTAATCATGAACATCTTTTCTTCTATCACATGTGTTCAGAACTTATAATTTTGAAAGAATTTTCATTTTTAAAATTTTCAACGACGTAGAGAGGGTTATTTTTATACATACAAGGAAATTCGCTGTATAATACTATTATTTTTTGAAGAAAGCTACTTCATACTTGGTTCTGAATACACATGCATTAGCTGTGAATAATGCGAAACATAGGGAAAATATTTCTGCTATTGTACACGTGAAAAATGTCTCTTTTGGATGAAAATAGAAGACTAAACAAAATACGTATTGAGAAATCTTCATTCGTCACGGGATTTACAGGAAATGAAAATAATAATCGCCCTAATACGATTCCATATTCTCTTGCAAAGTAAAAAGAAATCATAACATTTCTATTGCATTTCTCTCTATGTACTCTCAAAATCACCACTTGATGGGGCTCCTTTATATGAAACTAAAATTAAATTAATTATGTAGGTCAAATTCTTATCAACTTATTATGAATTTTTTAAGGTATTACAATGTTATTGAAACCGATCACAAAAATTCCATTTATGTAGACATAAGTGAATATAAGTGAAACGAAAGCGAAACAAAATTCATAGCGTAAAAATAAATTCGTATTGTATAGTCAGATTATACAAAGTCATTCGAATTCGGAATAAAATTTGTTTTGTAACACACACACACACACACACACACACACATATATATATATATATATATATATATATATGCAAAGAATTCAAAACCGTTGTTTTGGCCCAAATTAAGGGCATTTGTCTTTTGAGATCATAAAGAAATACTCCTCATTGAGACTTTACCCCAGGGGAAGCAGTCAATATGCCGAGGGTTACTCAGAAACAATAAATGTATTACTATGGATGATACAAAACAAAAGAAGGGGAATATTAAAGAAGATAGTGTTTGTTGCATAGTAATGCCTGTCTCCACACAGCCAGTGCTACAAAGCACCTGTTAGATTCATTTTAGTTGGGACATCACCAACCATTTGTTTCACAGCCAACTTCAGATTATCTGGAACTTTTAAAATTTCATCTTTTTATTTCTCAGAAGTAATAAATGGGTGGCAAAAGGTTTTTGACCTTCGATGAGGTTCAAAATGTCGTCAAACAATGAGCCAAAAAGGCATCAAGATACTTTGCAGACTTAGAAAATGTAGACTTAGAAATATAGACTTTGTAAACTCCTCCTCGACCTGCAAAGTGGATCGAGAAAGAAGGTGACGAAGTCGAAAAATAGTGTTTAAGTATATTTATAAATTTGTAAGTTTTTCAAAAATATATTATTTTTCTGATTTTTAAAAAATTGAGTACTCATGCTTTTTGGACACCTCTAGTAGTTGAAGCAGTAAGATTCCCGGCTAATAATAAATCGAGGATCCATGTTTTATTCAGAAATATTTCAGAAAGTTCTACAAAAATTTGGAATTTTTGCTTTTTAAAGGGCATAGATCTAAAAATATGATCATATGTTATTCTGTTTATCTGACGGTCGCCAATATTCTTGATTTAAATCATTCTTGTAGAATGAATTCAATCTAATTATCCAAACAATTAAAAGCAATCTGTGTTAAATTATCAAAAGATCGAATATGTGGAATATATGATAAAAATGTGAATATCTTCATAGCCGTTAATCTATCATACTTTCTAATATTATGTCAGAAAATAAAAGAAAAATGAAAACGACTTAAGAATGGCAGAAAAGGAAATTGTATGTGAATAACTGGAAGAAAAACGTAAATTGTGAAACATTTGAGAACGAATTGAGGTTGAATTGGATTGTTTTTTCTATTTGTGTGATTTAAGAAACATCAAAGAGTATGTCAAAGCTCTTTGTATTTTTTTATCGAAGAGAAACGTTTGATCGATACTTTTCAAACCTGTTCTTCAAAACTGTCACTAATTGAAGAATTGTTTGGCGATTAGGCTACCAATAAATGTGAGTGGAAGAATCGGGTCGTGATCTTGTCCATTGATTTTCTACTGCATCCGTTTTTTAAACACTGTGACACGTGTCTGTACCCCTTAGATAGATGATGACGAATGGAGAGCGTGCAAAGGGAGTGATTAGAGTGGATGTTTCGAAAATTCGCCTTTTGCTCTTGGATCGGGTCAAAATCAAGAATGTTTCAAAAAAGATAAGAAACTGAAAGGTGATGCTATGAAACATAGTTTCAAGATAAATGTTTTAAATATTTTTGGGGCAATGCACACATACGCTGAACTAACGATGATTTAAAAAAATTTAATAAAAACATCGTACTGAGAACAATATACTAACTCGAACAAATATACTTATAATTTGCAAAGCACTGATAAATTGACCATGCATTTTAAATAATATTTGATATAAATAATCTATATATATATATATATATATATATATATATATACATTATAATAATAATAATTAAAAGGGTAACCTTAATATACACATTTTTGTTTATTTCTGTATTTGAAATTTACAGCATAGAATGCAGAAGGAGATTCAACTCAAGAACGCAAGCTCAAATTAAAGAAAAATTAATGAACTCTAACGAATGAAATATTTTACTGATTTATGTATTGTGTATTTCCGAATGTAAGTCGTAAGTCTATCCGGGTGTAAGCCAAGACAGCGTTTTCTTTCGGCTGCTTAAATCGATTCAAATTTCATCCTTTTTGCCGTTTCCCATACATTATTCATCACATTTTAATTGTCTGTTCGATAATTCATCATTAAATCCGCATAATTTTTGAAAGAAAATTTGGCTTTTTGCATCAAATTTGAAATTTTAACTTATAATTTTTTTTTTCATCAAACACTATTTTATAAACGTTTTGATATTAATGTGTTCTTTAAAATAAAAAAAAAAAACTTCGGAATACTTTAAACAAATGTTTGGCGTGGTACAGCCTAATTCGGCGTTTTGGGCATCAAAACCCAATACTCATCATCAAAAATTCAAACGCCGTATATAAGGCGAAATGAAAACAAAATCCCGTGTAGGCCCAGTACGTGTACGTGTGTAGGCCCAGTGGTGAACATCTCAGTCCTGCCTTCACTATACAGCAGCACGTTGCTCCCAGAAGTAGTGGAAGTAGTGTGATGGTATGGAGTGCCATCACACATGAGACACGATCACCCCTAATATTGATCCAGAACACCATGGCAGCCCAGACGTACGTTCGTGACATTCTTCAGTCACATGTGTTGCTACTCATGGCTGGGCTCCCAGGAGCCATTTTTCAACAGAATAGTGCTCGCCCACACACAGCAAGGGTTTCACATGACTGCCTCCTCTACATTTCTACCCTTCCCTGGTCCGTTCTACCCCCGATCGAGCTTATCTGGAATCATTAAGGACGGGATGTTGGATAGTCTACGAGTTCGGTCGAATTAAAGCTGCGTTTACAGCAACTGTGGAACGAAATGTCGCAGAATAACATACGGAACATGTATGCCTCAATGTCCTACCATATCACATCATGCAAGAAGAGACCCAACAGGGTACTAAAATCTCCATTTATTTGTAAATTTTCCAACAATAAATGATCATTTTGCTTTGAGTTTGCAATCACTTCCTGGCATCATCGTTGTTCTTATATATATAAAATTTCGTTTCATTCTGACAACTCTTTCTTGGTGCGCAAATTTTTAAGGCAATGAGTATATTTTATGCCTGGTGAGAAGTTGCCTCATGTACCACGTAACTTCGTAATCAAATTCGAGAGCTCTTGCGCCATTTTTGAATATTTATAACACCAATGAATATTAACACTAAAAGACATTAGACAAGAATGAAATAAATTTAGACATTCATTAAGAATTTCTGTGAATCCGAATATGAGCACATCGAAAATGATCCGAACCAAGATCAAGAAAAGTACAATAAGCCCTCTTTAATCCGGCATTCTATGGTTCGGGATATCCTATAATCAGACACCTTTTTTTTTTTTTTTTTTTTTTTTTTGAAAATTGAATAATTGAAAAGATTTCATTAAGTCAGGTTAAACCGTGTCAGGGATATTAGATTTATCTCAACTGCTGAAAATGTACGCAATTTTGGACTAGTTATATTCATTGCAATTATAGTTAATTACTTTGATGTTTTTACATATTAATTATAAAGGAATAAATTCTCTAAAGCATGTAAAATAATTGAAATTTATTCTTAATTTTTTTGATTTTATTATTATTATTGAATATAATAAAATTGTCTTTTAGGAAATTTGAGTAGGTTTCTCTGTGATTAAGATATTCTCTACACAAATGGTTCTAACAACTTGAAATAAAGTGATTTATAAAGTCAAGCATACCATCCTGGATGTGAACCTTTTTAAAGTTAAATAGAACATTATAACATATTTTTTTAAAAAGTGAAATATTTCAAAAGTTTAAAATTTTATAAGAATTAACCACTTTCTTATTTAAAATTATAAATAAATATACATTGGTGAGCAGAAATTAAGGACGAGATGTTTTTTCAATATAATGTTGTGCAAAACCTTTCCGAATCAACACAAATAATATCATAAGATACTCAGGACGTAAGAACATGAGTAATATAAGCAAAAATTACCAAAAGAAAAAAAAATCGATAGGATAAAAAGGAATTTTATTGAAAAAGTAGAATGGAACACAAAGCTACTGAAGACCGAAACATCCATGTGAAAGGTGTCCCGTCAGAACCATCTAAACTTCAGTGGGAAATACGATCTCCCCTGACTGCTATGCAGGTTTCACATCGTCTGGCCATGCTGTGTATGACGTTGTCAATGAGTTGTTGAGGTACTGCAGCTCATTCGTGTTGTTCTTCCATTCGGAGATAAGGAATCGTTACTGGCGGAAAGTTTTGAGCTGCCAAGACTCTCCCTATAAAGTTCCATACATGCTCGATGGGATTTAGATCCGGAGACCTTGCCAGCCAATCCATGCTTTCAGTATCCTCACTGACCAACAGCTCTTCGACAGTTATTGTGCTATGACTTGGCGCTTTATCGTCCATGAAAAGGAACTGCGAAACCACAGCACCTCTAAAAGACGCACGTACGGAAGGAGACTCGTTATAATAGCGGGCCCCGGTTGACTGAACCTCCTTCGAAGATCTGAAGGACGGTTCGGCAACCAAGCATGATGCCTCCCAAACGAGAACTCAGCGACATTCAAACCAATCTCTTTTGATGATGTTGGAGGCTAAATGTCGTACTTCGAATTTCTTCATCATTCCAATGATTCAACATCTGGTAAAATCTTTCAGATATTGTTTAACAGACTGATTGTTCAACATTTCACACCGAGGCTGCAACTCGAAGTCGTTTAAAAACCGCACAATATTTTGTTCTAAAACGAATCAAAGGAATATAAATAAATTACTATAATATCTCCCACATATCAAATTACATGAAATGGTGTGTGTTTGTAAAAAGAAAAACTTTCTACAACAATAAAATCTATGAAACAGCTTGTACATAAATTACTTACAAAAGCTATCTATACAAAAAAAAAAAAAAATTAGAGAGTAAAAATGCCAATGCAAGCAAAAGTATTGAACAATTAAAAATAAATTCTCTAATTGAGAACATCGCCGCATTCATGAAAAGTGAAAGTTACCAGGTTTTGAAAGCAACAAGGAAATGAAAAAGCGTAAAAAAACTCAATCGGACATTAACATTCACACACACACATTTCAGATAATAAAATTCAAACAATTAAATTATTAAACTGAATACATTTTAATCTTAGTGCAGTTATTGCTATTGTGTAATGAAAAATAAGCAGGCTTCAATTTCACACTTCATTTTGAAGTGTGGACAGTGATATCATTTTGTCGTTGACTAAAACAATTACTCTTGTGGTGTCTAATAAATCGTTGGACAACAGTAGAACTTTTTAAAATATATTTATAAGTTAAAATCAGCTTAAACCCACAAGTTGCTTCAATTTCGGGATCAATAATACGGCTTAACGATTACATAATACTCATTTACCATACCTGTGCTGCCATCTATAGAACACAGTTACAACTAATATCTAATATAACCAATAATAATTGCTCAAAGAAGGGGGGAATTTTTTTAAAAATTCTCAAAAAAAAAAAAAAAAAAAAAAGGAGGAAGAAATCATTTAAAAGAATCTAAAATTCTAGTGAACCGTCAAAAACGTGGAAATATATTTAAAATAAAAGTATATTTTAGAAAGGAGAACATATAAACATTAAAAAATTAGTAGAACGGATTAGAAAGAAGGAAAAAAAAGTGAATAACTCGTACTACTCTTGAAAAAATTAAGAGGTCCAAAAATTAAAATTTACCACCAAGGTCATCATTATAATAATTACATCATAAATGTTAGATTTTTTGTGGGGTTATCTCAAAAAGTTTTCTCAAGGGATTTCCAGAAAAGTCCTGCAAACATTGATGAATTAAAACAAATCATAATTGCAGAAATCTCGTCAATAACACCAACAATGTTGCGAAGTGTGACAAAAAAAAAAAATTTGATTCGACGTGTTCATGTTTGCATTCAAAAGGGGGGAGAGCATTTTCAACATTTGCTGTAAGGAATGATAATGTTGAAAATTTGAATTAAACTATGTTTTTCAAAAATAAAATTATTACAGGATTTAGTAACATTGTGTGCCTCCATTTTTCTGTTTTACCTCACAAATAAAGCTGTAACAGTCCAATAGTGTTGGAAATTGTCTCCAACACTTAAATAAGATTGAAACAATAATACTTCGGTATCAGAATAGTTGCAACGTCTGTCAGATTTAAGGGTAATACGAAAAATCAACGGATACCCTGTTAAATTGATCACCCTGTATAAAAGGGAACATATAGACTGGTTAAAAATCTAAATTAAGGGACAATCTTAAAAAGAATAGCATAATAATAATAATAATAAGCTTGTAATACGTTCAAACATACTGAGCAACCAAAAATAAACTCTAAAATAGAGAACACAGAAACATGAGAGAAGGTTAAAATAAACTAGATCAGAAAAACAAAGAAAGGAAAAAGAGCAATCGAATGAGAAAAATTCTTCAACTTAAAATTATAAATAAGCATAGAAAAAGAACCTAAGTGCATTGATATAATATACAATAATAAACAGAAATAACATATGTACAATGAAAACAGAAGTAACACATAAATTTTAAAAAAAAAGTCATTTTGTGTAAATGATCATGTAAACAACTGCCCTTTAGAGCGGAATTAAATGTTGCTTTTCTTTTTAAAATCCAGATTTAAAAAAAAAAATATGTATAAGATGTAAGAATTCCGAACGTCTTAAAATAAGAATTTTGAAAATTGTATTTTTTTCTTTCAATATTCCAAAAATGGTATGGAATTCTCATAAAGCAACATCTTAAATATGGTATGGAATGCTCATAAAGAAACATCTTTTCACGTAAAAAAAAAAATCTAAAGGGGTACTTCTTAGAAATGTAATGAAATATGCTTTGTTCCCATTATTTCTAAAATTCCAGAAAACAAATAAAATTACAAAAGAAGTCAGAATGTCTCATTTGAATTTAAATTATTTCTAAATAAGTTTATTATAACAATATTTGAAACAAATGTCTGTTCAAAAATTGCATTAATTAAACAATATAGAGATTTCGTTTGCAATTATTTTACATGAAAATAGAAAAATCATTATTGTAATATAATAGGAAAAACTCAAATAATGCTAGAATCTCCTTGGATTTAGCAATCTAGGTCCTCCATTAATACCATATAAATATTTTGATATTTGCAAAAATATATTTAAATGGCTAGTTTAAAATGATTTTAAGATTTTTGTTATTTTATCATGAAGATAATAACTTATTAGAAAAAAAATATATTTTTATGCTAAATAATAATATAAAAATTTAATATTTTAACAATATTTATTCAGATGTTGACCACTGAAACATTATTTATATCAGCTAAAATTTAAAAAAAAAAAAAAAAAAAAAAAGCGATACTATATAGTTCATCCAAAAGAAGAAGAAAATTACAACTAAATGCTGTGATTGCCAGTGTGTCTCAGAAACAAGAATAGTACTTGACGAAGCAGCTATTTTTAAAGTTGTTTAATCTATCACCAGCAACAGGGACATACGTATGTATATACTAATACAGCAATAACCTTAAGTACAAATTTGAATGCTTTTTTGTGTCAATTTGTCAGTTTACAAATCTACACCATTGATCGCATCGTTCTAAAATGTTCAGGGAACATCGATGAGGTTTGGAAGGAGCCAGAAACATATTCCCGCTGAATTATTTTTACAATTTTATTTTTGGTGAATTTTTTTCTCGAAAACCTCCTTTTTCACAATCAACAGATGACAACAAATTTGATTTATATAAAATGTTTTGAATTTGTTTTCTTGAATTGTTTTCATTTTTCTTTCATGTTTTTATGATTTTTCATGGTTAATAATGTTGTAGATTAAGAATTAACAATGAGAGCGATACTTTTGTATACTTTAAGGGTTAACTCTCGGACAAAATTAGGAATCTAGCTACATCGTGTGTGTAAAATAATCAGTCGACTTGTGGCGAATTTTTGGAAATAGTGTTAAAAAGCGCTAATTATGGATATTTAAAAAAAAAATTTAATCACTTCATCCAGAAATTTATCGATCTACAAAAAACGATATCATAATCAATGCGTGTCATTTGCATACATACATGTATAGTGAGATAAAAATCTCTCATTTGTCTCTCTCTTTAATTAGCCTCTGATAATGGGAATCCGAAGTTAAAAGATTTTTTTTTTAGAAATTTTTATCCAAGATGGCAATAATTACTTTGTATCTTGTGGCAAGAATTAAGATAGATCCTTGAAAAATGAAAACGTTGATACAAATTTTAAGCTCAGTTTTATTGCTTTATTATTATTGATGTAATAAACAGAAAATAGCTTTTTGTCAATTTTCTCTTAGCTGTTATAATTTAAATAAATTTTAGAACCAATGCATTTTAGATGAAATTAACAAGCATTAACTTTCTTTACTTGGAAAAGTATAAAAACTACATTTAGATATTTTACATAATTTCGAGTATTCTGTGCATTCCATTGGTTGTTGCATTATCTATAAGGATCAGTTCCGCATAAATGTAATGCCAGCTCTGTAGTGTGCCCCTCAAACTTTACTAGAAAACTAATTGCAATCAAGGAGGCTCTCTACCTTTACCAAACGAACCTGCCGTAGATTCAACTGACGGACTGATTATTTTCTCAAATTCTGCTCTAGGAACAATTAAAAATGGCCCATATAACATCACTCACAGCATATGAGATCGATTCTTAAACAACTCGGTAATAAAAGAAAATTATGTGACCTTCACTGGATCGTTGCACATAGACGGCAATGAATGTGTAGACATGCTAGCCAAGGGAGCATAAAATATGAATCATTATATTCTCAGATAAAAACGTTGTAGTTAACTACAACGTGCCGACTTTTCAGCCAAGTCCTGAAGAAATGCTTAAAGGCAGATTTTACCCGCTTTAAATCAATAACCTCCACAATAGTGAAACTCAGAACAAAACCCTACAAGCGCATAAAATTTCTTCCAAAGTTATAACAATTTTAGAAATTGCTGAAATACAACTTCTTCTGGTTTCAATTTTTTTTTTTTTTTTTTTTTTTTTTTTGTTAAATATAATTACTTTGTGAATTGAATGACTTATTTCTTTTATTTTTAACTATGGTGTAGTTAGAGTTGTTATTTCCCTTATTTTCAAGATTATTAATGGAAACACTAAACATTTCGAAAGGGAATTCCTTCAGGAAGAATGTCAGGTAATTATTATTACAAAATTCAATTTTAGGTACATTATAGAGAAAACGGACAGAGTATGTTACCTCGATGAACTTTTCCTCGACTTTATTCTCTACATTTTGAGCAAAACTAGCATCGTACTTTATTATTTTTTTTAAATTAAAGCTCCCTTGAAGGCGCGTTAAAGTTATTAAGTAAAGACAAGCTTCCAGTTCCAAGATCAATGGTTCCGAAAAGATTACGATGTAGTTCATCGTCAAACTAACGAGTACCTATGAGAGGTTAAAACATCAGATAAGATAGATTTATACTGACAATTTCTCTATACTTATCTAGGACAAAGGGTGCTGAAACTAAGCGAGCATGTACCGCCTCAGGAATGAGAACTGCAGTATCTTCAGGGAAATCCGTGGTAAAATTAATACAGTGCCAAGTATCCAAATGAAAAAAAAATCAATTAGTGCAAAACACCGGCAAAATTGCTGAAGTGGAATAAAGCAGATGAAATAAAGATTATTTTCAAAAAAGCAATAATTTTGGGAAACAAAAGCGATAGAATAAATCAGTGAGGAATTAAGAGAAAACGCGATGTAAATGGATGAACCACGTGCCATTTGAAGGATCCAATCGACACTAACAAGGGCATATGTATAACTGTCCAGCCAATTTACCAAGCCTTTTTTAACTTTCCCCGTACATCTATTTATCCAGAGACCTAGGATACCTCATCTGGTAGCTGCAGTCATTCAGGCCTTTTAGACTTTAATATATATACTCTGCCTTATCCATCGACATACAATAACATTTTATTCGTTGTATAAGCGCCGGGTATATTAAATATTTATATGGTTCATGGAATTCTTGGAACACATAACTTTCGCAGCTTTTAATCAGCGCAGATTTTTTAACGTTGCGTCGGCTTAACCTTGTCCACAACTGCATACTCCTATTTTATGATATTAACAAAGAAAATTTACATTAAAATTTAAAAAGAAAAAAGAAATTAGGTTTTTTCAGTCTCTTGAGTAAATTATTCAGAATGCCCAATTTTTAACATCTGTTTATAAATAAGATGCCGTTCTCTATATCTGTTATTGGTTTCACTGGAACAAAGGCCAGATTTAGCCAAGACGCGCCAAACATACCTTACTTTATGAGAAAACATTTTCATTTGTGAAATTTGTCAACTATTTTCATTTGTGAAATTTGTCAACTATTTTCATTTGTTAATATGAAACTGTTTGATAAGAGAAGCAATCGGTAGAAAAATTTTCAAAATGTACCAAGAGTTTGCCCTTACCTTGTTTCATATCATTGTGTTCATGATTGCATCTAGAAATTATTTTATGACAATGTTAAATTATACATTTTGCAAAATTCTGTCCTTGTGTTGTATAGAATATTGGGATATTTGTATTTATAATTGAAATATAAATAAATTAAAATACACAAATGAGAATAAATAAACTTGAGTAAAAAGCAAAATCTTTCAGCTCAAAATTTCGACAGCCGTAATTAAATAAATGTTTTAATTATGTGTAATATTTCAATTAATAAATTTATTTCGAAAAATGCATTTGTATACAGTAAAAATGGTCGTAGAATTCTCTGTTTTTTACTGGTAGAGATGCAGAAGTTGCATATGTTTGTATCTTGGCCAAGAACCGTAGAAAATATGGCTCCTAATTAAAAAGTGTCGTACGAATAATAGTTAAGAACGGTACTTCGATTTAATAAATTTTATCATTGAATACTAAGATTCACAGCAGTACGCCGTACTAAGTATCGAACTGGGTTTACACTCTGTATTCTTAAAGGGAAGACACATAAAAGAGGATAAGAATCCGCCGACTACGCTGAATTGTTGTAGTTTGAAATAGGACACTATAAATTAACCAAAATATACTTCAACTTTCAACACATTCTGTTTTGTTTAATTCGTCAATAACAGTGTGGATGCGCAACATTATATGTTTTTATGTAGATATCGTATTCATTTAAATCGAACTTTTGTCAAATTATTTTCAATTTTTAAATTCTAAAAAATTATAACTCGTTTCACAGCAAACTTCACATGATGATTTTGAATTCTTAAAATAAAATACGAGATTTTTTTCTTCATACTATGTGTTATTGCTAATTTTTATTTTCGCATTAAAGAGTTTAATTGTGTTAAAGATATTTTTCGCCCAGGCTTGAGTGAGTGAGTGAGTGAGTGAGTGTGAGTGATAGTAAGTTTTAATGGCGCAAGAGCCAAATCAGGCTATGCTGCGCCAAACATTTGTTAAAAACTATTCAAAAGTAACAGAATTAAAAACGTAACACAAACACAAATAACACACAAAAGATAAAAAGTTAAAAATCAAATGTGGTGTAAAAGGCCAATATGACGTAAAAAGGCAAATAAATTATGGTGGGGTTTTTCCCCCACCAAGTCAGACAGTTTTAAAACAGATGAATGAAAAAAAATCCGGCGATGATGATCCAACACCGGACAGTCAATTAAAATGTGATGAATTGAGTAAGGGACATGGCAGGAAGGACACTCGGGAGCATCTTCTCTAAACAAAAGATGTTTGTGTGTAAAACGAGTATGTCCAATGCGAAGGCCAGTCAATCTGACATCGGCTCTTCGCACCGGAAATACAGGCCATTCTCCAATGATCGGCTTCACCGAGTGTAATTTATTATTTATATGAAGACTCCACGATTCCTGCCATGTCTGATGAATGAGAATTAAAATATGACGTCGAATGTCCTCAAATGGGACTGCGAGCTGCAGAGGATTCGTTGCCGAACGTGCAGCCGAGTCCGCTTGTTCATTTCCTAAAATATCTACATGACTAGGTATCCAGCAGAATTTTATGTCATAACCCCTGCTATAAAGCTGACAGATAATACCGGCAATTTCAACCACGATAGGACTTCTATCGTCCAGATATACCAATGTTTCCAGGACGCTCCTGCTGTCCGTATATATAACGAATTTTCGAGAACTGGATTTCTCGACTAATTTCAGGGCACAGTAGATGGCGACTGCTTCGGCAGTGTAGACACTGCAGGAAGAGTCGAGCCGGTAACTGTGCCTGATGTCGTTCGAAACGACACCACAGCCGACGTATCCAGTTCCTTTCGATCCATCCGTGTATATCGGAATATAATCCTCATACTGACAGCGATGGAAGGCAAAGATTCTCTGGAGAACAATGGGATATGTGGTGCTCTTGCTGTAAGAAGCAAAAGGGTTATGGAAAGTAAACTTTGGTACATTCCAAGGTGGAAATTTTAAAAAATTTCTTTGCTGAATACCCAAGTCATGTAGGCCGAGTTCCTCAATGAATACCTTCACCCTCTCAGAAAAAGGCCGGATGAAGGAAAGACGAGCACTGTACAGTCTCCTTAAAGACGGGCTGGTATTAATGTTCTGTAATGGATGAGATGGCAGAGATGACATTTTGAAATGATAATAGAGCGACAGTTTCAGGCGTCGCAAAGCCAAAGGTAGCTGGTTACAAATGACATAGAGACTCTGCACCGGTGACGTTCGGAACGCACCACAGCAGATTCTCAAAGCATTATGGTGGACTGGGTCAAGTTTCCGCAAGGTAGTTTTGCAGGCAGATCCGTAGACGACACATCCGTAGTCGATCCGAGACAGAATCACCGACTGATACACTCGGAGTAATGAAGTTCGATCCGCTCCCCAAGAGGTGTTGGATAACACCTTCAAGATATTCAGGGATTTCTCACATTTCCTCCGCAGATATAAAATGTGCGGAAGAAAAGTGAGTTTGCGGTCGAAAATTACTCCGAGGAAGCGGACGTCAGGGACGACAGGAATAGACGTATTACGGATGCGAATGTCAGGATCGGGAGGGAGACCCCGTTTCCTACAAAAATGCACGCAACTACTCTTGCTGGCAGAAATACTATGCCCATTAGCATCACACCATGTAACCAGGTTATTGACTGCGGTCTGAAGTCGTCGCTCAATGATACGCATTGACGATCCTTCGCAGGAAATCTGCAGATCGTCAACGTATAATGAACCATGAACTGAAGGTTGTAAATGAGAAATTATGGGAGAAATGTGACAAATAAAAAGAGTGGGGCTCAAAATGCTCCCCTGAGGAACTCCTTCAAATTGCGTAAAAGATGAGGATAAAACATTACCAACCCGTTCTTTAAAAGATCTAAACGATAAAAACATTTTAATAAAAAGAGGTAAATTTCCTCTCAGACCATAATCGTAAAGAGTGCGCAGAATCCCATAGCGCCACGTACGGTCATATGCCTTTTCGATATCAAAGAAAACAGAAACCAAATGATTCCTCCGTACGAAAGCAGAACGAATCTGACTTTCGAGTAGAAGGATGTTATCTACTGTGGATCTTCCTTTACGGAAGCCACTCTGAAACGGAGGAATGCATTGATTCTTTTCCAATTGATATACGAGACGGGCATTGACCATACGTTCTAGCGTCTTACACAGGCAACTCGTCAGAGCGATAGGCCTATAGTGGAGAGGGTTCTTTGGATCCTTACCAGGCTTCAGAATAGGAATAACGATTGCTTCCTGCCACTGGCTAGGAAACACATGCTCCCTCCATATTCGGTTGAATAGGTAAAGGAGACTGACAAGTGAATCCTCGCTCAAGTGGCGAAGCATATCGTATGTTATACCATCAGAGCCTGGACTGGTATTGTGAGCCAAGGACAGAGCCTTTCTCAATTCCCACATGTCAAAGTCACAGTTGTAAGGGAGTGGTTGCCGACACCTGAAGTTGATAGGTGTCTGCTCAGAACGATTCTTAGTCGCTAAAAATGTAGCGCTGTAAGAATCGGAGCTTGACACACTAGCAAAAGAGTGGCCAATGACATTGGCCACTTCGACAGGTGAAGAATGCACAGCATTTGCAGTTTCCAGTATCGGGATGGAAAATTCCCGATACAGGGAGTTTGCAGCTTTTACCTTTCTCCATAACTGTTGACTTGTGGTAGACGATGTGATGGAAGAGACATACCTGATCCAAGATTCCCTCTGACTATGTCGCCTTACTCTGCGAGCAATTGCCCTTGCCCTTTTAAAGGCTATGAGATTTTCAGTTGTGGGATACCGTCTGAAGATACCCCACAATTTCCTTTGTTCCCGGTAGGAGGATTGACATTCCTTATTCCACCATGGTTTACTCATCTTCCTCTGTGATGTTCTACTCTTTGGTATCGCTGCATCAGCAGCGTTCAAGATAGAGGTAGTGACATGTCGGACAGAGTCATTAACATCTCGATCTTGAACCATTGTACCGGTAATAACCGCTAACCGTGTGAATAAATCCCAATCTGCCCGGTTGAAGCGGTAAGTGGGGGGACGTAAACGCACCCCACTACCATGAACCTGGGAGATCAGGAGAGGGAAATGATCACTATTATAGAGATCATTTAGAACCTCTAAATTCAGCGACGGTAGCAGTGTCGGTGAACAAATGGCTAGATCAAGGGAATGAAAAGTCCTAGTGGGAGCATGGAAATACGTCTTCTCGTCGGTGTTCAGCAGACAGAGACTGTGATCAGAGATCAATCGCTCGATCTGCCGACCACGAGAATTTGTACCATCATACCCCCACTGAGAGCTGTGTCCATTGAAGTCACCTAGCAGAAGGAAGGGAGCTGGTAACTGATCGACTAGTCGGTCTAAATCCCTTTGTGACACTATATCGTTAGGTGGCAGGTAAATGCAGCAGACTGTGATTAATGTGCGAGTGTGAATTCGCACAGCCACAGCCTGCAACGATGTTGTCAGTGTAACGACGTTATGAGGATAGTTCTGGGATGCCAGAATGCAAACACCTCCAGAAGAAGGTGATGCGACATCAACATCCCGTCGTACACAATGATATCCACGCACACGGGTTGTCATATTACTCTTCAGAAAAATCTCCTGAAGAGCAACACAGACAGGCTGGTGCGTAGATAGTATGGATTTGAGATCCTCTAGTCTGGGTCGTAAACCACGGCAGTTCCAGGAAACAAAAGCCATTAATTGGGCGCACTCGAAGTGGAAGGTCCCGTTTCCAGGACTCCCATGGAGTCATAATCTTCGGGCGATGGGTGTAATACCACCGCATCCCCGTCAATGACCCTAGTTTTTTTGCGAGGAATACTATTCTTCGCTGCAGATTTTAATTTTTGCCTCTGCAAAGCCTTTGACCTGGCCAATGGCCTAGTCTGATTAGCTCTTGCAGAGGAAGGGGTTTTTTGAATAATTAATTTTTTATTTGTTTGCAGAGCCTTAATTTTAGGTAATGGAGTCTTACTTTTTGGTTGCGGTTTCTTAGAGATAGGTACAGGTTCAGGAAATTGAGTAGATTTAGATATTTTAGTTGTCTGGGTTGCCGTTGCGTAGCTTTTTCCCAGTATAGGGGTACGGGAAGCGACTACACGGCGAGCCTCGGGATACGACAAATTCTGCAGTGTCTTCACCGTTATTTCTTTTTCCTCGGCCCACTTAGGGCAAGAACGAGAGTATGCAGGGTGGTTGCCCTGACAGTTGACGCACTTTTCTGCAGCGTTACAGGAAGCACTATCGTGTCCTGTTGCTGTACAGCGAGCGCACGTCAACTGTCCCCTACACGCGTTCTTGGAATGGCCATATCGTTGGCAATTGAAACATCTCAAAGGGTTTGGTATATATGGTCGGACAGAGAGTCGGAGATATGCGGCCTGAACTGTTTGTGGCAGGGTAGGAGTCGAAAAGGTCAAGATGAGGTGCTGGGTGTTAAGCACCTTACCATCTCGCCTAATCGTAATCCTCCGGACACCACAAACCAGCTGGTCCTGCAGATTCTCCAAAATCTCTTCCTCCGACACGCTTTCCAATTCCCTTGAGGATACCACGCCACGAGAGTAATTAAGATTTTTATGTGGTGAAGTTGTCACTGGATAAGGTCCCAAGGACTTTATCTTCATAACAAGTTGTGCTTGTTTAGAATTATTGACTTCTACTAAA
The DNA here is from genome assembly GCA_019974015.1 of Nephila pilipes. Lineage (NCBI taxonomy): Eukaryota > Metazoa > Arthropoda > Arachnida > Araneae > Nephilidae > Nephila > Nephila pilipes. The sequence continues at coordinate 142,474 of BMAW01102905.1, forward strand.
ATGTCCCCAGAACGCAATTTTTTGATATCTTTAACAGTTCCTACCATACCCTGAATTCCCTTTTGGATCAGAAAGGGAGATATGGTAGCAAAGGTTTCAGTATCTCTTTTTATTATAAAGAAACGGAAGTTCATTTCGGTAGATATGTCCGAGTTTTCTGCAGTTCCATTATCCTCATAAAGTTCCACACGATCAGCCCATAGTTCATTGTTCAAATTTAAAGAATTTTTTATAGCTTTGGGAGCCAAAAACGATTTTCCTTTAGTTGTATCCATATTGCCTTAATAAAAAAAAAATTTTGACGGAAAGACTTCTAGTTCGATGGGGCCTCCGCCAGACCCCATCTCCCCACCCTTTCCTAACGCGGAAATGAGTAATCGACGGAGAGATTCGTTCTAGCCGGACAATGTGACCTGCCCCATTACGTGCCCAGGCAGAGGCACAGGTCTAAGGCCGAAGCCGAGGAGGATTTCTCGCAATGGGAGGGAGGTCACACCATCCAGCCACACGCAACCAAGGCATGCTCTGGGAACATTTTAAGGATGACATTCCAAAACTGTCACCGACGGCGCACGCAACTCCTCTCCTCGCACACCCTTCTCTAACCAGGGCCTTTTCCAATCACGCCCATGCGGTCTCCCACTAGGTACCTCCGCATGAGGGGTACTAGGGCCCCGTATTGCCAGAGCTAGGCATGCAGGAAATCGGCATTGATACGCCGTCGGCCTTTTAGTGTTTTAGTAGAGACACCACAAATATTTTTTTTTTATTTTTAAATATTTTTATTCATTTTTTTTTTTAATTTTTTTTTTCAACACAAGAGTTAACACAAACATTAATAAGGAAAAAAAAACTAAGTTAGTTTAAACTGTTTTCCGCCTGATATAAGATATCAAGCGGAAAACCCCCCAAAGCAAAACACATGACAGGGAGAAAAAAGAGGGGGAAGAAGAAGAGGAAAACAAAGATCACTGAGGTACCTCGGGGTTGTGAAGCCCGTACTCATCTCAGGTAGATGAGCCTCCTGAGGGGACCCAGGCTTGAGACCCAATGAAGATATAAGATTCCTCAATTAGACCAAGTATGGTATGAAGGAAAGTAAGCTTCTTCCTTTTATTCCATCAAATGTATTGATTACACTCTGTATTTTACATGTCGACAGTATCTCCTGGTATTTAAAGTTCCTATGTCATTTATTCAAGAGGAACAATCCAAGCATACGCATTTGGCATTCATTTAAAATCAAGCTGAGTGAATAATTGTCTGGGGCGGGGGAGAAACAAATGGGTTTGGTTTGGTTTTATTAACGTCACACTAGAAGCACACGAGAGCTATTGGTTACGGACCTCGCAATTTTGATCTTCGGTCAAGTGACGAAAACGACACCTGAGCTGGATCCCGCCCCCTCTCCTAACTTCCACACCAAGCCAACAGGAGAACTTTGGGGCCCCGACAGATCTAACGTGTATCAGACCCGGCTACACGGCGGGTCTTTAATGGCATCAAGATTCGAACCCTCAATTCAACGAAAGACTCCGGCCGTGAGTCAATGGGTTTTTTGGGAGACTAGATACCTGCTTCTGAAATCTATCATGAAATTACTGTAGGAAAAACAACACTGGAGTGAAGAGTAACTTAAGGAGGCTATTCGTAGCAAAAAGACCCAGTTTACTATCCCGGGAAGTTTTACTAACGCACGATATCGCAAGGCTAAATACAGCTCATGATACATGAAACGTCAAGGATTCACGGGACTGAAAAATTCTGCCACATCTTTCCTAGAGTTCTCATTTGGCCCAATCTGACGTTCCTTCATTCCCCAAGCTTAAAACATATCTTTAAAAACACATTTTTCCACGGATGATAACTGTCCAAAAGTGGCTTCATCCCCAAGACACATCTTTTTACTATCAAGGTTTCGATTATTTGATCTGGTGCGATAAATGCCTCGACAATAGCAAAAAAAATAAAATAAAAATTTGTGTTTTTATTCTTTATATTATTTTTATTCTTAAAATAAAAATGGGAAATCTTACTTTTTGATCCCTTCTAGTACATAAAAAATAATACGATTTAAGAGTATTAGTAGTAAATAAAAAAAGACTGTTTCAAAAATCGTCCATTAAGTGTACGGTGAAAATTGTCTAAGAGTGAAGAAAATGGAGAATGACGCTTTATTAAAAAAATATACAAATATTCATAGAAGCACAAAACACGGATAGCAGAATTCGTACAGATTAGCAGCACAACAGGAAAAACAGCATTTGTGTATATTAGCGACACTATAGTAACAAAGTAGCACTTATACTGATTAGCAAGATAACTGATAAAAAATTATTTGTAATAAAAATAACAGCATTTTCAATTATATTCATCTTATCAGATTATTAGTTCGAACCGTGGATAAATCTCCAAAATGATATTTTGCACTTTAAAGGTCGACTCCAAAAGCAGACTCACTCATCTCGGCATTTGCGCATATTTATAGCTGTCCCGTCCAAGTGTGATGTCACAGAGAAAATTCCCGAAGAATCCATAACTTCTCCTCTAATGTAGATATCTGGAAAATACCAGCATTTCCGAAAATTTTCAATTTGCCGCCAACATCGGGTGTCATTGCATAACCCCTTCCCCCGCATATAACAAAATTTCTGCAAATGTCTCTTTTTTAACGATAAGAATAACATTGTAGAGAATGACATCTAGACATGCAACTATGCTCAATTTCCCGGTATGAAATTAACTGATTAACGTGAATGACATTTAGTTCGACGTTGGGTGACTTCTGAACTTTGTAGACAGCATCATTTAGTTTCTTGATAACTGTATCAGGTTCCTCCAAGTTCCGTTGTAGCCTCTGACTCTGGCCTCTCCGTCGCTTTCAGTATATTTGCTCGCTGGCTAGTTAAGTTCATTCTCTGGAAGATATCCATACACTGTTCTTTTAAATATTGCTCTGACTATTGTGGAATAAAAGTCATTGTTTTCGGACATGGCACCAATTTCAGTATTAGCTTCTGAACCCTTCTGTAGAGTGGGCGTTTGGCTCTTTTGCATACAGTTCTGTCTTCGTAGAGTTCTTGGGTTGGATCTGATGTCTTTGATATGTTTATTTACGTCTGAATTCCTCAACAAAATGGGAAACCATACTGTTATCAAAATCTTCACCTCCCAGATGAGTATGTCCTACCGTTCACCTCACTTCATATAAGGCGCCTTCATCAATGTTTAGGATAAATACATCAAAGGATCCTCCACCTAAATCAAAGATGAGACATTCTTTTCTCACCTGTCAATTTTTTTATCAAATCCATCAGCCAAAGCAGCTGCAGCGGGCTCATTGATGATTCCCGAGACATTCAATCCAACTATTTATCCAACATCTTTAGTGACTTGTCTCTGGGAATCATTGAAGTAAATTCCATGATTGGCGACTTGAAATGGCCAGTCATACAGATCTCCTTGAATCCTTTACTTTCTTGATCTTGAATTCTTTATTTTTTTCAATAATTCTTTTCACATCTTCACGATTTGACTTAGTATCTCTTCTTGCCATTACTCCAGTCTGTTCTACATTTCTGCTTGTGCTGTTTTCATTTTCCACGTGTTAGGTATCCATTTTGTTCTTGTCCGACTTTCATCTCTGCTATTAAAGCAAACAGTTTCTCGAATTTACCCATCATTGCTCTGATCTTAGTCATTCAGTTATAAAATTCGTCTTGTGAGTATACAGTGAAAACAGTCTAAAAAGGAGGATACTGGAGAATGACACTTTATTCACAAATATTCAGGGAAAGATGTAGCACAAGGAGCAGCAGCCAGCACTTGTTCACATTAGCAACATTAACAAATAGTAAATTACTAGAATCAATCATCAATTTCAATAACGTTCGATTCACCAGCTTATTAGTTCAAACTGCAGACAATTCTCCAAAGCGATCATTTATTCCAGCACTTTCGTATATTTATACCTGTTTCGACCGGGTGTATCATCATAGGGAAAATTCCTGAAGAAGCCAAAACTTCTTTCTTAACGGATATATCGGGAAAATTCCAGCATTTCCGATTTCTTTGTCACCAAATCCCCAAGTTAGTTGCAGGTCTCCAACATAGTCGCCATTAATTAATCCTTCTCTCATTATATAAAATTATTATTTTTAAAAAAAAACTCTAAAAATGTCTCATTTCAAGAGTAACAGTGCATGAAAGCGTCCTTACAAGTTCGCAATAATACAGAATATAGTTTTATAATAACAAGATATAGTTTTCTAGTTTGCTGTTTTAAGAAATTATAGTTAACTTATCATTAAAAACTTTAAGTAATTCAATAACACATAAAAACATTTCATACGAAATTCATTTTAAAATATTATGTTTCCCAATTAATTGAATATTCATTCGTGTTTCAATTTATTATAAAGCATAATAATGTAAAACAAAATGCTGACTTGTAAATAATGTTAGTTTTCTTTCCAACACCGTATCAAGCAATTCATTATTCAATTTTAATTAAAAATTGTACACCAGTTACTACTATTTTACAAAGTTTTTATGCATTTCATTTGGTGTCTGTCTGTCTGTGTGTGTATCATCAAATGTTCGATCGTTAATTTAACCAACTTCCCATCAAGCTAGAGCTCTGAAATTTTCGAAATCGTTCTTACTCGCCTAACAATGCAATATTTAAACATTTGTGACAAGTTTTCACTAATATTTCAATAATTTTTTTGCTACAGCAGCACTAGGATCGATAAATCCTTCAGGATCAAGGTTGGCATGACGAATAAGTGCCAATGAATAAATAAAAACGTTTTATCAAATAAATAATTTTCCCCGACATTTAATTTTTTAAAAATGTCTTTCTGGATATTTGAATATTTTTCAAAGATTTCTTCGAAAATTTCATTCACGCCGGGAGAAGAGATTATTTGAAAATTTTGATTAATGAAAAATTGTTAACACTTGCGACGGCGAACTATTCCTATTCGCCTCTTGTGCCATAGCTAAACTCAAAGTACCAACACTAAAACGTCAATAAAGCGTTCAAGGAGACGTTACACAAGTTTCAACACAAAGTTTATTGACAAATTGCTAATATAACGACAAATATAACCGGCTCTCCCCAAATAGAGTCATAAATATATTAACTTGATCTACCAATAACAAACTAACAGGGTCTTACCAATACCGCAAAGTTGAGGCTGTATTGATCTCGGCCTAGTCTTTGACTCTGGAACAATTGCCAAACGCTAGAACCACTCGACCTCTTTCGTGTGTCTCAAGCTTAATTTAAATAATTCCTATCTCCCTCGTTTCACTTTATTTCTACCTGCTTGTAATTTAAATATTCATGTTTAATTTTTGGTTCGGCAAAGGTTGTTTAGAAAAAGCAATCAATCTTAATTAAAAGTCCCCAAGGTCAGTGAAGAGAAAACCGCGAATAGCCCAATGTCACACACTGACAGTTGAAAACAGTTGTGATAGATTGATTAATAGGATGTTTTTGTCTAATAGATTCTAAAGATTGATTAATAATTGTTATTGTCTCTTTAGATACTTTGATATTTGATTAAAAAAAATTTACACGAGTTTAAAGCTAGATGGAATAAATATGCAACAATGGAATAAATTTTTATCTTTATTTTTAATTCAACTTTTTTATAATTCTATTAAAAATAAAGGTAAAAATTAATTCAAATTTCTTCCAATTGTTAAAATTCAGCCATATATTTCGATAGGTGTGTGGGTTCTTATTGATTGCACAAAAAATAATTATTGTAAAGTGATTTATGTCAAAAATATACAAATGCTTTGCAATTATATTTTATCTAGCTGTAAATACAGTGGTGACAAAAAGTTCAGCATGATTCGTAAAATACTGTCATCTTGTTGAAAATCATCTGTTTGTATGCAAAATATTTCAATCGTCATCTTCATTCGCAAAGCACCAACGCATGCCGAAACGCGGACAAACCGGCTCAGATGACAAAAGCAGTTCATTAAATTAAATCCAAATACATTATTAGAATAAAAATTGCACGTTTTGGGAGAATCTTTTTAATCGTTCCTAGTGGATCGGTAAATCATATGTTTGCAGACATCATTTACGGAAACGCGGTTGACACTTAAATCATTTTCATATTTAACAACTTTGCTTTCTTCTGGGTGAATTTTTTTTTGACAATATATATATATATATGTAGACCGTGGGGTGATGGAGATTGTTCATCCCGAATCTACGATGGTTTGCTCTTACGCAATGGGCTGGTTGTCTAGGGGGGTAATTTCGGATTCCATGTAATGTTGTTGATGAAATTCAAAGATGAATCTTGCAGTAGCTTTACTTGTTTATTGAGAGAGATGAAGAATAATAAGTATTTACAATATTATGTGAAAAGTAAGTTGACCAGTTCATCTGATAAAGATAGATGGCTACCTCATTTAACCCATATTATCGATGGACGTTGGAACGCGCTCGGGCGTTGAAGTTTATTTCCGACGCGGGTAGCGAAGGAGAAGAGAAGCGGAGAAAGTGGCGGCAAAAGAGAGCGCGAAAACGAGCGTCACATAGTTTTATTCTCGGATAGGTGGCGCTGCATGAGCTTATCACATGACTCTTGAATCGTGGCGACATCTATTGAGTATCGGAGGAACTGGTTTTACAGTAGATTGAAAAAATAAAATTAATTGCTTAATAACAATTGGATGGAAAATCCTACATATATATATATATGCAAGTATTTATTAATTAGTAATGAAAAAATTATTTATTACCGAAAATTAAAGTATATTTTAACACAATTAAATATATTAAATAACAAAAAATACAGATAAAATTAAACGAATTTTCACAAATCTAGCATGTGCAGTTAAATTAAAATATTGAACTAAATTTACTATCACATTTTTTCAATTGTGAAAAATTGTTCCTGACGCTAAATAAAGAAGACTAGCATTTCAGAACAAAGATGGCAGTCTCACAATAATTCGACAATTATATTTTTCCTTTAATTTTAAAAATTTAGATTACATACATTTTATTGTAATACTTCAAAAATTAGAGCAAAATTATTAATTAATGCATACTTTTATATGAGTGCATACTTTTATATGAGTGCATACTTACAAATATTTTTTTACTACATTTAACATTGTAAACAGCATGACTTCACAGTAAAATGTGAAAGAAAGAAAAATAAACTCAGCTACTACTACCATTTATTAAGAAATCAAAAACATAGCAAGCTCGTTTTGTAGAGTATCGAGTACCTTGTTATCACATTTTTTTTCTTTACTTTTATCATAAAAAAAACTTTAAAAACAACAACATTTTCTTAATATTTGTCACAAAGGAAATGAGACAAAAGTAAATAATAGAAGCCAAAGAAATCCATTGCATTGGTTCACTTTTTTTTCTAATTTAATTCTGGAAAACAACCAAGAAGTGCAAAACTTAATCTTACCTAGTGAAAGATATTAGAATAAATCACTATCTTTTTGCACATTTACGTCTAGTTATCCTAGAAACTGGGTGAAGTGGAATGACTGTGTGACAAGAGTTTATGACACAAGAACCAAATTTGATAAATATGTGTTTAAACTAAATCTAGAAAGGAAAAAAAAAAGAGGATAAAAATTTGTTGAAAAGAAGATTCGAAGATATAAAAGGACTACTTGAGTATTGTGCATCACTTGTATATATCAAAGATGATAAACCCCATGGTAAAGAAAGGCATAGAAAAAGGTATGCCATGTGATCATGGTTCCCATACTTGCCTAAAAAAAGGTAAACCTCAGAGGAATATGTGAAGAGGAATAACTGTATTTGATAAAATAAGAATTGACTTAATAAAAGGCCAAAATTTACAAAACAAATTTCTGACAGTAAAAATTACTACAAATAGCAATAAAGTCATTAGCATTAAAAATTATTCAAATCTTGATTACTTTTCATTCATCTAGAGTCCTTTTAGTAATTATAGACATAGTACTTTTTCAATAAATATTTGCTTTATTTACATTCATTTTTCATAAAAAGAATTAGTTCATAATTAAAAATTCTTCTGGAAATTCAAATTTTTCTTGAAAGCAATAGTATTTTATATTCATGCCTTTCATTGTATAATGAAAATAATCATTCATGGAACATTTATTATTTTAATAATTTACATAAAAAGTATTTGGAGTGCATATTGAGAAAGATTTACAATGAATTGTTCAAAAATGTTCCTTCTCTCTTGATAATTAAATTCAAAACCTCATGTGACAAATGTTTTTATTTATGTTCAAATATGTATAAGGACTTTTTGAAAACCTTTTAAATAAGCTTTATCGAATTTTAATCATAAAAGCAATTTAATGTATAAAAAGTGGCATTTTTTTTTTTTTTTTTTAAAATTTTAAAATTTTTTTAAATTTTTTTAAATAAAAAAAAAAAAAAAAAAATGAAACTGATATACATTAAAAAATGATTAATTAAAATTTCATCTTGATCTCATTTTTATGCCCTGCATTTCTTTATAAATAAATTCATTTGCTATTTTCCAGTGGCATAAAAATTCACTGTGATAAAAAAAATAATAATAATAATAAATAGGCCATCATTTATGTCTGTTTCTACATTCTAAAAATATTTACAGCTTTTACAGTACTATTTAATGCACATAAACATTTTCTTATTTGAACTATATTATAAAATGCATCCCATTCTGATACATGATGAAATTTTCATATGAATCAAGATAATTTGAAATTTTTAAATCAAATTCTTAACTGAACAGGTTTTGAGTAACTATGAGATTGAGTTCTGAGAAATGTGGATTACAAAAAAGGCTTTCTTCTCTTTCAACAATATCCTTTTGGGAAATAATGAAATATTCCTCCTTTGATATTGAATTGGTTAATGGTGACCTAACTGAAAGAATAACAAACTCTTAACTGAATGGTTAAATTATTGACATGTTGACTATATTTGGCTTAGCTACGCCAAACACTTAATTTTCAAAAAAAAATTATGTTTTAACCTAGACAATACAATGTAAATACAAGAATGAAAAAGAGGGATTAAATTATTTTCAAACAGATAGTAGAATACAATTGGAATTTTCTTTTCAATAAATTAACATTTATCCTTATTCATAAAATCAGAAGCATAAAATTATACATCCCATATGGGAGTAAATAAATTTTGCTTGCATGTATGCTTTCTTTAAAGCAAAAATATCAAATGTGATATTCACAAAAGAAAAACCAAAATCCTTTCTTCATGATCCCCATACTTAAAATAAAAATGTAAATAAGAAATTTTTCTTGAGATTTCAATGAGTGTAAATGTGAAAAAGCGTTTTTTAAATTAAATTTCAAGAGTTTTATTCTTTTAAGAGTTAATGGACACACAAATATAAATAAACAAAAATTAATCTTTGACATACTTAGTTTAAAGAAATTAAGAAGCATAAAACACATTACTGACACTGATAAAAGTTGAAAATCTGCACAAAGAGACAATGAAAAAAAATGTTTTCTTCTTTTCATCTCCAGCACAAGTTTTCTTAAATGCCCAACATGTACAAAAAGTATATCATCATTTTCACATGCAGAACATTCTTTTTAACAGTACAACAGTACATTCTTTTTAACAGAACCTACAAAGATGACATCTTTAAGATAATTCAATATTTATATGTTAAACACATACCACACAATCTATTAAAAAATGTGAAGGAAAGTAAATGTTAACTTAATCTCTTTATATATAGACAAGTTCCTATTGCAACGAAGAAGTATATATGAGAATTTTGCTTCTTAATTGTACAATTTTTTCATGAGTATAAGGTTTATTTTCCTTTTATTATCATTAAACCATCAGAAAATTAATTTTATTTCAACATTGTTGGTTATGTGTTGAGAATTCATGAAATATTTGACTAATTAGTAGGTACAGGCAAAGAAGAATCCAATAATGCAATAATTTGTTGTGCAGGAATACCAATAGGTAACCAATGTTGAAAAGAGGGTATTTTCCCCCATCTGATCATTATTTTTTTTTTTCCTCCTTCTGAATGTATGACAAATAGTAAGAAAAAGCTAATAATTTGTATAACTTCTCAACTAAAACCAGATTGCTCTGTTTCATATGTTCACTAATATTTTAGATTGGAAGTATTCAACTCCATACTGCAAACTATTAACCAGTTTTGAACTGTTTGGCATTGAGCAATTTAAACAATTTGGTACATATTATTTGTCATATCATTAAAAATAAAGTATAGAAAAAATTAACTGTATTCCCCTTTTTCCTCTTCCAGATCCATAGAAAAAGTATTTTAAAGCAAATGATGCCAAAAAGGTTGAAGGTCATTGCTTTATGTGATCAGTTTACTAAAGTAATAAATAATGTTTACAGATGAATACAAGTCCTATGTATGGTCATTGATCTTGAGGTTCTGTTTTGATCCCTGTAAGGCCCATGAGAGAATTGTTCTCCTGGATATGTTTATTTTTGAGTCGCTCTAAGTCATTGAGTCTAGACTGAGAATGTTTCAGTCTATGCCATGCCATCTGCATCATTTTCTGGCTGGCATAGCTAGAACCCTCGTGGGCCTGTCCTGAAAAATAAACACATGCATCAAGTTTTGCGCACAAAATTTACCCTTCTATCAATATAATTCCCCATTTGGAAAAATTCTAGGTCTAAAAGTGATTAATTTTTGTTTACACACATTTGTTCTCCACAAATGTTGCAACAAATAATAATTTTTTTTAGAATTAAATAATAATAAGCTTAAACTATATTCAAAATAGATATGTGGAAATTTAGATTTTGCATTGTAATAATATTGCCATTTCCATAATACTTTAAGTGATTTATACAAATTGTTAAAAATTAATTGTAGAAAAACTAATTAAACATAAAAAGTATTAGTCTTAAAATGTTATAAAATGAGAAAAAAAAATTTTTGAAATAAAAAATGAGTGTAAAGAACAATCAGCAGTCAATGAGAGTATAAAATAAAAATAATCACCTTAAAAATCACCTTTCACATATTAGAACAAAAATAGAATCAGATTCAAAATTTCAAAACTGAATGCTTATCTAAAGAGCAACCATAGTTACAATTTTACTTTTAAAAAACTTCTTAATTTTCATTTTACCCCTCTTTAATATCTATAACACAGATCTGCATAAAGAAATTTTAGAAAGGTATTTAAAATGCATAATAAAACTATTGTCAAAGCTAAAAAATTACATTTTCACTAATTTCATATTTTAAAACATTCACATTAAAATTGGAGGAATCATTAATGAGGATTGAATCAAAAAAGAATTTTAATTTACCTGTTGATACTTGTGTTAGGTAGGTAATATTTTTAGACAACCCATTTTCAACATTTTCCAGTGACTTCAAAAATGTAGAGCTGAATGTTTCTGCTTGTTTTAAGCTTGGCTTTTCTTTGCTTAATTCTAAAACAGCTTGACCTAAAATGTAGGAAAATCATGATAATTAAAACAAAAATGAAAAAGAATTCGAACTTTTCAACATAAAAACCTTCAAATTTTAAAATTATTCCTCATAAAGTGCCTAAAGCAATTTTAATTCAAACTCCATTACTTTTTCGAATATACTTATCTAATTTTTAAATGCTTTTTATTCCTGAAAATGTTGATATGCATTCATCTTATTCCTATGAAGAGTAGAATTTGAAATGAATCGCACATACAATGTGAAAAATTTGTCCTACCATTTTGGCCAAACCTGAAAAATGTCATCAGATGTGATAACTGGAGAAGTGAAATTGAAATGAAACTGGTTGATGTTAATTTGGCTGGAATAGCCCCGGCCTTCATAGTCTACAGTTCATGTTACAAATATTTATAAATTTTAAATCAATAAAATTTATATGAAATAAAATCAGTAAATTTGAAAAAAAAATTGTCATTCTGATTTAATTATAAACATAACCAAACAAGCAAGATTGAATTTTTATCTACAAACATTTTTTTCAATTTAATCATCACAAAGTAATTTCAAAGAAGTCACGAATATACATCACTATACATCATCACGAATGTAATATATCTTACTCAATCATAAGATTCTTTTTTTTTTCTAAAAAAAAAATATAAGCATTTCAGTCAGTATATGTTAAAAGAAAATGTTCTCACAGTGAAATTCATTTTGGATCACAGGACAAACACAGTGGATTTGTTCTTCTTAAAATTATGCAAACCGAAACTTTACAAAATGAGACACAGTATAGACAAATTATGAATTTTAAAAAATAGAAAGAAATGTTTGACTAAAGTGTAAATCAATCTAAAGAAGATAAATGAATGTCAGTGACATGTTCATTATAATTATGAAAAAAAGATTAGAATTACATGAAAAAAGGCAATGATGGGCAGAGAAAATATTTTTCCAATTTATTTTTGAAAATGAAAAAGATTAATTAATTTATTTATTAAATTAACATTTGGTACAAAAAAAACCTAATTAACAAAGATCAGCAAAAAAAAAAAAAAAAAGAATGAAAGAATTCAAACATATAAATGCAAAACTTCATAAAAACTACAATTTAAAAAATCAGAAATAAAAATCAATCTTTCTTCTTTTTTAGAGCTTTGCTAAAATTCTTTTCTTCGGTTGTGCATGTGTAACTTCAGTCTCTGAGTCACTAACAGAAAATTCAATAATTTTTCTCGTAGATATTGCAAATACTACATTTGTATAATTAATAAACAATATAATAAAAAAAAAAATACCCTCCTTTTTTTTGGTCTAAAAACCATGCAAATATTGAACTGTGTCATGGGGCAAATCAGGCAAGAATTTAAATGGATCCACAACTTGACTATTGAAAGTCATTATAACATCAATAAACTACATACTAACAAAATTAAACCCAATAAAAAACACTTATCAAATACAGCATTGGCTGCAAAAACAGCCAGCTTTACTTGTCATTCATAAAGTCCCTCAATAACACTTTCCTTCCTAGAAAGGAAGTGCGCAGAAGTTCCTCTCTAACAACATTGCTTTTTATTCTAGTACATGCAGGACAAAAAGCAAATATTTTTTTTCTGATTTAAACTATTACAACATGTATTGCAGACCCTTGGACAAACAACTTAAATTTGGCCATAAAAGGCAATTTTAATTACTTTGCCAAATTTTAAGCTTGCAACTACTGGGAAGTCTTTCAATCAACTTACTAATCAAGGTCCCAAAAAGATATTTAACTTTTAATATGATGATTAACATAATATGATTTCAAGAACGAGTTTACTGAGCTTAGGTTTTAAAAGTTAAATGACTTGAGTATGTGTAAAGAAGTTTGAGACTGATGATGAAATCATGGTACATTAACCTTTAAACATCGGCGGTACATATGTCGTACCAAAAAAATTTTTGTCTCTCGCTTCGGCTCTGGTACAACGTCTGTACCAAGCTATCTATTGACAGTTCGTTCCCCTTTTTTTCCAGCAGATCCTTTTACAACTTTCCCTTGCCCTTTTTACGACTTTGCTTCTATTGTCCGTAATTGGGTGGGGATATTTTTCGCCAACGTTATCAGTTGTGTGCGAATTCCTTATCATTGATGACCTTTAGAAACAACCAAATTCGAAAAAAATACTCAATTAGATGACTTTATGCAGTTTATGATAGAATGAATCTGAAATTGCTCGCAGAAATAGAAATTGAGAATTTGAGGAAAGATTTAGATGAAGAAAATTTTGTTGATAAACACCCAAAAAAATCTTATGGTGACTTTGCTGAATGAGAAAAAGAAAAATTAACCACTTCGATGCAAAAAATTGTGGCAGATTACCACAAACACGTGGAATATGTTGATTTAGGAGACCGCAGGGCATCCCCCTATACTTTTGGTAAGCAAACTAGGAAATTGACAAAAAATTATTCTTTAGCATCATCGATATTGTTGTGTTTCTGATATTCAAGTCATGCCAAACTAAGTTAAAAACTCAGTTTAAAATATTTTAGAATGAATTTAATAACATCTCTGATATGAAAATTAAATCATAAAATTGCAGAGCCTTCAGTAATAAAAAAAATGAAGACAAATGATAATAAATTTTCTCTTAGGCCAATTGACGAAAAGAAAAGAAGAAATTTCACATATTGTGCGGAAAAGAATATACAAAAAAAAAAAAAAAAAAAAAAGAACAACTATTATCTGTAAGGCATGCAATGTGGCTCTTTGTATTTACCAAACTGTTTCGAAGAATAACATACAATTTAATTAAAAATCTCTTATCAAATAAACCAATGAAAAACAAAAGACTAGAATAAAAAAATTAAAACTGATACATTTTTAATAAAAAGAAAATAAACAAAAAAAGGCTCTTTTAAGAGCCAAAAATTTTAAAAATTAGAATTCACTTTACATTTTTAAAACAGACATTTCAAAAGCATTGTTACAAGAACTTTTAAATTTAAGATATAAGTTTCATTTAAAAACAAAAAACAAAATTAATACTTTTTTTTTTCTTTAAGATTAAAGATTCATAGAAATATTTGATATAAAAGAGTGTTTCATAATATTTTCAATAGAATGCATGAATTAACTGAAGTTTTTGCCTTAATTTGACGAACTTAAGATTTACTCAGCAGCTTTGAAACGTGTTCAATTAAGTTAAAAATTATTTTTTAAATCTCCCTTTTGATAATATTTAATCACAAAAGGGCCACGGTAGCTGACGAGTGAGGTCGCAAATTCGTAGCTGGGATTGAGTTGTGAGTTCGAATCTTGTTCAATCGAAACCGGCTGTTAAGCCTGTCTAGTTTCTAAATCCTGATGTTAGTGTGGTGTGGAAGTTTGGTGAGTGGATGCTGCCCTCATTGCTTGACCATCATTAAAATTTATGAAGTCCGTCACCAGTAACCTTCCTATTGTTTCAAAATGAGATGTTATTAAAATGTCAAATCAAAATATTTGGAGTATATTGAATAATTGTGCATTAAAAAGATGTTAATTTAAAAAATAAAATGTTTAATAATAATGTTCAAAGTATTGTTCTTAACTTTTTCCTTCTTTTTTATATTTCGTCGAATAATTTTGAAAACATGAGGCATTACTTTAATTACATGGGTTCAATATTGCAATTAAGTAGGTAAGTTGCAATATGACCACAGATAAAGTCTGCACACTAAGCGATGTGATTACACACCTATATGTATATATTGTATATATATAAGCAAGCACCGAATAAATTATTCTAGAAAATATCTTAGTAGTATGGTATACCTTCGCTTTTTTTGTTATTTGTTTTATTTGAAAATGTTAATTTACGCAATACACGACTCTAAGTTATGATAAATATGCATTTGAAAGTTTGCAAGTCACTCAATTAATAATGAGAACCAGGAATTCAGAAAAAATCATTATGATATGATACGGCGCTAAATATTAGGATCTTTCTTTCTCGTCAATGATTACTGACTAAAAATCAGTAACCCTTACTATCTCCCCTTTGTAACTAGAAAACTAACCTTACCACATGTCGTGAACTCGAACTTAACAGTGGGGGAAAGAAAAATTTCCCTCAATCTTAAAAGCGCCGACTGGAAAGGATATTTTGACTTAGAATCGGCCGAGTTCTAAAGGTTAAAGTTATTTCAACCTTAACAGAAATGAAAAATAACTGAAAATTGGGGCACCATGGCTAAAGTAAAAAAAATGAAATTAAAATTGAAAAAAAAAAGAAAACAAATTGGGTAAAATTGAAATGATTTTGGGGATAAAACTTTGACATTAATTGTATTTATTATGTATTAGTTTATTTGAAATAGTAGGAATAAATTAAAGAAATTGCAAAAAAGTTTTTGTATTTCCAATTACTGCAATTTACATGAAGAAACATCATAAATATTGGAAAAAAACTGATACAGAAAAGTTCTAAAAAGAAATTTTACATAAATTTACGTTTGTAGTACTGATAAAATTCTCCTTTGAATAATGAAACTAAACTCACTTTTATTAATTAAGTTAGCAATCAAATGTAATTTAATACATAAAATGTATTACAATGCAGTTTTAAAAAAAGTAGTATAATAAGTTAAAAAGTACTATTCATAATATATTCTGTTCTTAAAAATCTATTGTTCATGTAAAACTGTTATAAAAAATGCAATCAAAAATAAAATGTACTGCATGCAAATGTCAGAATAAATACAACAAAAAAGAAAAATAAATTAGAATTAAAATATAAGCTTCAATATTAATTCAGTTTCAAAAAATTTATAAAATAAAAAAATTGCACAATCAACAAAAATGGTATGAAGAATAGGAAATTTCCTGAAAAATACATTGAAAAATGATTTATCTCTTGAATAAGGTGAAAATACCTATATTAATAAAACACAAAGCAATATATATTTATTTCTCAAAAAAATAAAAAAAAAATTAAGGGGACTAATTGGTTTTATAACCGTCGCACTAGAAGCAACACAAGAGGTACTGGTTAAGGACTTGAGCTGGCTCTTTCCTCTCCACTGCACCAATGGGAGGACTTTAAGCATCAATATATTTAATGTTCATCAGCACTGGTTACATGGCACTTAAATTGAGGGAAAAGTGGAGGTCTGATAAAATATGGTAAACAACTCTATATACATACTTCAAGATTATAGAATGGTGATATTAACCAATGCAATTTTTTATAAAAATAATAGAATTGTAAAATCTTCCATTTTACAAGCTGAGTTAAATCTCTTTATTAATGATTAGTGAAAAGGCAACACAAATGCCTTTCAAAATGTACTGGTTTTTTTTTTTTTTTTTTTTTTTTTGATTTGTCTCTCTCTGGGTGTATAGATAAGTAGAATTATCAGAATGTCAAAGTGTTGTTTCCAAAATAAAGTTTTGATAACATTAAAAATATCGATTAGTTATTTATGGTCCAATTATAGTTTTGAGTGCAGCAAGTGGTACTACATTGACATTTCTGGTTGTTTTTTTGCTAGAGTTATGAGCTGTTATCGAGCTTTTCAATGTTGTGGTCGATTATTCCATTGAAAGTTACTAAATTGAAGAAGGCCCCTTTGAATTCTATTTATGACTTTTAATTGAGAGAACAATTAGTGTTAATTATTAATTGTGCAGAGCAAAATAGCAGCAAACCTGAAAGACTTCCTCTCTTACTATGAAGAAAGTAAAACAATGAAGCAATTTCAGTATTAGTGAATTAAAAATTACTGAGAACAATATTTAAAAATCTGAAAGATGAATTTCATTCTATTTTTGATTTTATTATCCTTCAAGGTGCTGTGTTGATAATGTCAAAAAGGTTAAAGATGAAAAACAAAAATAAATGTTAAATTCTTATATAGAATTTGACGTAAAAAGAAAGTTGTCAAAACTAGATAATCAGAATAAGTTTGAAAGTTCTACTGCGAATTTTGTTTCTGAGAAATCTATTATGCATTCACCAATTTCTTCACCCACATTTTCAGAAGAAATACATGCTTGACTTTCCTTTAAGGATATTTTTAATGTGAGTATTAATCAAAATTCAAATTTATCAGATGCCATAAAATTACAATACCTAAAGTTAAAATTGAGAGGAGATGCCTTTAGAATAGTTCAAACAATTTTGATAATGGATTCTAATCACTGATTAGTGTGTGGTTTCTATTAGAACAGAGATATTCTAATACACAAAAACAAATTTAAGCGTATTTCAAGAGATTTATGAGCATTCCTTTTGTTTAAAATGAGTTTGTGAATGTTTAAATTGAGCATCTGTGATTCTAAATTTTATCGATGTGACAAGTGAAGTTGTTAGATCCTTAGAACATCTAGATCAAAAATTAGAAGGGTTTTCATCAACTATTTTTGTTTGTTTCTTTTTATGTTAAAGAACTTGATCAAAACACCAAGTTACGGTGAGAAAGGAATTTAAAGAAGGTGCATAACCTTTATATCAGAATCAATAGATTTTCCTTTAAGATTATGTTAAGACACTTTAAATGAAATAAACACACCTGCAATGCAAAATTGAAATTACTCAAAAGTTTCTTCATTAGTTCCATGTGCAATTGAGAAAAATAAAAGTACTTGTAAATTGCTGTACACAAATAGTATAAATACCATATGGCTTTGTTGTTTTAGTACCCATACTGTAAGAAACAGCTATTCTTATTACACTTGCAGAGTTTGTAAAAAGAAATACAATTCTTTAGTTTGTTTTGAGTAAGTAAAATCTTTGATCCACAAAATAGAAAGAATTATTAGATTTTATTGTCCTCTGATCAAATGTTATGCTCCAATCACTATGCACAGGAACTCAATGTTAATACCATTCCTTAAGAAACCAAGAATGAAAATAGGTGTTTTATGGCAGTGACTAAACACAGTAATAATATTGTGTGGAAAGTGTTATTATCCACTGCTTTAGTTCTCATTAAGAGCAATGAGGGAAAATATATCCAGTGAGAGTTTTACTTGATAGCAGAAATAGGATTCACCTTTGTTCATATAAATTAACTGAAAAGCATCAGTTGCAAAAGAAAATGTAAATTTATCAGTAGATTGTTTGACAGGACTTTCAATTACGGTGAAATCGAAACGGAATGCAGTTATGAAAAGAAAAGAAAAATTTCTTGTAAATTAGATTTTTACAAAATTTCAAAAATTAATCATTTGATGCCTTCAATTCAAATTGATTCATTTAATATGGTGATATACTAAACAGTTAAAGTTAGTAATTCCAGAATTTCACAAACCAGGAAAAACTGAGTTACTCTTTGGTTCTGAGATACTAATGATTAAATAAGATCAGGAGAAAATTATGCACCAAATACTAATTTAGTTTTGAAAAATTCCACATTTGGTTATTTAATACATGATAGTATTAAAAACTTTTAATATGAGAAAACACTAGTGCATTGCAGAAATGTTGAGACACAACTGAAAAAAATTATTCCATGAATTAGAGATGATTACCAGTGTGTGATCAGGACAAAGCACTTGAGATTTTTAATTAAACTGTTAGTTTTGAAAATACTTGATGCACTGTTAGTTGATGCAGGAAAAAGACTCCAATCAATAACAGGATAAATTAGATGTAGCAGAAAAATGATAGAAAGGACAAGAAAGAAGAATACAATTTGACAATTCTCGATATTTTAAAAGAATGTTTATATCAGGATAGTATTTTTTAAAGAAAGCCAAATACTTCAAAACCAGTGAATAGATTAGTATAATAATTTCCTTATCAAGCATCTACAGAAAAGAAAATATCAAAACTAAAATACATTTTGTTTTTGATGCAAGTTCACATGAAGTTGGTCAGTTGTCACTTAGTGATTGCTTATGGCCTGGCATTAATTTAAACTCTAATATATTTTAGTTACTTATATATTTTATACCTAATAGAGAAACAATTTTATCTGAAACTAAAGAGACTTTTCTATAAATCATCTTAGCTGAGAAAGAGAGATGCAATTTGATTTCTTTTTGTTAAGAAAATTGACATGTCAGTCATGTATAGGTTTGATGAGCATGTAGAAGTGTACAGATTTAAGCATTTATTTTTTGAAGAGAATTTGAGTACTTTTTTATTGGTAGCAACTAAAAAGCTATATATATGATGATTGATAAAAACATTTCCAGGTGTTTTTCAAAGTTCTTGATTGGGGTATATATGTTGATTACCTAATTATGGGAGAAAATGATGCAATAGAAACTTGAAAACTTGCACGAAGAATTTGAATAAAATTAGCATGAATTTAAGTAAATGAGTGACAAATGATAAAAATTTGGATAAAAAGTAGGAAGAAGAAAACAAGATTCCCTCACTCATCTTAAAAAATTTGAATGAAATGAAACTGAAAGTTTTAGGAATACAATGGAATTTTCAAAGATATAGTTTGAGTTAAAATTTTTGGAAATAAAAACAATTTATTCTTTGGACAGCATGAAAAATGTATGATCCCATGGAACTCATCATACAATTTACAGTTAGATTAAAATTTTTGTTCCAGAAGTTGTGGTTAATGAAGCTAAGATGGGATGCTGAACTTCCATCTAACGAGTAAACAGGTCACCTAAATTTAATGTACCATGATTAGATCTGTGCAATCCATTTTTTATTTCTTATAAAAACCAGAGAGAAAGGGTACTAAACAAAATTAACACATGTGTGCATGCTTTGTAACCAATGCTATTCATCTTGAGATTTAGTCAGATTTTACTTGTAATGCTTTGATTGCCTCTCTTGTGAGTTCCATGGCTAGATGTGGTAAATGTTCAAAACTATTAATGGATAAGTAACTTTTTATGAACTAATTCCAAAATGAAAAAGTTCTGTAAACTAGTTAATTTTTCTGAACAAATTTTGGCTTCATATTTTAAGTCTGAAATAACATAAAGATAGGAATATTATCTCTTACACAAGTCTTCCCACTTCAGTGTGAGTTTTGGGTAAAGTCTGTTAAACATCACCATTTCAGAGAAAAGCTAAATGGCTGGTTGAAAAACATAACATATCTGTATATGCAATGGTATTAGATAAAGATGACTTTTTACCTATTTGCAAGTGATTTTAGGACAGGTTGAAGTGTATTACAGTTCTAATAATAAAGTAAGAGTTGTAAAGATTAAAACTAAAACAGGAGAATTTTAAAAAGTTATAAGAAAAATTCCAATATTTCCTATTAAAATTCCCTGTATTAATTGTGTGAAAATTTTGCATTTTATTAAAAGAGTACTTTGTTAATTGTAATATGATAATTTTTGTTGTTTACTAATGTTATATTTTAAATATCTTATGATGTGTTAAATTTAATTCTTTTTGAAATTTAAGTATTTCTTGTACATTTATTGAAATTATTTCAATCACAATACTGGGGAATGTGTTAAATCCCTTGATAAATTATTTGTGAAATGGCACTACAATCATCTTTCAAAAAGAAAAACATTTTAAGGATTTGATGTATCAGTGAGTTTGTGTATAATTAAGTAGAATAAAAGGAATACCAAAGTGTTGTTTCCAAAATAGAGTTTTGACATTTTCAGAAATAGTTTTGAATAGTTATTTACAGTCCACTTATAATTTTGGTGTTGCATTTTTTTCCCTACATGTTAAATGTAGGGGAAAAATACTGAATTAAGCAAAAAAGCCTAGTAGGGTGCAAAAACAGCATTTTGAGAAATTAAATTTTGGGAAAATTCTGCACTAAAATGAAATGAATAATTTTTAAAAAAGTGAATGGAATGCAAATAATTCCAATTCATGCAAATATAAAAAATGTTTGAGGTTCTAACTTTAAAACACATCATAGAAGGAATGAAATATAAAAGAAATAGTTTAAGAGCCTTAAGTTGAAAATGGTTGCTTCACTTCATATCCAGTTACTCTTGTAAAGGAATAACCTCAGAGAACTGAGTGAAATGCAAGGTTAACCATAACTTAAGAGGTATATGATAAAGTCCTTCTAAAAAATCTTAAAAACCAATAATATTAAAAATACCTTTCTATTAATATAAATTATTCCAAACATACCGATTGATAGAGCAAGCACTGAATATTTACCAAATTTTGCTATGAAATCTAAAGATAAAAATTTAAAAATTGCACAATTTTCAGGATTGATTTTTGTCAGTTCTTTTCTAATTTCTATGGATCTGTATTAATAAGACAGATCTAATTTCATCCATAGTTACCAAACAACCAAAAAAAAATTATCTTCATCTTGCTCTAAAAGATTCAATACCTCCCTTAACAGATCCGGTCATGTCTGTTTCTGAAAAAGAGTAGGTAATTGCAGAGACCAGCCTTTAAATTGTGTTCCTCATGAATAGTTTTCCACACACTTTCATAACTGTCCTAATATTAATGATTGTTTGGATGGTTACTTTTCAGTTTAATATGATAAAGTCCTTCATTTTCTTTACAGTGGGGGCAGTAGTAGCTTTTGTGTATGATGGTCTTCAACTTCTTGGACTGCCTATGTGGCCGGTTTGAAAATTCCTTTGCTACCTCAGAACAGTATTGAACCAAAAATTTGGGGGGAAATAAAGAAAATGCACCCACATTTGGAACCCAAAATGAATGGTACTTTAACAAAAAAAAAAATTTCACTACTCACTACAAAATTCAAACATTAAAATAAAAAAAAATACAGTTTTAACTGCAATTTGAGTATTGACCTCAAGTATAGGAAGTCCTTATAAATTACAACATTTTGCATCAAATGTTACTTAAAATTGAGCTTTTTTTTTTGGAAAAAAAGAATGTAATATGATATATAGATCAGTTGAAGAACATTACTTGTCCACACATCTCTTTAAATATGATATAAGTGAAGAAGTTAAAAAAATCTGAATTATTTAATCAAAACTTCAATAATCTTTTTTGAATTCATATTTAAATATAAATTAAAAAATAATACATTCCCTGACAAACTTAAAAATACTTTTATTTCCCTATTCATTTACGATTTTGCAAGAAAAATTTTGTTTAATGTGAAAAAATATGCGCAAACCTGTTACAAACAATTGTTACACATAATCATTACATATTATATTAAATGAGGATGATAAAAGCATGTTTCATGTTTAAAAAATATGTGGATTTCTTAAAATACTTAAGTAAATATATAAAAAAGGAAACAGAATAATCTTAAATTGTAGAACATAGAAAGGTCTAAAATTCCTGGTGAAATAATCTCTATATTAAAATGGATACAGAAAAAATTCTTACTGGCTGCATGAACTGCATTTGCAAGTTCCTTTTCTAAATGCTCCAATTGTTGAAGTTTTTCAGTAGGTGGAGGCATTGTCTAAAACAAATTAAAAATCAATAATTATAATATTTTTGAAAGTGATAAACTGCTAAAATTTTAAGAGAAATTTTGGTACTTATTAACAATTGGACTTTCCCGGAAATAGTTTTTAATAAAAATACATATTAAGCACTATTTACATTTATATCTGCTTTCTGAGATACTACACTTTATTTATATTTCCTCTTTACATTTACAGCACACAATTTCTTTTAAATTCTTGCAACAAAATAAACCATCATAATTTCAGAAGAAATGCTGTAGTGTTTCTGTGTTTAAAACTTAAATTTGCAGTGGGTTCAGCTTTTCTATTGATACAACACTTATGTGTAATTAAAAAAATATTCTGAATGGTGCCATTTTAAA
Organism: Nephila pilipes; assembly: GCA_019974015.1. Lineage (NCBI taxonomy): Eukaryota > Metazoa > Arthropoda > Arachnida > Araneae > Nephilidae > Nephila > Nephila pilipes. The sequence continues at coordinate 165,648 of BMAW01102905.1, forward strand.
CAGTTTGGATCATCTTGGTGCAGCCCCCACATAGGAAAAACACACAATTCCTATCCACAAAATTTATTTCATTCATCTTCTTTCCCTTAAATGGTCCTGCAGACTATTCATTCTAAATGAGATCTCGGAAGAATTACTTTCTTCCCACACTCAAATTAACACTCAGAAAAATCAGATTTGTGAAGAATCAAAGATAGTAAATATGGTGATCAGATAGTCAAAAATCAGTTTTGAACACTTAATATGATATACAGTTTGCTGTAATTATCCTTCCCAAAAGTAAAATTTAAAATTTTCTGACATTAAGATTTTTTTATCTAGTTATGATATTTTGTATAACTTAGAAAAAGTAAGTAATGCATATGGACTTGTTTAGTGGATAAATATCAGTACATTCATGAACTAAGTATACTTTCAACATTTCTCACCTATAATTTATTTCTGAATTATAGTTTCATTTCATGCATTATTTCTTAGCTAATAACTAATATCAAAATTTAGATCAAGGTTTTGTAACTGTGACTTTCACTGAGATACCATGTGCAATTTAATTTAGTGCAAGATTTATGCTGATGTGGTGTTTTATGCAATTATTTTTTGCACCATTTTCCTTCATTGCGGTAATTATGCTGGTGCAACCTTCCTTCTGGAAATTATAGTAATTTTTTTTCAAATATCTCAAATGATATTTTAAATTGTTCATGAAATTTCAGCTTCAGAATGATAAATCAGCTTCAAATAATATGCCTTAATTTCAACAGTAATCTTACAAAACCTTTCCACAACAATATTAGTATTTTTTCCTTATAACTCCGAAAATGAGACCAGGGTTGCATAATAAGTATTATTATTGGAGCAGTATTGTTATTGGAGTTCCTGCTTGATAACTTTAAATGGCTGAATTGAATATCTTCATTTATAATATTAAATATTTATTATTAATTCATAAGTCACATGGCATTATTAAAAAATTAAAATGTAAACAATTAAAAAGTATCTAAAATAAAAAAAACACTTCACTACATTCATGAAGGAAATCAAGAGTTAGTTCTACAAGTTTATGGAATAAAAATATAAAAAATATTTAATTCAAAAAAAGATAGTGCACTTCCTTTCATTATTATAGCTTAAAATAAATTATCATATAAAAATTATAATAGCATGGTATATAGCAAAGAAATAATAAATTGATAGAAAATAACTGAAATGATTGTACAAAAAACACTTATTTCAATAAAACACTTCCTTTATAACTTGAATTTTAATTTACTACTCTTTGACTTGTTTCCATGTATATATCACCTAAGACACTCATTAGTCATGATATACCCCAATGATAAACTCCATTTTGCCTAGAGATCTACTTAATGTAAAATATACATTTCTTATATATCACCTCAGTGATCAGTTTTGTTGATTTATTCACCTCTATCAAAATTATGAGCTTATATTATAATTTAAGTCATTAAACAAAAGGCAAACTTTTTTTTCCCCTTCTTTTGAGAAAAAAATATATTAAATATATCTCAAACCATGTAAGCTCTGAATGACACAGGGCACATCATCAGAATGTTCCCTGTGTCATTCATTTTACAAAATTTACACACTGTCACATACAGAGTTAATATTTACATTATCTCAGATGTATGTAATAACTCTGTGGTTTAAAAAACAGTAGCTGAAGATAAACCATGTAAAGCACTTAATTATTTATATCTAGAGATTTATAATCTTTATAATCTAAGATATAATCTTTATTTCTTACATCAATTTATTGGCTGTATGGAATATAGAGCAACTAAGGCTATTATCCCCTTTAAAATATTCTTTTATTTCAATAGATATCAAAATATTTCATCTTCTGCAAGTATGTTCTGAACATTTGTTTATTACTGACAGCCTTTTCAAAAAGCTCTTTGAAAGCTATATTGTACAGTTATTCTATCTTGATATATTATCAAGATGATTTCTATGGGATGTGTATTTAATACAAGTCAAAAGAATAGGCTCCAAATAGTAGATATGGTCAAATAATGATTTGCATAGTCATTTAAATTGAGTTTGTGCAAAAGCCAAGGAGTTACGATCGTTTTGTTGATGATCTGACTGCTTAGTAAATCCACTTTTCTGCTTTTAGTCCAATTGGACATTATCTCTATATTCAGGATGTTCTCTGAGATTTTGAATTA